>WEIT01025428.1:0-82414 GCA_013389985.1 Dryoscopus gambensis
TTAATTTCTTACAATTTCTTTTTATTTATAATTCTGTTAGTAATAAATCTCCTTTATACTATAACTGTTTAAGTGTGGGCCTGTTTTGCCTTGTAGTTTTCCCATTTTCCTCAATATTCCTTATTTTTCCCTTATGCAAACAATTCGATTTCATGTGCTTGGCATTTAGCTGCGTCAAACCACGACAGACCCTCTACCTGGAACAAGAGGAGAATGACAATCCTAAACCAAGTATGCTTCTATTGCTAGAACTCTGCCTATTGGTTTTTTTATTACAAGCATCTGGCTGAGCACTTTGCACCTGTAGAGAGACCTGTGAGCTAAAACAATGTCCTTCCTAAAAACTCTGGTGGGAACTATGTCTACCTTCACTGAGGTTGAGTTCAGCTTTTTTCAAATCCTGAAAAAGAATTTGAACACATAAATCTGTAGGAACTATAAGAATCATTATAAACCAGCATGGAATTCAATGGGATTGATCTGGGGCAGCCTGCAAGCCTGTCTCGACTGCTGCCCACAGTGCTCAATTCCAAGTTGCAGCTAACCCTACTGTGCTGGAGCTGTTTTAATTACTGACCAACTCTATAAAGTACTGCATTTCAAGGGAGCACACTTTGTAAGTAATACACATTTTAAGTAGTTTTTAGTCCCAAGCCTGCAGCCCTTTGTTTTCAGTTGAGGAGAAGTACTCATATGTAGTAACAGTGAAAGTGATGGTTTTCAACTTCCAGAGAGTGAAACCAGAGGTAGGAACAGGTTATTTCCAAGGGTGCCACTCACTGCCTCTGCCCTGCCTTCCCCTGGGCACCTGCCAGCTCCTGGCACAGCCCACCCTTTGTTCAGTCTGTATCCAGACCTGCAATTTCCATCAGAAGGAGAATCAAGTCCTGGGCAGCACAACTCCTCTGCCTGTGAGGTATGTTAAGTGTGGCATTAAGCATCATTGCTTGTCCAGGGTAGTTTGCTAAAAAAGAAGGGGCCAGGACTGCTTAATTGTGACCTGCATCCACACACACATTGGCGTTTATGCTCCACCAGTGTTCTGCATGCAGCTCTTAGCATATGATCTGCACAATTCAGCAATGACCCTTGGCCACAGAGCTGTACAACTAGAGGGAAGTACAGAGGGGTATTTTTTTACAGGAGAAGAAATGCTTACCCAATAGAGAAGGCAGAATTATCTCCAGGAAGCTGGCACAAACCTGTGAGTGGCAGGCTAATTGATAAGAAAGATCTCACTGCACACCAGAAGCTGCAGGGCTTATTGGTTCTGCCACATGAAGCCTGTGCTGTCCTTGATAGGGTTTCTAACAAAAAATCCTTGCTTTTGATGTCTGATACTATCACCCAACAGATCAGACGACAGAGGAATGAAGAATACTATGCATCACCAGGATAAAGCAATCAAGAAAATACACCGAGAAAACAGGACAGGCTGATAGCAAGTTTCTAGCCAGTTAGGGTACACCTAAAGATCAGCTGTTAGAATTTTTCTTTCTCCTGGTAATAAATAGGTAAAGTGGATTCACAGTGCTTCTTGAAGAGGACCACAGCACCACCTTAATACCCTTGGGCTGCTCCCTTCTCAGGGCCAGCCCTTCAGCAGGGCAGGACACAGTGCCACAGATGCAGCCCTCTGCCCTGCTGGGGCAGCCCAGAGGCTCTGCACAGAGATTTGACTTATCCTTCTTACAGGGATAGGCCCAAACCTGCTCAGTTCTCATTTCATCTAGCAAAAACTGATCATCTTTAGTCCAATAAACAATCCCAATATTTGCATATTACTACAGTATGCAGTAGAAGTAAGGCAAATTGATCACAAAGGCAGCATCACAAAGGCAGCAAGTCCACCGGAGAGGACAGAATCTTTATGAATCCTTTTATTTTTACAACCTTTCAGTAGAAAACCCTTCCCACCAGACTTACAGACTATGCTTGTTATTGTATATGCAGACAATGGAAATGCAAACAGGACTGGAAACAGTCTTATTTCTTGGCAGAACAGTGCACACTTCAAGTGTGATACCATAAAGAAAGGCTACCAGACTGTGCAAAGGCCTTTTCCTCAGCTGCATGCTGACGGTGACTTTTTTCCCCCTAGACTTCTCAGTCTGCTATATTGCAACAGACTGAACAAATTTGGACTCTATTTCCTGCAGGTGCAGCTTCCCTACACAGGGGAGTGCAGAAGGCACTGGGCCATGGCACAGAACAATGTGTGGTCCTTGGAGATTATCCCTCACCTATTCTTCATTTGCTTAACAACTGCATCTTTTACATGGCTTAAAGACTTCACTAACTGAACCTTTTTTAAAAATTGTGCTGAAACAGTACCATTATGGCTAGATGACATAAGGATCTTTAAGGGGGAAAAAAAAAGCAAAAGCAGAAGGAGCCTGTGGGCTTTTATGAATGGTATTTAATCTGTTAAACAACTTAAACATCACCTGCATTTTACGTACAATGTGCTATATCCGATCAGCATTTTTGTTCTTTTCCTTTTATTGCTTAGAGAGAGATGGGAACTTTGCACTTCACAATAGGTTACAGATTTCCAGCAAAATGGTGCTTGAGAGGTGTATTTCTGAATGTTGTATTTGAAACTCAAATACTTATGACTGTCACTATATTTGTTCTATCTACATCTTTGGAGATGACAGATTTTTAGTAGCATTTCTGCATGTATCCTACCCTAGTAACAGACTTAAAACACTCCGACAACTAGATGGTGGTGACAGCATTTACTCAGTGGAAAGCTGTATTAATTTTTCAATCCACAAAAGAGAGAACTGACAAATGTAGTTCTGAACTGGCGTTATTCTGCACAACGATGCACAAGAGCTACAAACTGCACTGATCAGCAGTCACTGAGCCTGGAGAATCATAGGTAAAGCAGAGCAGCAACTGTAATACCACTGACATTTGGAGTTGCTTAAAATGACCCAAACATAACTGAGAGTTTTACTACTTTGCTTTTTCAGATGTTCTGAGACCCTCACTTAAAAATCTTTTTAACAGAGAAAGCTTTTAAAATAGTAGAGCTAAGAGGGCAGAGGGAGTGCATTTTTGACAGTTTAGGCCCTGGTTTAGAACACTCAGAAAGTAGGGCACGAACAGAGCTTATTAGCAAAACCATAGGCCTAAACACCCTAAAATACTCCAAGTATTGCTTTTAGTTCCTGTCTCTGTTTGGAGACAAATTTTAGGAGAAAACGCCCTGGAATGAGCTTTTCCTCTAAACAGAAGGGCTCCAATAATCCCCTTTTACCAATGAGAGGAATGAATACCCATGGGTGAAAGTGAAGAAAAGTAAAAACTGTTTATTAACAAGGCAAGATACCCGCAAAGCACAAGAAAAAAAATTGAACCTTACACCCCACCTTCACCTTGCCAGTGGCTGAGAGGCACAGATGGCAGCTGCCCTTGTCTCAGGAAAGGGGAGGAAAGAGTTCACGCAGCAGCTGGGAACTTGGTGGATTTCTGGTGTGGGTCTCCTCCTCACAGCAGGTGGAGTTGGTGGAGTTTAATGTCCTTTTTCGTGTAGGTTCAGCTTCTGCGAGGTTTTGGGTTCAGGGCGGCCCCTCCCCCGGCCAGACTGAAAAAAAAGCCAAGCCAAAACAGTTCAAGGAAGAAAAAAACTAAAAAGCTGCGGAAAGGATTTGCTGGTGAAAGAAGGAAAAACCCAGAAGCTCCTTGCCTAAACTAGCAATAACTAATCCATGTGAAAAATGAGGTTCACTCTCCTGTGAGAATTTAAAAGTTTTAATAAAAAGACAATAAGGGACATAAACAATAAAGCAAAAGTTACAGTGCTGGGTACTCTTGGCTCCCAGCCAAGAGCACACCTGAGACCTGGGGTAGTCTCCTTTTTATACAGTTTTTACTGTCTATTCTTTATGCATATTCAAATTTTTCCAGGAACTGTTCTGCATGGACACGCCTTGGGTCCGCCTTTTTAGAGCATGCGCATTTCCTGGCCTTGCGGTTTTCTTTCTCTTGATTTCTGGACTTGGACTTTTTAATTCCCCAGACAATGAGGGTTGATAACGGCTTTGGGCCTCTTTATTCTTCACGCATAGTGTTGATAACAGCTTTGGGCCTCTTCGTTCCTTATGCAGAGTGTTGACAGTAGCTTTGGGCCCCGTTCTCTGCCCACTTGGAGGTTATCTTACCCATTTGGGTAGTTGAAACATACTCGCTAAAAGAAAGAAAACTACATCCATACAGCAAAAGCATTTCTAACACTATGTAATATTCATCTTAATGCTTGCGAAAAGCCAACAATACAATATGCATTTATATCATCCAGCGAAGGCAATGTAGTAACATTCCGTCTAGCTGCCAACCATGCAGGGCGAGGAGAGTTTGAACGGAGCCCGCCCGGGGTTCTCAGGGGCCCGGGGCCCTGGGCCCTGGTTCCTCTTAGAGCTACAGCAGCCATGTCTGGGCATGCAGCAGATGATTTGAGAATAGAGTACCCCAAGGCAGTTCCTATCTGAGTTTATAGGCTAGGCCTCATCTCAATTTAAGCCAGTCTCCTACCTTATTACCAATACTCTCTCTCTTGCAGCTCGTAGCAGACATAACTCCTAGAACAGATACAGCAGGAGAGCCTCCATGCAGACATGAAGGTGTTACATGACTAAACCGACCCACAGTTTCAACCACATGCAAGGAAAGCTTTCTTCAAAGAAAATTCAGCCACACCAGTTCTTGATTCTCCTGGGGATAATTTCATCTTAAAAACAAACTACAGTCAGAACAAAAAGTGCACCTGCTGTTCACAGAGGCCACTCTCTCAAAGTTTCAAACCAGAGCCAACCCAGCAGATTTTCCCAAGAGTCACACGTTGCTCATACACTCAGAAAACCAAATTTAAAAACAAAACATAAACATCAGTTTGTGATGCACACCCAGACAGCATTAATGCTCCTAGGCCACACAGTACAAATGTTTGGATGCGGCTTGACATTTTTGATTTCTGCTTGTAGAATTCTTTTTTCTTCCCAAAAAGTCATTTTGAGTACAAGAGCATGGTCTAAGTGAGTGAGAGTGGAGAGATGCTGCTGCAGGGCTGGACAACTCTCTTCAAGGGAAGGACTGTTTGGGGTTAGAGATCAGAACCCAGGCACCTCCCACCCGTTGTGTTCACCCCACCATGCTCATGTCTCACTAAACTGTCTGATTCTCAATTACTGACTGTCAGACCTTTACCCATTTTTATACTTGCCTGTAGCATTCTCTAAAAGTCACAGTATTTTTTTTCAAGTAACTGTTCACACCCCAGATGGATGAAGCATCACTCGGATCCTGCAAAAAAGGACTTTGCACTGCAGTCTCACTCATGACTTCCCACAAAGTCCCCTTTCCAGTGTTCCCCCAGCTCCAGCCCCAGAGAACTGCAGCCCAGACAGGTACCTTTGCTTTGCCCCAGTCCACTTGACATCACATTCTCTCAATTTCTGTGCCTGCAATATCTGAGCCAGCAGGTCCTGCAGCTCAGCTTAGCTCCAAGCATTTTAAATCCAGTGAATTAAGAGAAAACTATTAGGCTTTTTAATTAGCTGATCTCAGGGGTAAATCACAAAATAGAGCCAAAAGCTTTCAGGCCCAGAGTATGACGGAACTCCAACACCATTTAGAATGTCCATGAGTTGTCACAGAGCCCTCAGGTTTTATGTCTGTTCCCAACATTATGGATCCTGCTACTTCAGAAAATCCCAAAATCTCCTACAGATGACCTCATGAATTTTGAGTTTCCAGTCCATACAGGAAAAAAAAATCTAATTTCACTCATCTCCAAGTGTTTTCTGCAAGAAGCTGTTAAATTACTTCCATTTTTTTCAGTGAAACTGGTCTTTGACTCACAGCTGCAAGAAGGAATAAAATCAGAAAAGATTTTATTAAAAACATATACAGACAAGCAAGCACGTATTTAGCCAAGTCTTTTTTACTGAGTTAGATCTAGGGTCAAGAATTTAATAGATGCTTCCCTCTGTCTGTACTAAACTGTGTTCTTCTGCACGTTACTCTGAGGTACTCACCACTGCTTCCTCTTTTATCTTTTATCATGTGCATTGAACTTCCATTCACCACTATTTTTTCCTCTCATAGAAACAGATTATTTGATTTCATAACCGTTTTAATGTCACGAGAAAAGGATAAATACTGAGGGTATTAATCTCCACATAAAATTAAACCACTAATGGTAGCTTCCCTTTCCTAAATCCACTCATTACCTCTGCTTAGACTTGGCATCAGCAGCTGCTCCCCAAGAGACAGCCAAACTCTTCACCATTCGGATTTAACAACACTTCCATTCCTGCTTTTTTTTCTTTCCAAACAACAGTCTTAGCATTTGTAGGTGCTCCAGAAGCTGAGGTGTTTTCATTAGCTGTATTTGGCTGTGGAAAACCTAAGCAATATCTCCCATAGTTTTAATCTCCATGGATTACCTTGCTACTGCAGATTTTTAAAAGGGCTTGTTCTTACATGTTTCTAAACATGACCACTTATTTCAAATGTTCTTTCAGAGTTGGATATTACATCCTGTGGTCTGGGTTTGGTTTTTTTCTTAAATGTTTGAGTATGTTGTGGAAAACATTTCATTACTCTTTTTAAGTAAACACACTGATTAGGAATTAAAATTAAAATATAGAACAGCAATACAGTCTTTCAGAAATTTAATTTGCTTTCTTACTGTATTTTGTAATCACAGAGGAGCACAAATCCCTCAAATTCCCACAGAGAGACAATTCCCTGAAATTTTTTCACAGTCCTCATGAACAATTGAATTTTCGTGGGGGGCTGGGGGGGAGAGGGCGCTCCTCTTTCTTCATTATTGATTATTTTTGCCATTTTCCTTTTAAATGGAGGTCTTAAAGACCTTCTGAGGAAGCACAATTTTGAGAAGCTTCTTTAAGAACAGGTATTTAGCTACAATTAAAATCATATCCTTTGACTTATAAGGGATTAAATATCTGATTAGTGCTGAGAAAATTAATTTCCACATGGCAGGAGCAAGATTGCCTACCTGCAAAGTGAACTACCTCTCTTCTGAACAACAGGGCAGATGCTACAAGGAGTGCATAAGTCAGGAATACTCTTGTTCCCCTTTCCCAAATTGCAAACTGAGGTTTGGGGAAAGCTTCACAACTACCCCTTTCCCAGACCTGGGTTACACAAGGACATCATCTTGGGGCAGAAAGCTGGAAGCAGCTGCTCTTTAGCTAATGCTGATTTTTGTAAAGTATTGGCCTCTGAGACTTGGTGCAATTGGAGCCAAATTTTACAGCAGAGGTGAAGGAAATCCAAGTATTGCACTGTAGGAGACTGGGGAAAAGTCAGGGGTAAAGGGAAGAGACAGCACCACAAAGCCTGAGGCACTCCTGATTTTAAAGGTCTGAGAGAATCTGTACATCCATTATAAGGGGCTAAGAGCATTAAATGGACTTCAGAATTTTCATTGGCCAAGGGACTGTATAAAAATAGCTATAAATGCATCCTTGTTGCTGTTGCCCTCTGACTCCTGTTTAGGTAACAGTCCCCAAACCACAATCCTTACCACTCCAAATCAAATTAATACAGCAGAGAGGGAAAGTGGAGAGAGATAAGTCATTCCCTCAGCTGCTGTGAGTTGACATGCTCTGCTGAGGTCAGGCATCCTTACCGAGCCCTACAGGATCAAAATCTGGCCTTCAATCCTTTCTTTTTATTAATATATACTGCTACTGCCACAGCCCTTGGAAGTGCTGGTGGTGGAGCAGGTCTGTGCAGTGCTGGGGGCTGTGACAATACAGTCCCACTCCCTTGCAGGAGGTCTGCACATTGGACAGGCAGAATATGACAAACTCTACTCTAAAGCTTCAAACAGCTCCTTTTTTCCCACTTCCTCTGACAGCTTTACTTAGCAGGAAGCAAAAGCTTTAAAAAAAGAGGTGAATGAAACTCCAGTTTGATCACATTGAGACAGAATTGCCTCAGAGAGAGGTTTCTGGGAAAGAAGAGTTTGATGCTTAAGTTCCTGCCCTGCCTGCTATCAGTGACAATAAATAGGGTGTTGGTTTTATGAATGTGATGCAAAACGTTGGCTTTTTCCCCACCTCAAACATCAAAGAAAGAACAGTTACAGTGTTCCAGCACTTATTTTGGCAGATCTACAACCTCATGTTCAGAGGTGTTTACATCATTTTGGTTCTGTTTACCAGTGAAGACACATTATTTCTTGTGTCTCTTTTCTACGGTCATTTGAGTTTAAGAAAGTCAAACATTTCTTTTTCCATTGGTTCACACATCCGCCCTAGCAAGAACAAACAGTGGGAAACAGTGAATTCTCCTTGCTAGCAGATGTCCATTTAAGTTCTCTGTGTGGACACAAGCATCAAGTGGAAACGTATTAATGCCCAATAATTTCTGATTTTAATTTTTCTTTTCTTTAAATAGAAAAAGGTGGGGGGAAGGCACCAATAGAAAGGACATAAAATGACAAGATCCTGGAGAAGAAGAGTAAAAAGTGGCCCTCCAGTTTTGGCAGCTGCAGCTGCCAGAACAAACCCACTGGCAACTTTCAAAGTGAGGGGTGAGATCCTCCTTTGGACAGAGAAGTGGGTAAATTTTTAAGACTATGTTTCTTGCTGCCACCATATTTTAGGAGTTTATCTGTAATGTCTACAGATTGTACAGATACATCCCAAAATGAATTTAAATGACCTTTATCAGTCATTTGTATTGTCATCATCTATACTGCAAGTCATGTCTAGTCCTGACCGGGGGAACTAAACAGCTTTG
The DNA here is from genome assembly GCA_013389985.1 of Dryoscopus gambensis. Classification (NCBI taxonomy): domain Eukaryota; kingdom Metazoa; phylum Chordata; class Aves; order Passeriformes; family Malaconotidae; genus Dryoscopus; species Dryoscopus gambensis. The sequence continues at coordinate 8,788 of WEIT01025428.1, forward strand.
CTGTAGGGAAAGTACATGCTGGGATCTCACTTTGGGATTCAGACTGACTCCAAAATAAAGGTCTTCAAATTAACTTCTCCTCAAGTTCACATGCTGCGTGCCATCCATGCCCCTATATATAAGCGGGTGAGGTCACATACTCATGGAGTTACTGTATTGTGGGTTCCTATATTTGCCATCCTACCCTGCCTTGAAGTATCTTCAACAGCTGTTGCAAAAGATGATCCCAGGATGATGCTCACTCTTTCTTCAGCTGTTTTTTCTACAACTGGATACCAACACTGTGAACACCAATTTAGCTACCCCTTGGACCAGAGATTAACTATGGAGCAGCCAACTACAGAGGAGAAAAAACACACAAGATAAGAAGGGAAGGACAAGCAATTAACTTTGAATCCATAGCATTAATAGGGTCTTGATGGACCCACTTTTTCTGTCCTTGAGACACACCAGGGATGGATATTTGCTACTGTCATCCTGCAGTCCTGTGACATTAAGTCTTTCTGAAAATACGAAGGGTTGTGAGGGAGTGATAGATAAGGAAGAAGTGGCAGAGAAGCTATAACTGAGCTTTCCCACAAAACTCCAGCAGAATTAGAGCAAGTATTTTTGTTTGGAAAGCAGTGAGAATAGAAGAGAATGCCCTACTTGCAAGGGCCACAGGAGGGGGAAGGGGGAACAGAGGGTGATTCACTGGAGTGGCATTGCAGGATTCCTCACTGCTGAGGAGGAAGGCAGCAAAGGGGCCTTGAAAAGGACATCTGAGAAGTTCCTTGGTACAAGCAGCAACAGGAAAATCCTTCACAAGTGATTGAAAGAAAAGCCTCAGTTCTGAAGGACACAGAAGCAGCTAGAAAAGGATGGCCTTATTAAGAGGTATAAAATATGCATATTCAACAACAAAAAAAAATCAATAACAAGGTTACTCCATTTACTACAGCCTCAAGGCTATAGTTACTTAAGTACACAGAACTTACCAAGATCATTTCATTGATACAGTGCTTGATCAGTAATTTAACTGCTATGCACATGCCTACATTAAAGAGCTGCACATTCAGAAGATCTCTTTGGCATACTTCCCAAAAGTGAACCTTCATGCATTTTTCATATGGCCAGTATAATTAAATTTGCGTGTACATGTAGCAGAACAAGCACTTTAAGTAATAGGACATAATCCTAACACCAGTTTTTCTTTTTAAAAAATTAATAGAAGAAACCACTCCACTCCATGATAAAAAAAGAAGGATGGAAGGAGAGAAGAAAATACAGGAGTGAGAACATGCAATGCACTGATAGTAATGAGGGCTGGTCCAAAGCCTGCAATGGAGTGTGAATATCCTTACGCTGCTCTGCGATAAGCTTTTCTAGCCCACCAAGAAATCTGTGAGAACCAAACATCATCCTGTGTCCCCCTGTGACTCTCCCAGGTCCCGTCAGATCTGTAAAACAGCTTTGCCCTGCAGCCTGGCTCTGCATAGCCTCATCCTTCCCTGCTATGAACACGCTATGACATGGCTCCTATGAACAGCCAAATGATGGAAGAAGGAGCAGAGAGATGTAAATTCAAGGTTCCAGTTACTAATTCCATCCTCATAGTGTCAGTACAATATATTAAAACAGAACTATATCTCATGTTCTTAACTGAGTTAAATTCTGCCAAGAAGGCCATTTGATTTCCATCTAGGTGTAGTGAACAGTGATTTATTTCACACATATTTTATTTTAGCAATGCTGCATTTAGGCAGTTAGAATTTAATGGGAATATCCTCCTTCAAATCGTTCGCATCTGGATTATATAATCTTTACTACCAGGCTTTAGTCTGCCAATCTGTAGACCTGAATGTGATTTCACTACTTTCATCCAATGAGCTAAATCTTCTCTTTCCCCTTCCTTTAGTGTTCATTTTCTGTCTTCCCTCCCCTCCCCCGCAATAAGGCAAAGGATGAGCAGAGGGTTAATAATAATGAAAATCTGCATTTAATACTAATAACAACCCTTGATTTTAAAGGCCACACTGGATAAAATTTATGAGCTAAAGTGCTCATAAATTTTACAGCCGACTATACACTCACAGATTTATGTACGTAGAAAGGAGACAGTCATGCACAGAGCTGTAGCAGTTTCAGGTGTACAGTCCCCGTTAAGCAGATGACTTGTTCAGTATTTCCTGTGACTATGGGAGATGCCTATAGTCGTATTTGTTTCCAGGCAATTACATGCACTAAGATAGTCATGGACCTGAAGCACTAAGAGCCCCTTTTCCTCTGTCCTGCTTGCATGAGTTCCTTCACTAAACACAGTGAAGGAAAAAGAACTGGACTATGAGTAAGGATTGTAGTGATCTTTCATGCTGAGAGGTAACAACCTGTCCTGGGTTACCCTGTATTCTANTGGCTGTTCTTGTCTGAATACAGCTGTCTGAAAGGAAAAATCAGTAGCTACACCAGGACTTTTAAACTACCCATCTAGCTCCAGCATCCTGGTTGTCCAAAGCAACTGCTACTCAAGGACTGTGCATTTATCAGGGACAGACTAGATGCTCTCTTCTTTCTGTTTTTATTTTGCAGAAGTCTTTGACAATATTAAATGCAGAATTTGGGGGTCACACTTCAGTGTATGCCATACAGCGCTCTCCTCTAGGCAAGTTTCTCATGGGCTGTAAGGACAACCATGCAAGGCTTTGACAGGGAGCACAGCTGAGACTTCAAACAAAAGCTGATGGAGCCAGTACACACCAGCTTCTCCAGAGCAAAGCAAAAGAAGTGCTGCAGAGAAAGATTCCTCAAGGAAGTTTTCTTCCTTACAAAGAACTCTCTTCCTTTGCCAAATTGTTCTGTAGCTTTAACCATGAAGGCTGTTCCTCCAAAATCTCACTAGGCCCTCCCATTTTCTCTACTAAACATTTTCTTACTCATACAAAAAAAAAAAAAAAAAAAAAAGAAAAAAGAAAAACAAAAAAAAAGAAGAAGAAGAAGCTGATTATTCTTCTTATCTTGCTATGCACTTTCTAGCCAAGATACCAGACGGCCCTGAGTTCTTCCAGGTAACACTGAGATGGCAGATAATATTTACAGGGCAAGAATAAATCGCAAGAGAATTATTGCAAAATTTATCATATTCCACCACCCCTGTTAAAACCCTGCTTTAAGGAGATTTTCATCCCAGAGAAGAAATGGACTTCAGGAAGCACAAAACACCAAGAAGTGGCAAATCAGACATTTGAGCCTATCACTCCACAGGCATGGAGGGATGACATCACTGGCTGACGTCACAGGCTGACATCAATGATTGTAAGAGCATAAGAAGATCCAGGACATGGTCAGACCAAAGATTTGCTCCCAAGCCCCTTTCTTCAGCAGAGGCCACACAATCTCAAGCAGGGAAAAAATAAATAACCCTGTCACAACACTCCCCATCCTCCATCAAATATTTTCTTCAAGTGGTAACTCTGCCTTGCAAGGATGGTGCTGACCATGAGGGCTGCAGGAGCCTGTGCTCTGCATCCTCACCCACAGCATGTCCTGCAGCAAGACTGCCCCAAAGCGCTCATGCAGCTGTGCCATAAACAGGCAGGGAAGAAATATCCCTCCACGAGGACACAAAGAGCCAAGGAAAAGTAGAGTGTGTTGTCTGCATTTTACTGCAGCTTTCCTACTTTTGCACCCCAGCTTGGTCTGCAGTGTGGTGTCACACATGCTTGTGACAGCAAACCTGAGCTCACTGTGGCAAAGGTGATGGAAGTTAAGTGGGAGACCACAGGAATTCTCCAGGTTAATATGATCCCTGTACATTCTGAATTATGCAGTTAAAGCCCTCTTTCTTCTTCAGCAAATAAAATCCATGACGTGGTAGGAGGAGCCTGACAACAGCGAGATAAATGAGAGGACACACAGTCCATGGCAGTGATAACTGCACCTGCCAAATCCACACCACAGCAACAAAATATTGCCTCTGCTTCTGAAAGCTACTGGTAATGCAAATGGTGCCACCTGATAAGATGTCCCAGACATGGGAGCTGATAGCTCACCTCCTGTCAGTGTTACCTCCTGTCCCTCAAAAAGGCAGCACACCTTTCAAGGAAATCAACCCAACAATTGTAAAAAGGAAGGAAATCTTCTCTCCTGGTTTATTTTTAAAGGGTTTACTGTAATGTGACTCAGATTTAATCCAAAATGTCTGTCTGATACTTAATTTGAGGCTTCCTGCTTACACTTGCTTGGAAAAGGTCACATGACATGACAACTTTGCCCAGCAGCCCTCACAGCAGGTCCATGCTGCAGGATATGCTCCCAAGATGACAGCACCGAGCCTCCTCACGTGAACAGGGCATTGCTGATCCTTATTAATCTCTCAACTTGAGGACTCTCCCAGACCAGGACCCAAGGAAGTGCCACTTCTGCACAAGTAACAAGTAACTCCTCAATTTTTCCCTGTTAAAAAGGTAAAAACAAAACCCCACAGAACTAAAGTTGCCTTGTCCTGCCAGGCCCTGCATCCCTGCATCACATATCCCACTGGGACTCAGGACCTCTCTTGTACCCTGGGAAAAAAAAAAAAGGAAAAGTACACTGAGTGCCACTGGAGGGAATGTGCTAGAATCAGCCTTTGAAAACAGGCTGCAGAGAGACAGCCGTGCCAGCCACAGGACAGTTACCCAGCTGCATTGCTTGCTGACCTTTCCAGGTGAACCAGGGACTGCAATTTACACAACTAGCTGTGTACCTTTGAACATACGCTTCCCCCGTGGCACTGAGCCCCACTGTGCTCTATAATCACTCAATTTTCAGGAGTGCAAACCTCAGCTAGCTATCAGTTTGCACATTATGCTCATAGTTGGTGCTGTGACAGTACCTGTCTCTGGGACTGTCAACTGAATGGCCAGATTCCCAGTGAAGTGAATATGCTCCAGCAAAGCCTTAAAGCAAGAAGAGGCTGCTCCATAGGATGCTCAGCAAAGCTTGCAGTCTTATATTAACATCCTTCCCAACTACCACCCCCGTTAGCTGTTGTTCCTTTGCTGAAGGAGCAGAAAGAGTGAGTCACCTTTTTTCCTCAAAGTACACACGGGTGTGAGGCCGCTCGCTCAGCACCACAGCCACACCTGGAGGACAAGCATGGGGTCAGCAGCTTCATGACTCCATAATTCCAACTTTTGCCAAGCAATAAGCGCTTCTGCAATAAGTGAGGAGCAGGTAAGACAGGGAAACAATTTAGAGAGAGTCCCACGAGCCAGGCTGGCAGGAAGCATGATCACATGGATGTTGTGGGTACCGCCAGAGGCAGGGGAGCCAGGCAAGGAAAGCAAGAGCAGCCCACAAGGCAATTTCTTTTTATTTAAAAATAAATACTGAAGACTAATTTTGGGATGAGCAGGAACTCAAATGTAGGTTTTTTCCTTGGGACTGGATCAAAAATGCTTGAAAAACCCACTTCCCGGGGCATCTCATTGCAATGCAGAGCAATGCCTGGGAAGCCACCCTGCCCACCACAGCTCTGCCTCCCTGAGCCCACCACCAAATTAGCAGTCTGATGAGCACCCAGATTTGCATAAAAGAAGCAGTTATCAGCAATTAGGCTTGTCAAGGCAAAATTCTTCAAGGCCGCTTTACAACTAGTGACAGATGCAGCATTCCCAAGTTTAAACTATAATTTATTGTTAGACTGGGCAGGAACATAAGGAAAACACATTGTGCATTTTGCAAAGCCTCTCATTTAGGCATCTGAAAAATAATAGAAAAAGGGGAAGGAGGGAAGATGAATAGTGACTAAAAGATAGAATAAACTGCAGGCACAGAGCCAGAATTTAATATTCAACAGTGGTAAGAACTATCCAGACTGTTTTGCTTCTCAATAGAGCCACTTACCTGTTGTTCACATCAGAAAGCTTCATATTTCCCAGCTGTCCTGTTCCTTCAGGATTTAATCACAGGTAAAAACCACAGTCTGCAGGCCTTAACCCAGCTGAATTGCAAATATCAGACCAAACACGTGAGAGGAGCAGGAAGAAGGGATGGAAGTGAAGAGCAAACCCATTCCCACCTAGGACATGGAGCAGTGCTGTCTTCCCATGGTTCCTCCAACTCTGCACTAGAAGGAAGCACAGGCTGAAGAACAACCACAGTCTGCAGGATATTCCTGTGGCTCTGGGTGCCAGCACATCCAGGACATGGTGAAAGTCCCTTGTACCTTGCCTGAAATTCTAGCGCTCCTCAGTACAATTCCATCTCTGTATGTAAAACCTGTGGCAGAAAAGGTAAGTGAACTGTGCCAGAAATTTTTGAAGCAGCTGGTGCATGTAGTAATCATAGGATAATTCAGTCTGGAACGTCTTTAGTGCAAGGACTGCTCAAGCAGGTCAGCAACAACTTACGATGAGCTTGCTCAGCTCAACTCAGCTCATCCGTGCTGCATGCTTTCCAGGAAGTAATTAACTCTCTCTTTCTTCACATGCCTAAACAAAGCTGGGATGAGTTTTGTCTCATCATCTCTCTTTGGAGAAATGGGGACCCTTGGTGGCCGCCCAGCTAGCCACAATATGGGATCAAAAATCCTCTGGGGCAAAGTCTTCCCCCTGGTCTACAGAGCCAGAGGAAGCCAAGTGTCCTTAAATCATGGTGTCAAAGAAAGGAGAGGAGCTATGAGAGGGGTAAGTATCTCTCCTCACAGGGCAGCAGGCAGTGATGCTCCTCCTCGCTCCATAGCAACTTCTCAATATATACCCTGTATTATGATTTGCATATTCCTGCTTTAAGGAGGGTTTCCAGATTCAGAAATGGTGAGACCGCTGCTCAATTCAACCAGCCCATCTGGAACAACCGGACATCAGCCAGGTGCACACAGCAGGAAAACCCAGACTCATCCCAGCACAGGCACGTGGCTCTCGGGACACAGTACAGGGGTGTCAGAAAGGTCAGTCAGTGTTAACAAGCAAATAAATAACGAATGGAAGCAAGAAGACAGAGAATCTGGCCACCTTTCTGAAGTCTTTAAAAGCAAGCAATATGTGTTCAGGACCTTTTCTGGGGATTCAGAAGCCATTCTGATCTGATGATACAGAAAGGTAACAGAGATGGGTTCATTTGTTTCTGTAGGATTTGGACGTCTGTAATTCAAAATACACTGCATATTTCAAATTGTTTTTGTATTTGATACAAAGGAATCCTTCTGCAATGAAACATTTTTCTGAAGCCATGGGAGACAGTCCCTTTCTGAGCACCAGTTGTTTTAAAAAGGAACCTCAGCACCATCGATGAAGTTCTCACTCCAGCATAACTCTGTACATGAACTACAAATCTTGGTAAATGTCATTATTGGTACTGTAACATCACATGGTCAAAAGTCACAGAACACCAGCAGTACAGCTTCATTTTTATGACCATCCCATCCAGGGCTGGCCCTCTGCCAGCCCTGTGCAAACACAAGGAGCGTGCACAAATAAATGCAAGCTCACACAGTAATAAAAGCGTGAGCAGAAAGCTGCAGCTATCGCAAACTTGCACCCATCAGTCACTGCTAGAGGACAGGATAGAGAGGAATGGCACATGCTCCAAGACTTTCAACTTATTGGAGGTTTTTCCATCCTAAAGTCAACAGGTCTCTCCATCATGTACAAACCTTTTTCCTCAAACACCTCATCAACCTTAGTCTAATCTGGCAGAGCAGAAAGCCATGTGTTGAATGCAACAACCACTACTGCTCAAACAGCTGAGGAAAGGTTTTTCAGAGTTTTTAGAACCTACAGATCAAAGCAGCATTCTCCATCCCTCGTTTTCAAAAACAGGTGAACGGGCTTGGCTAAAATAGTAGCAATTTTACAGTATCAGCCCTACAGCTGTGTTTGTACAGAAGATGAACCCAAGCAACTAAAGACTAAAAAAATTATCAGCAATTAAATACAGCCTTGCAATTTCCAGGAAACCGAGGTAAACAAAGCACTATCTGACACATCTATTGTAATCCACACACAGTTGTTCACAGTGTTCTTCATATCCTGGATAAATACCAAAGCTATTTTTGCTCACAGGTTTTGTTGCCTAGCTGTGGCTGTCTCATTTTGCAATGAAAACTAGAAAGCTTCCTTACACGTAAGATCTCCTGGAGCTTAATATATGTAGCTTGTAAATGCAATGATCAGGTATTTATTTGGGACACTGAAATGAGATTTCATTCCCAAAACACTAATTACTTACCTCTGAAACTCCTAAGCAGTATTCTTTCTCTCTCAGTCCTTGAAGAAATGCAACAAAACATCAGCCCACCCTCAACCCGTGTAGCTTATACCTTGCTATTCTCTCTGTGTCTTTATGGCTTGTAAAGTGACAAGGTGCAGTTCAGTGCACCTCAGTGAACATGATACTGATGTTTCTGACTTCAAAGCTCTTCAACCACACTCATACACAGAAAAAAATCCCATAGTCAAGCATCTGCCAGAATAAGGGTCTCCAGTCAAGAGGGAGGAAGTAGGGCAAGAAGGTTCCATCATCTGTTACCAGTTAGTGGAACACCTCTAGTTTAATCCTTGGAAGTTTAATCCTTCCAAGAAAGTTGTCCATCAAAACCTCTGATGCTGCCAATTATGCCTATCTCCCTTAAAAAAGGGATGGATTTGCATGGATTTTCAACAAAGTCCCTAAAATAAAAAACTTCTTTCCCCACTTTAGCCAATTCTAGTGCTGAAAAATGGGCTGGAATTGAGTCAGGGAAAATAGAGGATAAACATCAGGAAAGCCATTGTGAAGCTCACATCTCCTAGGGCTATTGCAGTGCCTCTCAAGTGGAGCAGGAAAAGCCCCGCTTCATGTCTTAAACACTACAGCAAAAAATAGTTGTCTGCAATGGAAAAACAAATCAGGCCAGCTTAGACTGGCATGGTTTCAAAACCGTCCCAGCCACACACTGAAAAGTTCCTAGCACCAAGTTCTACTCTGAAGCCAAGAACCATGCTGAGATATACCCTCACCATGTGCCAGTGTCACCAGAATGGAACAGTTTGCTTTTTTCCCCACATGCCCAATTACATGTTCAGGCACAATTAAGATTACTCCTTTCCTGAAAAAAATTGTGGATACACTCTGATTTGGTTTTTTAAAAAATTCTGGCAAGAATGGAACAGTTTGCTTTTCCCCCACTGTACATGCCCAATTACATGTTCAGGCACAATTAAAATTACTCCTTTCCTGAAAAAAAAATTGTGGATGTGCTCTGATTTGTTTTTTTTAAAAATTCTGGCAAGATTCTGGCAGAAGGATCTGCTGCCAAGGTTCTGTTACACTGCTAATATAGACTTTGCTTATTGGTCTTGGTACAAGAAGGAATGAATCCATAACCCCACACTCCAACTACCAAGCTGCTGGACCGCTGCACTTTTTAATATGGCAATCTAGTATTTGTCACATGTTCCAACACAAGTTCTCTTGAAAAGCCACCTTCTGTGTCTCACACATGCACAGGTACCGAGGTAATTCATCTACAGCTAAAGGTGGAAAATGTAGGTGAGTGCACTGAGCTCTGTGGTGCTGGCAAAGTCCCAGCCTCAGCACATGCAGTTGTTGGACAAGTCTGGAACTAGACTTGTATGTGACCAAAAGGGTTAATTTATCACATGAAGGTTTTCAGAAGCCACCTTGTTCTTTACAATACTGTCTGTAGCTGTTATGTGCCCCACCCCCGACCAAAAGCACTGTTGAGTGATTCCCTACTAAAAGTGGGAGAAAGGCTGCATGCCATAAAGGGGAGCGACAAACCGTGTCTTCAAAGCAAGCTATGAATTTGGAAAGATTTACACAAATCTGTGTTCTTACTTCCTGCAGGAGGCAAATCCTGCCCAAAGCAAGCTCACTGTAAGAATGCATGTCTGACAATAGTCTTTGATGTCACATGTTAGTGTCCCTGTGCATGTTATGAGGCAATTTCCAAAATTCACACATAATTCTGGGGTCTGCTGTTGTTGAACAATTCAGCCTTCTGTCAGCAGCTGTCTGTGCTCAGTCACTGAATGGCTCTTAGTCAGCACAGCAAAGTCATTATTTCTAGCCCAGCACACTTTTGGGACAGCCTCTTCACATTCCTTTGGATAAAAAATTGCAGGCAGAGCACAGAGGGAAGAGGTGATCAGAGCCTGAACACATACCCACAGTATGCTGGGAACCACTTCCAGCAGGATGGGCCTCTTCAGGCTGGTACAAGTTTCCCAATAAAATCTTCCAACCCCTGATTTTGGTGGTGTAGAAAAAGGCTGAATGCCCCTCTCCCACACAAGCATGTGCCCACCCCAACATGAGCACATCATCCGGGAAACAACGATTGCTTGGAATGTATTCCAACAGACCAGCTTAGCTATGCTGGCATTTTCCCTTCCACCCCACCCAACCAAAGTGAGAAGGCTGAGAAGATCTCTTCTCCTCCTAGCAACTGTGAAGCTGATGGGATTTCTCAGGTATCTCCACATATACAACCACGCGTAGCACAAAATGCACAACAAACGAATCAGTTTTAGATAAAAAGTATGCCAAAGATATTCTTTACTTTAGTCTTTTCAGGTACTTCAGTAACTGGAGCACAGCGGAGAGTTCAAGGGCAGTAAGGACCTGGATGCATATAAATAAAAGTTACAGTTTCTTCTATTTTCAACCAAATAAAGGAGGCCAGCAAGCTGGAAAGAGAGGTCTTTCCCTGTGGACTAAGTGGTCTCTGCAACTCAGATGTGTTGCTACCCCCTTTTATGGTGAGCTGTTCTCTATATTCTCCAAGTTGCAAACTAATGTGACGAAATGCTACTACGTATCACAATATTGGAAAATAATACTGGCACGTGCAATCCCAAGACTTTTCTTCATTTTAAGGAAAAAGGAACTTTGGTTGTAATCCAAAAGAACAATAGAGATGTAGGGGAAGCTCCTTGATAGCTTCTAGCCCCATTCAAGCAGGTTCATTCCTTAATCCACCACCCTGCATTTCATTGCCAGCATGTGGAAAAGCAGAGCTGCAAAAGACTTGTCTGGCTGGGAAACCAGTGAAGCTCCTCTGGCCAGGAACAAGGTACTGTCCAGCAGTGACCCCGAGCCTTGCTCCAGGGGGTGTGTGAGGTTATTCCTCTGCCCAGCTGTCTGCAAGGACACTTTTGGCAGAGGGAAGGCAAGTGACATCTTTCTTTTCTAATTGAACAGGACAGCTGATGGATCACACGGGCTGGTCAGAGAGGCTGTACCAGTGAAAGCACACATCTCTGTCACTCAGGGACACCTGGTGTTTAATTGTGCAGCTTTAAAGGGAGAGGTTCCTTTAAATCCTTAGATTTTTCTGTCCCTTGCACAGGTACTTTTGCGTCAGGCTTTTCTAGTTTTTCAGAGCAAAATGGCTTCAATCAGTGCAAAATCCTGGGATGACACTGGGGATCTTCACAGGCCAACCCTGTGCTTGGTTTGGAATGCCACTTTCCCAGGCTGCCTCTTATAAAAGCTGGTGATTTCAATTCCTTTAGAAAGTAACAGCTCCCATTGTACCAGTCATTGGCCATAGCCTTCCAAGTTAAAGCAAAGCATGTGCGAAGCATGGTTAATGCTGGATTTCCTCAGAGACCAGGAATGTTTTGGAAAGGCCACTGAATCTCATAAGTCACATAAAATTGTATAACAGCAATGCACATCTCAACACAAACAGCAAGCATTCTTCTTCCAGGTATGAAAAATACCCACCAAGCCCAAGTCTCAGTGCACATATGTACGCTTCAAATCTCTGGAGCATCCTTCAAGTCTCTAGAATAATCTCACATCTTATGAGTCATGTACAGTCAGCCCTTATGAGTCAACCCTAATATTTGTAAGCATCATTCTTATGCTTTTTCATTTGGCTATAAAAAGAGAAGAAAGATAACACTGCTGCCTCTCTAGGTACCATTATTGAGCTTTCTGTTCCAAAAAGAGAAAGGTGGGGTTTGTCTTTGGTCACTAGGAGTGAAATCTGTTCCCCAAATGCATACTCTGGGGCCTCAATCAGGCTAAAGGTGAGCTTGTAAAAGCAATTTGTTTTAATAAGAATTTAATGTGATGCATCTTTGGTACCTTTGTTGCCAGAGACGTACCTCTGCCTGCTCCTTTCAGAGGCAAGATCTGGTGGTGGGACTCAGGCTGAGCAGACCAGAAAGGGACTCATCTGCTTGATGGGTGCCATGAATGTTTAATACCAGCCATGGAGCTCTAGTCAAGGGGGAGACCGAAGTACAAGGAGACCAGGAGATGACTGAGAAGCAGCAAAAGGAACATGCACAGCCCAGAGTCCTGGACACGAAGGAGGATGTCAGCATGCTGGTGAGGATTTGGCTCCATGGCCATGGGAGAACAACCCTGCTCTGAATCCTAGTTTGTCCCTAAGACCTGGGCTTGCCCATCCACAAGACCTCTCAAGCTGGCTGCCCTCCCTCTAGGTTACAGACTACCTACAAATCCTGTAAATCTGTTTGGTCACCTGCACAGACTATGAAGAAAACATATGTTTTATTTTATTTGAATTACAGGAGCCCCACTGCCCTCTGAATGATTTCCTGCATGTGACTAATGAAAAAGCTCCAAACAATTGCTTTTCTGAGTCATGTATCTTCCCTCCTTTATATGCTAGCTACCCGTCAGATTACAATGACAGCTCCATTAGTTTGGGATTCTGTTGGACAAAGGAGGAACAAATGCCTTGAACAGTAGAAACCTCCAGTGGTCTGCATGCAGTGAGGGTGATCCTTTATTGCAGTCTACTTCACACAAAGTTGTAAATCACATACATCTTTTGATATAGGTGGAGCAAACTACTGCCATTTATGTTCAGAATATCACATAGCCTTTCCAAAAACCAATTCTGCAGTTTACACTAAAAATAATCCCATGTGACCTTTGCAGACCTACCTTACTGCGAATCTGTAGTCATTCATGCACTCAGTTATCAGGGCTTTAAATGAAGCTGATCATAATTTACATACTGAGAATGTCTCTTACATCACCTCAACATACTAAAATGACACTTACATTTTCCCCTAGAAAGTGGCATGTTATGTAGGCCAAGTCATTTCGGAGATGATCGTGCTGCAGCCAGCATCAGGAATTACATTAGCAAAGAAAATGCACATAGGCAAAGAAGAGCAGGGGCTGGCTTTTCTAATGGTTCAAATTTTGGTTTCATTATAAGATATGACATTTTAAGTTTAATAGCAAGTACTCCCTTCTCTCCTTCTTACAGCACATAATACAGACTTTTTATTATTTCCAAGTGTCCTGCCTTTGCCTGCATTAAAAACCTTCTCTCCTCTCCCTGGAACTGAAGAGTTATTAGGCTGCAAAATCAGTTTTATGAATAGGTGTGACTCTGAACGCCTACACTGCAGATGTGACCTCAGGGTAAAATGGAAATGCAATGTCATCTGCTGGGAAGTAGGCAAAGAGGGGAGCTGGTGAGCAGTGAAGAGGTATCTGAAACACAGACGTGACTAAAGCCTTTTCTGCTCAGTTTGTTTTTACCAGGCCATTTTAAAAACGCCATCTCCTGCCTTTACGTTCAGAGCACACTGGCCAGATTTGCAGACACGCCGCACTACAGGTACCAATTCCATTTGACAGTCCTCGATTTTGAGAGGTCCCTCAGCACTGACACTGCAGGTTTTTATTGCCTGGACAATTTATGCTTGCAGCCCCTAGTGAGTGCCTTATGAACCCATGTTAATACAGTATCTGCAATTTGCAACTCTTTTATTTCCAGGTTGGGATTCCTGCAAGATGCTTACCTCATTTATGTGTTACAGATTACCATGCCACGGTCCCCAGTTGTGGTTTCTCAGCACAGTCCCTCTGGAGCTTTGCTGGCCTGAGACCAGCCAACACCCTGTGGTTCTGCTGACTAAGGGCATGAGATCCTGGCAGTGACAGCTGGGACTTGGATCCTGGAGGAGTAACAGATGCACTGAATGCCTCATGGCCTGGGAAGCAGCAACATATGCTGCAGTCATTAGCGACTGTTGAGCAACAAGGGAGTCTGACACGTCGGATTTGCTTTACCTTTGGCAGCAAGTGCAATCATGGCTCTTCGTAGGACATAGAGCCATGTGCTCAACCGAAACAGTGAAAATAAATGGCATAATCAAACTGCATACCCCCACTGTTGCTCCGTCTCAGCCACACAGACCCACTGTTCACACCAGAAAGCAAAAGGCAAGAGCCAGCAGGGAAACATCTTGGAGGCACTATAAAAAATTCACATAATAAAGAGCAATGCACACGTGACCCCTGCCAGAGCTGTCACCTCCTGACGTGAGGCCAATCTGTGTCCAGCATCAGCTGGAAGGCCCTGCTATCAGCCAAGTTCCTTCCAGCTCTGCTGCAACGTGTGCTGGGTCTGACCTGTGTCTCAGGTACAGCTGCATTCTCTCAAAGCTCACATTCTGCAAAAGAACATGAAAACAGGGGTCTCCCATGCGCTCCCATGATAAACATTCCTTGCAGAAAACAGAGAAGATTTTGCCCCTGTAAATGACAAACTGCAGTAGGAGAAACTGCTTCTGTTTCTTTAACCTTGTCTCTCCATACCCAATGTACCTCTCCTAATTTCAGCTCTCTGGCAGGGACACCAACACTCTGGTTTAGAGAAAACAGAGCTGAAAATGGATGGCTTTTCTCTTCTTTTAGCTTTGCTGGCAATTAGCAGAGCTGAAAGCTGGGGTACTTTGAGCAGTATAAATGAACTTGGGGATTTGATGGTTGTTTCTTCCTGAATGAATACAGAAACATACCAGAGGGCTGAACTTTTTGTTTTGCAATGTGACACTATCATATTTCTTCATAGCTTTATTTCATATTTTTCCTACCCCCGATTGACTTTAATGCTCTTAAAAGCACAAAAGAAGAGAGCGAAAAGGAAAAAAAATATTTTGTACAACTTCATGACATATTTAATGAGAATATTTTTTTTTCATCTTCCTTTCCAGATATTTAACGTTAAGTAGGCTGTTCCAAAAGTGCAATATTTTCAGAATAAAACTTACAGTGTTTTTTCTGTTATGATCTTAGAGGTGCTCAGACCTGACACCCCAGATGGTCTCTTCTAAACTAAGCCCTTAATAATTACAATCACAGTGTACTTACAAAAATATGGGAAAAAAAAGACATTTACAATAGAAAATGAAGCTATTAGTGGGCTTCTGATGAGTCCAACTGTGGTTAAAATCAAGGATTAAGTGAAACATCCATCTTGTACAGGAGATAGCTCATGTTGCACCACCTTAACAAGCATCTGTCCAGAACTAGAGGGGGGTTTACATCATCAAGAAAACACAGATGTATTCCTCATCTGCAAGAGGTGTTTCCCCATTGGACTTGAAACAAATGTGTTTGCTTTGTTAAGCCTCAGCTTCCAGCTATCATGATCTGCATGACAGCACATCCTCCCTCTGCTCCTCATCTGCCGTGACTATTTGTGACACAATTCTTCAGGGTCAGAAAAGCCCTGCATCTCACATGTACTCGTCCTGTACAGAACTGTGATCAACCCTCACAGTGGGAGGCTTTGAATCCCTGCTAGAAACAACACTGACAGCTTTCCAGCCCCCGTGTTTTGCATTTCTACATGAGTTAATTCCTTGTGATGCTCTCAACATGAACATGATATCCCAGCCGTGTCACATCCCAGCTTGGATCAGACACCATCCCCTGCCAGGCACTTGGTTTGTGGCACTTGGACTCTGGCAACAAAGCAAGGCACACAGCTCTGTGTGTTTGTGTACACACACACCCCCCTGCATCCTCTCCTACATTTTTATCAGTGTTCAACAGAGAATCATTTGGCTTTGCACCCTTTATGGACAAACGATTAACACCCAAGTTCTTTTTGTACACAAAAGGATTTTGTATTCATTTTGTTGACAAACTGTCTTTAAATCATGGAGGAGACTCTGTTTGACAGTCCTGACACATACTTGATTCAGTGGAGAAAATGCATTCAGCTAACTGTTCAATCAGTTATGCAGACAAAATGAATTTCATCATAATTCTGTCAACAAAATGCTAACTTGCTTAAATTATTCTCTCAACAAAATAAATTAACTTAAAATCCTTTTGTTCACAAAATAGATTTAAGTGTTTAGAGAAGCCTTGTAAATACCATAGTCTGTTAGCTTAGCATGTGCAACTCAAACATTTGGCTCAGCTGAGCCAGCAGGCCTCTTCTTATCAGGCAGGACTGGTCTTGACTCTTTCAGCTCTTCCATTCTCTGTGAGGTCAGTCCAGTAAGACCACCAGTCACCTGGGCTGCAACACGTGGAGTCAACCAGAACCACGGGAGGGACTCTTTTCCTTTTCTTTACTTAATCACTAGCAACTAGCAGGAAGAATTTGACATTAGGTATAGCAAGCCTAAATAAATCAGTCTGTTCCTCAAAAGAGAGGCTTCATCCTTAGAGCTGAAGTTGACGTGGAGTTTCCATGACAAACCTCCGGATAAAATAGCAACTTAATGAGGGACTGCAGCTGAGATACCTCAGTAGATTTCATATTGTGACCATGAAACTGTAATTACTGTGCTTTAGCTATCATGTGTCTAAAGTCTATTATGCCTGTAGAAAATTTCCTTCTGCCTTTTCTCTGTTGCTTCAAATTCAAGTTTAAGTTCACATATTCACATCCTGCTCAGAATCTAACTCAGAGAATGGAAAGCAATCAGAGCACAGGCAATTGCTACACGGAGCCAAGTGCACCAAGTTCTGCCCAAGACAGTGTAAGTGCAAAAGGAGCTGCACCAGCACCAATGGCAACCCCTTGCCCTTGAGTTCATAGCACCATCAGTAAGAATATTTCTGGTGTGCCTTCATGGCACCAGCCACTGCAGGGGACTGTGTGTTGTCATCTCCCATCTCATGCTCCCCCAAACACACACATGTCCCAGCCTGCAGAAATATCAGGGATGACACCTTGCAGCTCAAGTCAAAAATTTCACTGTCATTTGGACTCACATTTGGAGAATTAAAACCCCTAAGATAAGTCTTTAAAGCTGTTTTTAATAAGTTCCTTCTCCGGGCTTTACCAACCACTGCCTCTCCTATTGTTCAGCTGCATTTTAGTAACAAAGAAACATAGAGAGAATCATGCCTATATTTTTAGTGATGCCAGTCAAGGAATTTGTCAGGCTGGTGAAAAAATGAAACTCTTCCATAAGCTTTTGCAATATTCTTTCACTAGTATAAACAGGTTTTTTGTCCTTTCTTGGGGGTTATTTTGGTTACAATGGAGTTAAATTCCAGGAGTCTAGAAGGTGTACAGTAACACAAGGAAAATACCATATTAATATTTAATATAACACTTTTTATGAGTATGAAAAGAATAAAATTCATTCAAATGCAAATGCAGCCTGCAAGAGTGGATAAAGTTCTATGTTTTCCAGCTATGTCTTCATTTTGCTGAAGACCAACTTAGTCTCGACCGAGGTAAGAGTGCCTGTGTGTGTGCAGTTCCAGACCCTGAAAAGTCTGCCTCTGGCCAAAGTCTTACTCCGTATTTGAGCCACTTCTTCAATACTGCCTTGTTTCAGTACTCATTGAAATACAGTGGGTTTATTAATCCCTTCAGAACCACATGTTGTGGCCCCAAAGGGATGAAGCCTGCTGCAGTGTCTATCCTGCCTTATGAGAATTTAACAGAGCAGCTAAAGCTGTGGGATTGTTCCCTACAGCTCTTATGGGCAACATTTTTTTTTTTTTTTTGGTGACATGCTCTGAATATACCAAGCACGGCAAAAGGTCTAGCAGGGGATTTTCAGTGAAATATCTATGTGCTAGACAACCAGGTCCTCCTGAATTTCAGTAGATCTGGGTCCCTAACCCCCACCAAGCTCTTTTGACATTTCCAGCCTTAAAGAATGCATTCTGCCAACTACATTTCGAGAAAACCTAATAGTAACCAACAGGGGAAGCTTGTAAATAAATCCCTGCAAAAAAGCCTAGAAAATAAGCACAAGCATCAGCCTAGTTAGAGGATTCCCTGGCAAACAGGAGAGCTTTAGGGAGCATGTAGCAGGGAAATCAGGTATTCCTTTACTGGTGTCACTTCTGACTGTCATGAAAGTGCTCTTGACCCACCCCATCTGACAGAGCACAGCACTGGCCAGGGCCACATCACCGAATCAGCTCGAACACTTCTCAAGTTATTTGAGACCAATTTCTTCCTTTGTAATGGCTCTGCATCATGCATGTCACTACCTTGTCTCCCAAATGGGTCCAGAAAGAGCAATGCATTAGAGTGAAAGAAATAACCCTGCAGGCAAAGCCAGGCGTCATGATTGCCGAGTCTCTTTTTACAGACAGTATCAGAGAATATTCTGAGTTGGAAGGGACCCACAAGGATCACTGAACCCAACTCTTAAGTGAATGGCCCATTCAACTCCTGAAGGCAGCACATACACAGGAGTTAATTTAATACAAGCAAAACCTAAGAATATGGAGTAAAGAAAGACTTTAAGACACGTAACACTGCTGTCCTGGGGGTCACCCCTGGGCTCCCCTCACCAGGACAACCCGCAGGGAATGAAGCACTTCTGACTCTGCACTAGGCCTTTTTGAACCATGCAATGTAAGCAAAGGGGTCAAGGACCTTGCCCTAATCTGTGCTCGGACTTGAGCAAAATTCCTCATCCAGGCCTTCAGTACATTTACATCCAAACCAGAAACACAGCTGCAAGGGACTCACAGAGATGGCTCTGACCAAGAGACCGAGCGCAGGGAGAGCAAGGAAATGTGGGAGTGGGGAGCTGAAAGGCACGTGGCTCTTTGTGTTTGTTTGTTCTTTAGCTCAGGTATCTCAAACTCTCTAACACCTTAACTTGGAATTCCCCTTTGTGAAGGAGAACTTTGGAGGATAGAAATAGATGGAAATTTATATGGAAATAAACATCCAAATATACATGGGGAAGGGAGGGGAGGGAAAGGAGTGATTCATTATAATGGCTTACATATCATTACACATTCAAAAATTCCAAGGTAATATATTTTTCTTCATTGCTTGGATAATAAATCATCATTCGATTACAAAAGGGGAGTACCTGGATGGACCAGCAGCATTTCTGAAAAATACTCCTGGCAGATGAATGACAGGAAAATTTATGGATAATTCAGTTGCCTGACTGTCCTGCCTCCAGGAGAGAAGTCTATGCCAATATCTAAACCTTTCCTGACAAGTCACACTGCAGACGCTGTACTTGATGAAGTGAGGTTTTTAGACCTCCCTTGGCTTGATTTTTGTTATTTCTCCTTTGGCAGCCTGCACAATATATCATAGCAGTGCAAAAGGTTTAGGAAAAAGCCATCCAAGATGCTCCTGAGCCTGTACTAGCAGGACTGTCTCTAGGAGCTATGAAAAATATACTGCTGTGTTCCCTACTTCGCTGGAGTTGTCCAATCAATCAGAGATCCTTCAAGGGTCACTGGTATTTGTAAGACAAAGAGTTTTCAAGTACAAAAAATGACCATCCAGTCTATCAACAGCTTGCTGTTTCCCAGTTTATCTTCATTTCATCTCCCAGGGTTTTTTTTCAGTACAACTCTTAATATTTTTCCCCTGTATAAGCAGCGTTATTTCACTCTTCAGCTGGTGCCTTTGCATCATTCTTCATTTTTCTCCCATTAGACTCATAGCTAGGGGTAAGTCTGAAAATCTGGCAAAATGTTGCAGGAGAGGGATGAGGCAGCTGAAGGAAAAGGTATGGCAGAAGGCAGCCACGTGCAGAGGCAATCCTTACTGCAGTAAGGGCAGACAGGCAGGAGTCAAGCCCCAGCTCTTCTTTTCACACTCACTTCTGAAAGGAAATTGCTGTCTTCTTTTATGAGCAGCCAAAAGGAACCCACATCTCACTAGGCCTGGGGTCCAACCTTGGAAAAGGGTAACTCACTCCTTGCACAGGAATGACTCCTGTGTGGAAAAGCATCAACAAGCACTTTTTCCAACAGAAGCATGCCTTGGAAACATACAGATTTTCATCTAGGAATTGCCTGTTATAAGTTGGAGGACAACTTACATCTCTGCACCAGGCTTTGTGTTTTTGCACTGCTCAGCTGCCAAAAACCGCAGACAGAGTTTGACTCAGAAAAAGACTTTTTCTTTAGGAGGACCAACTAAGACCATCAGGGGAAGCAGCTAAACATATGGGCTAGGTTCTCTGACAGTGAAAATTAGACACCTACTTCTGAAGCAGACATGGAGAGCCTCCCTTCACAGGTGGCAGAGTGAAGCAGTGCATCCCACCTCCTCCTCCTCGTGCCAGCACATGAAACAGCTCACATGACTCATGCTCTAGGAATGCCTGGTCCTTAGCAGTGATTATAAGGAGAGCCTGGATGAGCAGCTCTTCTGCTGCCATATGAAGTAGAAGGCAGTGGATTCATTACTTTGAAAGCAGAAATAGACGGCTTTATTTCCCACTGGTTTCCTGTTTCTGGTGGCAGTACAGAGAGAACAAAGCCTGTATGGTGTCTGAATTTCTCTCTGGGAGCTGCTTTATCTCCTACACCCGTGCCCAGATTTCAAGGGTTACACAAGGTAAAATGCTGTGGAAAATCAAACTCAAGCTTTCTCCCAAAGTGCATTCCTATTGGGCACTAGCCACTACTATACATTCAAAACATTAAAGACCCCCAAAGGCACCCTACACAAAGGAATGTGAAGTGTTTTCCAAAGGAATCATCTAAGAATACCAATAGCTGTAAATCAGTTTGTCTTTTGTTAAAAGGGAAGATGTTTGGGCAATAAATGCAATAGAGTAACTTCATTAATAACATGAGCACAACACTCTGATGGATCACATTAGTCTTGGAAAAATCTCAGTCTTCCAGATGTGTTGCCATATGGAGAGATGTTTTCCAGGACTATTTTGCTCACTAACTCTTGCAGTACCCTCCCCAAAAATTTAATAGCCATAATTACACTGGGACATGAAAGGATTTATGCCAGTTTGAACATCTATTATCAAGCCCCTCACCACTGAGGTGTATTTGGTGTTCTTGAATTCCCTGACTGTTTTTATCACTGGCACTAGCAGGGCTGGGAAGAAATCGGGATCTTAGCCTTTACCACCCTGTACTGTGTTTGGACCCTAAAATCTGCATTCCTTTGGTGCCAAACAACATATTTATAGTCACTCTGGCCTTACTGCAATTGTCTATATCTTAAGGATATATATTTCCCTTGCCCTCATCACCAGATGAAATATCTTCTGTGGAATAAACAAGCAGTTCACACATCTCTCCATTACTGTGTCATTTGGCAGGATTAGAATGTGTCGGTGTTTCACATCTGATGCAGAAAAGTATCTACTTTGAGTTTTCAGCCAGCCATGATCTGTTAGTGGATAGAATTCTTATTTCTGAAGCCCTTGGGGCCTCAGCCTAAGCAAGATGATGTAACAGATTTTATTAGCAGTTTCAGAAAGGTGATCTAACACTAGATTAGCATTAAATGGTCCAGCAAAGTAGACACATGAAGGCATCTGTAAACATCATCCCGTGCCCTTGATTGCACAAATATCTGGTTTTTATGGTTTTTAGGCAAAGCGGCAGTATTTTATTTAGATGCTTTGAGGCACCAATTTGCTCTGTACACAAACTACTGAGTGCTTAATGTCTTGGTAAGTTCTTTCCCTACTCAAACCAAAAATTACTTGATATATCATATGACTTGCTAATAGATGACTAGATAAAGCTAAATTGTAAAATGATCACTGCTGGTCTCTTGCTGAATACATGGCTTCCCTAATATGAGAAATGTGATCAGAAAATAATCTGCTACTAAGAAGGCAATCTGAATCCCCTTCGGGGAGCAGGCTGCAAGAATACAAGCACTGAGAATGATATATTAGCATTTCAAGAAGAGCCTGGAATCAGTACAGAGGGTGCCAGAGAGGAATAGCTAAAATTTCTTTATCTGCTAATATTTCTGGGAAAATTGCAATATTGGAAAATTACAGAAAGACCAAACACCTTGCTTAAATTGAATTGGATCCACAACTGTGCATGACCTGTTCAGAGCTTATGGGATATGATTTTCTCCAATTAAAAGCAGAAATTTCAGCCCTGGATAGGATTCCTTTGTCAGTGCTACTGATAAATTTTAGGGTAAAAATTAGTACTGAGGTGAGTATTTTCAGAAGTGAACATTATGTTTGAGTGATCCACTAGAGACACCTTACAGTGGTTTAATTTAATATAGATGGAGTTTCCATCACTTACCCGTCATATCTTGTAACTCCAAGAACAGCCTCAGAAACTTTGTCAAAAGATGCCACAAGGTTTTTTGGTTTGGTGTTTCTGTTGTTGTTTTTTTAATGTGAAATATATCCTTCATGTAATATCTCAAAAGTTTATTCCATGAAAACAGACCAAGCAATTACAGGAATCTGCACCTGTTTTTCATAATAATGAGAAGTTGTAGGGATTTCTTATATAGGATGAATTACTGTATAATAAAGGATTTTAGGATAGTAAACAAAGGAGCTTAGGCAACCTTCTAACAAGCTTGAATGATTTATAGCTTCTTGGGCTCTAGAGACATACTTAAAACTCTGATGACTTTCTGCCGTAGGCACAGTTAATATAACTTGAATTTCTAATCTTGCATTTTCCCCAAATGAAACTAATTTTACCTAATCAAAACACCCAGCTGATATACCAAAGCAAGTACACTACTGAGTGCTCCAAGTACCCACAAAATTACAGAGAGCTCAGGTTACACAGAGCCATCTGAAAAATGCATCAAAAGGATGTACCAAACTGTTCCCATTTTCCTTCTGAGTGAGAGATATGTTCTAGCCACCTGGCATTACGAGTAAGTCTCCCGGATGCTATACAAGAAAGAAAATGATCAAGTACGCACATAGTGTCTTTTAAACAGAAACAAACATTAAGAAAGAATTACTTTGGGGGAAAAAAATGAAAGCTTGACAATACATTTTAAAGGTATTGGCTGTTTTGTACCACGACACTGCGTTCTGTCCCCATGCAAACCACTCAGTGAGCTTTGGCATCTGCATGTCGTGAGATGTTGTCCCTGGAAAAGGCTCCCAGCTGAAGAGACAAGACAGACGCTGACTTCATATGGAGTTCCTGACCCATTCTGGGGCACCACCCTGGAATGGGCATTGGTAGAGCCTCAGCCTGGTGCTCCCTACACACGGTCCTTGGTTCTCAGCATCTCTGTAGAGCACACTGCCCATGCTCCCTGGCAAAGCAGCCAGCACAGGACTGTGCTGTCCCTTTAAACAATTATTTTCCAACTGGCAATGCACTTGGGGGCTTGCCAAAGCTCTCCTATACAGAATGGCTCAAAACCCTCCCAACATCCTACCTTACTGCGTATGCAGTTGTCGGGTCCAGGGGTGTTGTGGTGGGGTGCTACAACCTCCTGAACCGACTCCAACAGAAAGGCGCTCAGCAGCCACTGCACTCACACACACACACACACGCCCACGCTCCGGATAGCTTCTTGACAGGTCGATAGCAAAGAGGTAGGAAGTGTAATAAATAAAGTTTCAAAATGGTTCTTACTGGGGAGTAGGTTGGGGGTTGAAATGTTGAATGTTATTTGTTACAAAGGGTGAGAGTTGTACTGTTAATAAGTTAAATACCGTTACGCGCTGTACGGATGTAACGTGGGAAAATGGCCATTAGATGGGGATAAGGAGAGAAGGGAATCATCCGGGAGGAGACTATGGCAAGAATGGATGACATCGTGGAGAATGACAGAATACTGGAGAACTGTGATTGGACCTGACCAATCACTTGACGCCCTGAGAGAATGATTGGTCAGGAATGACTCCTGTTATAAGCCAAGCAGAACCCTAGAAATGAGCCGATGGGTGCACGGATCCAAAAAGGACCAATCAGAGCACCAGAAAGGACTGTAA
The DNA here is from genome assembly GCA_013389985.1 of Dryoscopus gambensis. Taxonomy (NCBI): domain Eukaryota; kingdom Metazoa; phylum Chordata; class Aves; order Passeriformes; family Malaconotidae; genus Dryoscopus; species Dryoscopus gambensis. The sequence continues at coordinate 32,700 of WEIT01025428.1, forward strand.
GAACTGCCCCAGGGCTGTGCCCCGGGTCTTCCTGCGGAAACCGCTTCCACAGGAACACCCTGTGTGTCACACAGTTTGAGAGTTTGTTGTATTCTGAGTTGTCGTGTGGGACTCAGACTTACCCTGGGTCTGCACCCTTGGTTTTCTTTTTAATAAAAACGAGCAGACTTTTACCCCACTAGAAAAGTCAAGATCTCGTTTTTAGCAGTTTTGGTCTTTATAAGGAATACCACGGCACAGGTTTACTTGAGCCCCAGCCGTGAACGGGAACCAGATACAAAAGACCGGGAACAGCGCAGAGTTCCAGGTTATATATGAGGGCGGGGGAAGCCTCGGGGCAGGAGTGGTACACAGGCAGTACTGGGGTATGGGAGCCAATGGGAAAACCTGAGGGAGTGGCAAGGAACAAGGTCCAATGGGAGAGTGGGGAAGGAAGAATTTTCTAGGGAAGGAACAGGTAAGATATGAAGGGGCGGGCAGGCCAACTGGGGAAGCAGAACTGGGATACATTTTGCATAATGAAACAGCATCCTAGGAAAGGTCTTTTTAGTTCACCCTAACCTGGAGAGGATTTCTATCCCTTGTATTATGAGCCACTGGCCCCCACATGCAGTAGCTCTTCCCCTCTCTCTCAAAGGCTATACCTCTTTCTACATAAAAAAATGATTTATTATTTTAACAATGGAAAGCTATAATAATAGGCCAATGAAAATAGCTAAAATTGTAGCCACTTTGCCTAGCAATTACATATGTGACAAATTCATTTACCTACTAGTCCAGCAGCTTAATTTACATGCCCACTTACCAGTTAATTCTGGAAGTGCACTTCACTGCAAGAGCAGCAGGGAGAGCAAAGACTGAACCCTTTTGAAATAAAACCCCCTTTTAATAAATACCTCTGCAATTAATTATGCAACCAAACCAGCCAGCAGCAAGCAACAAGAGTGAAGAGGGAAGACATCACAGTATTTACATGTGGAAATAAAACATCAGTGTGGTAAGAGGCAGATGATGTAGCTGACAGAAAATGTGAGACAGAAACCAAGCTAATATTCACAGGAGTTCAGGTGAAGGAGATTTAAAACATCACTTACTAGGAGAAGGCTGATGAAAATTAATTGGAAGAGAAAGCAGCACTGTTTCTGCATCAGGAGAGTAGAATCCTTCTGTGTCTGTAATAAAATGATGATTTATAACTCTTTAGTGAAGAAAATTTACACACTGACCAAGACTTTGGTAAGGTTTAGATCAGGTCAGGGATTTCCTGATCATATTTCGTTTTTGTCAGAAAGTGTTACTCATCAAAACTGCATCTATTATTTACCACCAAAAGTTTGAGTGGTGTTCGTTGTTGTCTGGATTCCTCAGGTCCTGAATGAAACCTCTGGTCAAAAACAAGAGGGGTGTAGAGTAGAACCAGCAGCTAAAGCACGTGTCTGCTGTGTAAGAGACCAGGATGCTGACCTGGTCTGGTCAGCAACCTGACCAGGCTGACCCAGGCAAGTAGGAAAGCTGAATTTCAATGTGTAACATGCAGACAAAGGACGTAGTCACAGTACCACAGTGTGTCTTGCTCAGGGTCTAAGTGAAAAGGCACAGTGTCCCACTTGCTCTCTGCCTGCAGAATTAGAGGGTTCCCTAAATCCTAGTGAGTCACAAAGAATGGAAAAACTGTCCCTTGTGTGGTGTTCTTATGCAGAGATTGACCAAAACCCAAAAGCAACAGCAGACTTACTTGCCCAGTAACTTCAGCAAGTCAAAGGAGGGGGTCTCCACTTCTCTTTATCTCTTTTTAAATTAAAGCCATGGTTCCCATTTTGGGAGGCTATCCAGTAGCACCCACTAGCTTTTCTATAGTTTGTTTGACTGTGTTGTGTCTCATAATTCACCAGGCATGGTGCTAAGATGTGCTTCAAACAAGCCAAGGGCAATAGCCGGCAGATTTTCAGCACAAAGACGGCATTTTTTGGCATATGGATGAACCACCACAAGTTCAAAATAAGCATTGAAAATGTTTGTCCTGTTATTTTACCAACCCCTGCATCCTACACGACAATAAATAATGTGGTTTTGCACACGTGTAGGTGGCTTTGGCTCCCCTCAATCAATTAGGATATAAATACATATATAAATACATATAAATATCACATGATATTGCACAGGTATCACATCTCATCACATCGGAGATTCATGCAGAAGTGATCAGACCTGTTGTTTCTCCCAAATTTGAGAAGCCTAGGGAGTGGGCTGAAGGAATCCACACAAAGCTCAACAAGGACAAGTACAGTCTTAGGCAGCTGTGGGGAGATAGCCCCATGACGGTCTCTGCCGGCTGAGTTGCTGCCCTGCTGAAATGCAGATGGGTTTGGGACAGACAAAGCTGCACCAGAGGCAGTGTGGACTCCCATTCTGTGCGCGGCAAACTGCCCACTGGGTGCCCCAGAAGATTCAAGAGCCTGCAGGAACCAGTATCATTCCCTACACTGGGGAATGCTGCTGCTGATAAGGGCGCAGAGCTCCCCCAGCCAGCACTCCTGTCACTTTGTGATCCCTTGTTTTTTCACGAGGCATTAGGAGTCAAACACTGCAAAGATAATTTGTACACTGAGACTCAATCACCTGAGGAAGTAAGAAACACGCTTAAACTATTGCATGAATATGAAATTTCCTCATGCAATCTAGACAGTTGATCACTTCTGGGGCTAATCACACTTTGCCTATTACTGAGAGAAAATTTTGAAGAGAAAGACAGTAAAAGGGTCTTGAGCCTGATGCTCATATGGTGCCCTGATATGACTAAGCCCAACAGCTGCCTCTGAAGAAGAGAAATATTTGGCCATGATGCTGGAGACAGGACAGTACAGATACCTATCTGGAAGTTTTAGCACAAAACCAAAGCCTTCTTGGGAACAGGAACAACAGGAGCACAAAGTTTCGTTATTTCATGATCTAGAACGTGTGGTCTCTCAGCACTGCCCTTGTTATTCTGACTTTGTACTGCCTGGGGATAACTTTTGCCAGACAGTATAAATCCTTTCCTGAATGACTCACAATCTCTCAAGGTGCAATTACTGTAACTGGAAAAAAAAAAAAAAAAAGAAGAAGAAAGATTTAATTTTCGATCTTACAAGAAGAATGTTCAAGCTGAGATAAACATATAAAGAAAAAGCTAAAATCACAAGGCCCAAATCCTCTCATGCAGCCAGGTTTGACAGACATCATGTGAGATAAGATCATTGAGAAGAGAATTATCAGAGGAATTTTGTCAACCAACTGGAAATTAATTTCATCTGAAATCATTCTAATTGGCTGTTTTAATGGTAAAGCAATAAACATTTTAGGGGGAATCTGAGTTTAAAAACAAAAATTATAATTTATTTAGTCTATATAGATTTGCTCAGCTGTAAATCACTGGTGCATCAGATAATACTTTGCATTTTGTCTTGAAAAATCACACCAAGTAGAAAATACAATTTTTCTGTGTTATCAGGAGTGGCAGAGGCAGCTGGCTCTCTCCTTGTTATCCTTACTCTCATAACTGCATAATCACCTCACTGAGGACTGAACCTCAGCTCTGAGGGCTCTGTCTTCTAGTTGATAGTTTCTAAAAACACAGGGAAGATCCTCCCCAGGTGGAATTTGCATCACTAATTATTATGGAATAATTAGGAAGAACAGATGCTGACTTTTGAACTCACTAAGCTTTGTAAAATTCCCAGGGGCTCAGAGTTTTAGTATCACTGAAATTTTGCTTTCTTTCATATGGCAACTGGATTGCTGTCACCAAGAACCATGTGATGGTATCGGGATTACAGTGACACACCATGTAACCAAAGTTACACTGACCCATCTAAATGCTCAGAACTAATGCATCTCTCCTAATGATTTTTTTAGACAGGCCCTACAGTTTAATATTTTAATAGAGAAAATGTATGAGTCAATAATAGGGCTTTAAAAGTATTTATAAACAGAGTATTCTTCTAAAATACAGTGCAATTTTTAAGAGATGGATTTTATTTTTTTGCAGTGTAGAGGCACAAATGAAAGGTTTTAAAAGAACACGATCCTTTTGTAAGTTAAGGAAGACCTGCCTACAGTGAGCATTGCTGTACTTGGAAATAGTATGTTACATAAAGTGTGTCTTACAAGCAGGAAATGCCTTTACAGATGTCAAAAATTTCCCTGGAATACTTAATTAAAGAAGCATTTTTAGACTCAGATGAAAAACCTAATTCAAGTTCCTCTACAAGCCACTGAGTAACCACCTGTCTATGACACCAGCAGAGTTTCAAGTTTTCCTCAGACGTGGCATTGTAGAATCCTGGAATGGTTTGGGCTGGAAGGGACCCCCAAGCCCATCCAGTCCCACCCCCTGCCCTGGGCAGGGACACCTTCCACTATCCCACGTTCCTCCAAGCACTGTCCAACCTGGCCTTGAACTCTTGCAGGGATGGGGCAGCCACAGCTTCTCTGGGCAACCTGAGAATTGTTCCCTCACAGGGAACAATTTCTTCCTAATATCTAATTTAAACCTAATCTCTCTCATTTTGAAGCTGTTCCCCTCCTTTCCTGTCACTACATGCCCTTGTAAAAAGTTTCTCTCCATCTTCCTTTCTCTCCTTTCAGCTTCTCAACTGAAGCTGGGAAATGCTAAGGAAAACAAGACTTGAGGTGCTGTATGCTCAATTATTTGCTCAAGTTTTCATTTCCTGAAAAAGAAGAGGGGGAAATTTTGCTGAACTCACAACCACACAGCCAGTGACACTTTTTGAAGGTCTCTGCCAAATGGCCACTTGTGTTTAATGAACAAAAGAAGGGACTAAACTAAGGATAAATCTCAGTTTCTGTGCAGCTTTGGGATCAACACTTACAAGTACCTCCAGAAAGTCCAAATAAGTGGTTGGGATCAGCAGAGGTCACTGGTACCTATGTGAAGGGAGGATCAAGATAATTTAAACCTAAATCCCTCTGGGAAAGATCTGAACTTCTCCCTGGCAGCAAAACACTTTAAAAAGTATGAAAACTGAGTACACTGACCTGACGCCCAGTGAGACGGGTCTATTCTTCAGTAGTAAAACTGCTCATGAAAGGTAGTGGAAAAGAATTACAACAAGGAGCAGGAGAAGGTGGTTCTGGGGAGAGTTCTCTTGGCCCAATTATGCTTTCCTTTAGGCTATTTCCACTGTCGCTTGGCAGAAATTAGCTTCTTTCTGAAAATGAATCACAGACCCAAATTCCTTTCTGGAGGATCCTCTCTCAACAGATTACACTAACCATAAAGAGAAGAGCTTCTAAACCACTCACAAAGTGGCTGTAAAAGATGGCAAAACAAATATCTGTGCACTTGTAATGCAGCCACAGATGCTCTGAAATCAATTTGTCATAGATTAAAAGGGGACCTCTGCCTCTGGAAATTCTGGCTCAGTAAGTCTTGACTCCCATTGCTCCAAGGTTGCTCCAAGGCTGCATCATTTACCTCTTCAGGTTACCAGGAATTTATGAATTAATATTATGGCTTCTTTGTAATAATTGCAGAACAATTACAAAACTAACAGCAAAATCTATACAAGGCCAATCTTGATCCTGTCCTACCAGCCCCACCCTAACCTGAGAAACTCCAGACATTTTCAACTCTATTCCTTATCGAGGACCCCATGCTCCTCCCAGCCTTAGTTTTACCCTTACCTAAGCAGCTGCCTCAACAGCCTCATCTTCTACTTGGCCAGGGGTCCTCTTCTGAGCCCACACATCCAGCAGATCCCAGCTTGGTCTCTGGGCTCCAATTGTTGCAGAAATATAAATAAAAGAGTTTTTTGCAGAAACACTTCATTTCAGTGCTTAACAACCTTTTACTGGGTGGGTTAAGCCATGCATGGGATCACAATCAAGGCAGACAACTGAGTCTGTGGAACTAATTTCATTTATTGGGATTAAATGTTGTAATTCCCATTTTAAAAATACAATTTCTGCCTTGTTTTATGTGCAATAAATCTATGAACAAATTACAATTATCCAAAAACTCATATTTCTATCACTCTCTTTAAAGTAGTACTTAGACATTTGCATACCTCCGAAGTTTTCAGTGCCACCTCTAGCTCACAATTCTGGATTACATGGTTCTAGGTGTATTTCCTAGATACACATATTTCCTAGAAATACATGCATCTGTATTTACTCTCTGCACAGGGGCTTTAGGAACACTGGGTTTTCTGGTTAAGTCACTGAAGCACAAAAACATAGAGTGAAAATAAAAATGACAAAGAGTCCTGGGTTAAACTTTTTTCTCTGCAGAAAAAAATCGTCCCACCAAATCATTTCACTTGACATTCCATTTGCTCTGTAAAGAAATGCTTTGTTCCACATGCGTGTGTGAAAAGGGAAGGAAATACCAACTCTAATAAAGGAGCAGCTCAGGGAAACCTGCCTTTCATCCAGGAGTTTTGACCTCTACGTGGGTGACAGCACTCTTTAGGAGGGAGCTGGGGTGGGTCTTCAGTACCTACAGCCACCACACTCCTCCCTGCAATGGGAGGAGACCAGGAAAGAGGGAGTGAGAAAGATTCCCTGCACTGTGAGTAGGACACTTCACTAGAAGCTGCTACATCAACTGCAGTGAGCGTCCACTGATCTGCTGGAGAAACAGTGCCAGAGGGACAGAATGGGGACACCTCAGCTGAGATCAACTTCCCAGAATCACAGGATAAGCTGAGCTGAAAGGGACCCACAAGGATCACTGAGTGCGACCTATGGCCAGGCACAGACATCCCAACAATCTCACCCTGTTCTGAGAGCATTGTTCAAATGCTTGGAGTTCTGGCAGCCTTGGGGTTCCCTGGGGAGCCTGTTCCAGTGCCTGCCCAGCCTCTGGGGGAAGAACCTTTTCCTAATGTCCAACCTAAACCTCCCCTGATACACCTTCAGGCCATTCTCTTGGGTCCTCTGCTAGTAACAACAAATGCAGCATTTAAGCCAAGCAAGAAACCAGCCTGAGACTTGCTAAGATGAGTCAATACACTTACTTCTAAACTTCACAGCAGGGTATTTACTGTAGGAGTTTGTGTGTCTCTGTCAAAGAAAATCAAACTCAACTTCGGGGTGGCTGAAACTGCACTTAACATTTGCCCAAACTGTGGTTGTCAACCTGTCTTACACGGTCACTTAATCCTGCTGAAAATCCACAGTAAAAAAGCCATGTGAGAGGCAGTATCTAGGGAATACAGGAAGACAGGCACATGCAGCCACAACCCTGGAAAAGGAAGTGTTGTCAGGAGTAGAACATCCAGGCAAGTCGTCGACAGCTCCCATGTGAAGCTCATATTTTCCAGGAAGTTTTAGTCAAAGTTCTGTCACTGCGGACCTCAGCCCTCAGCTGTAGCCGCAGATGGGACAGGATGGTCTTCCTCAGTGGAAGAAAAAAATAATAAAACCCAACACCTTAAGATTTGACATTATGCCAAGCACCAGTTAACGTCTGGTCTTTCTTCTGGCATCTTCTACTGCCTTATTGCCAGACAGTTTTTCACTGCCCAAGATTTACATGTTTCAGTGTGTGGACAGACATTGCTTTTTCAGACTGTGCTACGAGATATATGCTGTTCTCTTACAGACAATGTTGCTTTTTATAGGAGCTGAACACATACACAGTGGTCACAATGGGCCTGATTGCCACAACTTTAATGACAGCTCTCAAAATTTTGAAACTTCAGCTCACAGACTCACAGCATTAGGAAATTACATTTTCATTAAAAAGGAATTTCTAACATCCATGATGATGAAGGAAAACCTAGAAATGTAATAATCTCGTATCCCAGGAACTTCACCAAAAGGCAATGAAACTAGCTTGATCCAATAAATCACCTCACAGCACTTACAGCAGAGCACAGCATCACCACTCAGAATTTCTCTTGGCAGCCTTGTCTCCTGAGCAGTCAATCCTCTCACATGGGCAAAGTTCTCTGAATTCCCAAAGTGCACACACAAAGCTCAGAAAAATCAGGAACTCAGGATATTTTTATTACTTTCTTCTCCTACACATACACATTTCATGTCTGCCTGCACCAGCACCTGAAGATAACCTTTGGATAAAATTTACAACTTGCATACTAATGTCTCACCTATTTCTCATTATATCTCCTCATTGTGTGTTCTTCTATTCACAGCAATTATTCAGATTATTTTGTCTTGTTTTACCAGCTCTCCCTGTGCATGCAAACAAACCAAAGAAATTAGCAATTCCAAGAGGCATTTTGAAACTCTTATCTCAGCCTCCTCCAGGCAGAGCCCCCCTCCTCAGATTTGCCCACTATTAAGTGTCTTATGGCATTATGCAGCATGAAAGTGCACAGAAAAACTGGACCATTCTCTTTATTTTCCATTGTTACTGTTTCTTCAGTAGTGAGAAATTAGAGGGCACATCCAGCCAATTCTTGACATGCTGACAATTATACAATTGTTCATCTGAACCACAAAAGAGCACATTTTGAAGGTGCTTTTGTTTTGTGCAATATTAAGATCACTACATGGTATTTTTTCACAATGTGCTCTAAAAAACCATCTTTCCAGGACACTGAGACTTCAGTAGTAATTTTGTGATGCAGATGTTTTCAGAAAATAAATTATTTAGGAAAGTTCTTTTTTTTTTTTTTTAAAGAAAGAAGTATCAGAAAAACATTTCCTACAATTCCTCTCTACACATAGCATTTAATTCCTCTCTACACACAGCTTTTAGGTCAACAAGTCTAATTGCTCCGACAACTTGTGAGGTAGTGTTTAAATTCCTATTCCTTGTAAATGGCACAAGATGAGTAAAAAGTTTTTGTTACATATATATGAATTTAGAAATTAGATTAATTCATTTAGAAATAGCCTATTATTTACTAATGTATAAAAAACCACTAAGCTTTATAAGCAATGCATACCTTAATGAAAAGAAAGTAAACCAAACCCATCCCATTAAATCACTGCAGGTTTCACAGAGCTCTGTTTGCTCCAGAAGATGGGCTCCTCATGAACAATTTTAAATCAAACTCAAACCAATGCTACAAAACCTCAAGAATGAAAGGGGTACAAATACCAGACTTCTCTCCCTGTGTTAAATTCTGCACATCTTGGGTAATTTCCACATCCAAACTAAAAGGGAATGACTTTTTTCATGAGAGCCTTCATAACATTGCAAGATTGCAGCAGAGTGCGTTCTCAGCTCACTGCTCTTAGGAGGACTTTAGGAGCCCCAGTCCAGCAATGTACTTTTGAGGAATAACGGCTTCGCTGAAGCGATGCTGGGGTGTGTCTGAGCCCGCAGGGCTCCAGGAGAGGAGGCAAACCTGGTGTGACACCATCCCCTGCACAAGAGGGAGGTGAATGCTGCTTCCTACACGGGTGAGCAGCAACCTCATCTAGGCCAGCAAACCGACCACGCTGAGAGCAAAGCAGCAGGTAAAGAAAGCAGCTTGGATGCCTCATTTGGTCTCATCCCACCAAAGCTCTCAGATATTCTTGAAGCATCCTATTGTTTGGCATTGCATGGTATAACAGTGTGGCGGTTTGGGCCAAATTTAGGGAAAACCTCCAAAAGGAACGTCTCCTCAAAGGAAGGCAGGTTATAGCTGCCCCTCCCCCCACCAGGTTCGGGGAAAAAAATCATTCCCTCGGAGGAATGTGAAAGAGAAAACAAAAACTATTTATTCAACAAACACACAGGTAAAGAATAATAAAACCTCTTGCTGGGAGAGAAACCTGGAAGATTTAGAGTCCTTCTGTGGGTGTGGTCTCTCTCCTCCGCTTTGGAGCTCGGGTCAGAGTGGGGAGCCCCCCTCCAAGCCAACAGAAGGTCCCCCGGTGGGGTTCTGTTGTTCTGGTGCTCTGAACAAGTCGAGAAGAGAAGGAAAAAAGAAACCAAAGTCCCAGAAAAACCACTTTCTGTCTCTCTCTCCAAAGAAACAGAGCCGAAAAAAAACTGGCTGAAAAAGCAGGAAGGTGCTTCCTCCGCTCTTCTCCCCACAGCTGAAGAAGGCAGAGGAGTAGTGACCTTGAAGCACAGACTGCCTTTTAGAAGTTTGCTCAGTTTTTTTCTTTCTCTCCTCTCTCTCGGGCTCAGTTTAAAGGCACAGGATCATACCTGGGCATAGAGCAGTGATAGGGGATACAACAGCATTAAGTCACCCCAAGACAAACAGGCACAAACCTGTCACATGGAGGGGTCTGATCATCCTCCTCTGCACCTGCTCCATTCCCTCTGTTTCCCAGGAGCGTCCTGCCCTGGCATCAGAGGGGGCAAATGAGCACTTTCCTAACCACTTTTTTTCTGACAACTGTCTCATTTTTCAGGTCAAATTCAACGCAGAAAACCCATCTGAATAAACATCATGACATAGGATGAACCAATACAAGTGCTTATTTATTACATTTTTCTCTCTCCTCCCTTTTTGATAGGTCTGTAAAACTAATAATCAATATACGCATTAAATAGATGCACACCTGACCTATATACAATATCAAGTGAAATATATATGCAATAAAATCTAAATGATCATATAGTTCTGAGAGATGATGAAGACCTAGGCTGTCAAAAGATTCTACCCCATCCATCTCCCAGAACCCTACATATTGATATCCATTAGCCCTCACAAACATTACCAGACAAGAGCAGAGTGAAAAGTTGTGCAACAGAAAACCAGTGTCTTGCTCAATATTTCCAATTAAAATTATTGGTAAAAAATATAATGTATAACCGTAATGAGAATATACAAACCTGGATATGTTGCTTCATAGAAAATGATAGTTACAGATTAAAAGATAAATATCTCTCCAAATGCAAAACCAGAACCATTTTTAGTATTATTCCCACAAAATCAATACTAATCATGCACTGTAGCCAACCAGGAATAGCTGATAACAATGAGGAAGTGCTAGATTCAATTCTGCTTTAGTGACAGCAATGGTAAGTCAATAACTTCAAATGGCAGTTTTTAAAAAAAATCTAATATTTTGAGAGGCACATAATAGGAACTCATTTGTAAGTCAAGATTTTAAGCAGATAAAAAACCAGAGCATGGCCCTAGTTACCCTTCAAAGGGTATTTTTGCTTGGGTTTAGCTCAGCACTGGGAGAGAAAATCTTTGTCTGTGGTACCACCATCAAGACCTGCCTGGCATTTGCTGACATGCAAAAGGTCTCCCAAACTAGGAACATGGAAAGAACTAAAATGAAAATTTTCCAAGGCAGGTACATTTCTGCAGATGTGCCATGGACAACAGTGGGGAAAAACGTATCCTCAAAGGAGCAGTCCAGAGCCCACTGTGGCCTGGTTTGGTGGGCAGTGGGCAGAGCCTTGTTGCCCTGACTGCCACTGCTGCTGGTTGCTCCTGCTGCAGAGTCCCTGTGGCTCATCCCGAGCCCGGAGCTACAGCATTTCACACATGCTGCTTGAGGGCTGCATTAGAAATCCCACATGAGCACAGCACGGCCCTTGCACACCAACACCAGTATCCACCATTCCTGGGTGGAAGCCTCCCTGAATTTGCCAATGAGGCCTTCGCTGCTCACCAGAACCTTTTGTGCTGAACCTGCTGAGAAATTCCTCTGTGCCCCCTGACTCCTGTGCCAGCTCAGTTTGCTGACGACAAAACCTGGCTGCTGCCTCTGTGCAGCAGCTTTGATAGGAAGCAAATGTGGCGGGAGGGCTACAAGCTGCTGCAGTACCCGACTCCTCAGTACTGAGCGTTTTTGTGTGCCCCAGAAAAGACAGAAAGGACAGTGAAGATGCAGTGGAAAGCTGAACATCTTGTGGTTGCTGTTCCAGCACTAAATTTCTACAAATTTATGTGCCCACACAAAGCATAGATAAGACAAGATCTGGTCCCAGGTCATGTACAAATAAAGTTAGAATGAGTGAGATTAATGTGGGGAGAGTGGCAAAGATCAAGGCATCAGGACTCTGACATACATATTTGCACATGCTTGGAATGTCTCTCAGTCATTACTCTCCCTCTGTATCTCTGGATTCTAATGCTCAGAAATTCTCAAAATTTGACAAGAAAAGTATTTGAAGGGCTTTTTTTTGAAAGGCCAAAGCAACTAAAAAGTATTCCAGTTTTTGACCACACATCTGTGTAGGCAATATTCACTGATCATTACTGTTACTCAGAATTTTCCCACTGTATGATGATTTGGTTTGGTTTTTGCTCTGTCACACCACCCCCATTCAGACTGACATCTTCTGTGAGAGATGTTGTACACAGTAGCCTTTTTGTCTGGAGGAAGAAAGGGGACTGCCGTTTTAATGGTGTGGTTATTTTCAAAATTAAGTGGGGTGGGGGTAGAAGGAAAACTGTTTTAAGGATTTAAAAATAATAGCAATTAGTGGGTAAATAGTTCTCTTTCCTGCAGAAAATTGTCATCACCATACCAAAGAATATGGGTTCAATATCCTGCAAAACACTACTATGGCAGGGACACACAACCTACCTAAATTTGTCAAAGATATATGAAGTTTTGGAAATAGAGCACAGTGATTTAGGAGCAATCTAGCTTCTAATTCCTGACTGACTCTAATAAAAAAACCTAGCTAGCTCCATAAGAGACCCATGCCCAACAGATTTTTTTAAAATCATTTTATGCTACTGATATTGTAACATGAATGATGGCTTTGCTAATAATCTCATCTCAAACATTTGATGTAGACCTTAATTTGCTAAAGCCCAAAGACAGGAGCTCAGAGCGTGTATGTTCCCTCAACAAGTCCTCACTGTGCTGCAATATGCACTCACGACAATGTAAAACCTGTCTTGCTGTACCATCAAGAGAATTACATTCAGACCAAAATATATTTCTGAGTTTACACCTGACTACCTTCTGGACTTTTAACTATTCCTTGGCTTTCAGGCTTTTCTTCACAGCCCAGAGATTTAGTTTCCTTTTCTTCCCAGCCTGAAGCTTGAACATTGATCACTTGTCTCTGGGAGCTAGGATGCACAAAAGTCTCTCACAGGACTTTGCACGTGTGAATGTACAAAACCACTCTAAAAATATACTTGTGAATAAAGAAAACTATTGAAGCATCAGCTTTCCCATACAGCTGCAGATTAAACTTCTCAACATAAAAGCCAGTTTAGCCAAGTTCTTTGGCAGCAGAGACACAACACTTTGCTTTCAAATACTCCAAGTGGTGAGTAGAGCAGAGCCCCAGGATATGGTGCATTCCAAGCATCCATTCCACACTGGGCAGCTGGACACAAAACACCTCAGCCCTACCAAGGACTGTGGGGCCATCATCCTGTGAGAGCCAGTCCAGAACTCCTGAGTGCACATGGAATTAGTCACACGGGCAATAATGCAAATCACAATTCAAGTGTTTTAATACAGATGAAATATAAGCAGTGAAATCAGAGATTTAATATGTCTGGGCAGCATTACTTTCCAGTCACTCAGCAATATGAACCATTTCTGAGGCATAAAATACACAACTGACCTTGAAGGGAGGGAGCTGACGATTTATGTACAGGAAGCAACCCAGAACACCTCGCCATGGCTGAATTTTATTTTGACTCTTGGAAAATATGGCAGATCCCTCACATATGATAGCTGCTGCCTCCATTAAATGCTGCAACAGCAAACAACTTGTTTGGCCTGCCATGAAAACCCAGAGAGAACAGCCATAAAAAATAGATCCCCATTTAATTGTCAGAGATTTGCAATATCATCAGGTTCTGGATGAGTCATATCTCTGTGTTGTAGCTGGTCTAGGACACAAGATGATGTAAAAATGGGCTGGAAGGCCCAAGATAATAGTCCCAGAGGGTGTGTGATCACCCCCAGACAACTAGCTACTGGTGGCTCCAGGCTGTAGGTTCCCAGGGGCTGTGCGGGCACCCCAGAAAATAAATATCTCACATCAGTGCCCATGCAGACTGGGGAGCTGCAAGCACGTGGCCAGCAGTGCTCCACCTTTGCATAACAGGGAAGGTATGCCCTGAACACCTGGCAAACCCTAAGGAAAAGCATTGGGAACTGAGCAGTATGTGCAAAAAACCCACCTGCAGCAGTGGGAAAGGGGAAACAACGATGTGAGATGAATCTCTACCGCTATGTCTTTGATCCTGCCATTTCTTTACAAGGGAGGCCTGTCTGCCCCAGGAGGGAATCTTCAAGAAAACATTGATAACAAGAAAGTTCCCTCCCTCTGTCTCCACTAGCAGGGTCTTCCTAGGAAGTGGCAATTGACTCTGCAGCCAATTCAGTACTTAATTGGCACAAGGAGATACCAGAGGGAGAAAAAATGGCTGTACAGGGAAGTTGCTGTAAACCTTTTTAAGATAAACCTCAAAAAGAACAAAAGTCCAGAAAACAAAACCACCTAAAGAGAAGTAAGGGGAAAGCGTCCTAGCAATTTCCATGTTATTTTTCACTGTTAACTGAAAACATCCCAGAGCCAGAACTTTTGTCCTATTTATTCAGCTGCAAGAAGAGCTGTTCCGACTGAAGATTGCACAGAGCCCACCACAGGGGCATGCATCGGGCACTCGGGTAAGCTCAGGAAGGCAGTGCCATCTGCAGGGCTCGGAAAGCACTCACGACTCTGATTTGTGTGAAAACCAATAAAACACTTGCTGCCGTGGAGGAGGGTGAAAGAGCACTCCCCCTATGCACAGTGAGGGCTGCCCAACAAAGAAAGTACGTGACATCTTCTTAAGGAAATTACTACAACTGATAAAAGACCTTTCAGCAGCAAAAACAGGATAAAAGAGATGTCACTACACAAGCAGCAAGAGACCCTTCAAAGCACTGAAGTGAGAGGAACGAGTTAATTTTGATCTCAGATCATCTGGTAAGCCACATCATCAGCATTTAGGGAAGGCAGGACATGGCACTTGTATATTAAAAAGGGGGAAACATCTCTGGGGTTGAAGCGACAAAGATTTGGAATGGCCTCCCAGGGAAGGTCAAATCTGAAACCTTCAGGAACTCAGAAATCTCCAGGACGAGGGACTGCAGAACACAGGGCTTGTATTAACAAAGTGCTTTATTTGGTGACCTAAAACATCTTAATGAGTTCTCTGTCTGTTTACATGCAACGTTTGCATCATAGAACAGATTTGGGAGGAGAAGGCATTTCCTGGAATGGGGAGATTCACTTACTAGGCAGTGTCAGTACTGGAAAACAACTGGCTATATGGCTTCCACACCACAAGCATGGACAAGGAAGTATTTACTGATGCCTTTTTTTGCTGCACTAACACACAGCTTTAAACTATTTGACTTCCACCAGGCTTTTTTTTCCGACTTAATTACCAAACAGCTCTTCAGCCTGCAGTGTATTTAGAGTCTAACCCCAAAAGAATGGCTTTTCTGTTTCTTTCCCACCTTAATAGAAAAATAGAGAAAAATATATCTGCTGCCGTGTTGTTATCAGGAAAATATATATATTCATTCTGTATTCTACAGTCCACTGTCCTGTTCAATTTTGCATTTCAGCTTTTTCTTGCTCTTCAGAGAATGTCTGAGATTCAAAGATCTTGGAATAGTGAATCAGGGCAGGGGAAAATTTCAGTACACAAATTCACCCAGCTGAGAGCAGTGCTGAGATTACAGACTGAGCCGGAGGGCTGGAATAGTCAGCGTTCTCTCCTTCAACTGCAAGGACTTGAAAAAGACCTCTCTATTAATTGCAGATAAATACATTATGCTTGGCACCACACTAGGCTGTCTACCAGGCAGGTTACTGAATAACTGGTAAGATAAATGTACCACAGACCTCTCATCATTTGAAGCTTTGCCCATTCATAAAAGCCAGTCCAACATTTTTTAATATACTTCTGTGCAAAAACAATTTACTGTTTACTGAAGAACAGGGGCTTAGCTGAAAAACAGCAACAAAACAGGTCTGTTGCTGTGCTGTGCACCAACATCCTACAGTAACACGAGCTTATTAATTCTAGCCTACCAAGCTCTTTGAATTTGCAGAAAACCCTTGCCTGAAAATGCTATTATTTTCCTGAAATCAGCATCTGTTGTTTTCAGTGTGAGCTATTCACTGTCAAAAACAGCATCTGAGCATCCCTGCTCTCTGTTTATGAGAGAATCACCGCCTCCACTATAACATTTGTTTACTCCCAATGCCAGAGCAACTGTGACAGTGAGAGGTCAATACCCTGCCATAACATCTCATCCCATTACTGGTTAATCATGCGAGGACGTGCAAATTACAGCTGGCCTCTCACATGGGCTTGACTAAACACAGCCTCTGGAAAGCAAATTTTGGTGGGGTGGGAGCAGCAAGCTCGACACGCCTTGTTGCAGTTGCCTCTTGCTTATCTCCACGGGCAATTAATAGCATTTCCCTTGGGTTCTTGATGGGCTGGGACGATGTGCTCTTGAACACTGCACAGTAGCTGAGATTTAATTACACAGCCAGACTGGTACTTTCACAGTGCTGGCACTCAGGTGGAGCACTGTGGACAGAGGAAGGTGGGTGACAGAAAGCTGCTTGGGGTCCTACTGCCTGTTCCCACCATCCCACTGAAACACTGACTTCCCTTCCCATGCTGCAGTCTGTCTCTCCCACAAAATGGGACAGAAACATGAGCTGTTGATGACTTCAGAAAGGCTTTTAAACCATGAAAGCACCCTTGTAAAGTGCTGCTGGAAACCTTTACACTCACCATCTTTGGGAATCAGACCCAGGCAGACATACAACTGGGGTGCCCCTGTGTGCAGTGGTACCAGATTCCTGCTGTTTCCATGGGATCTGGGAGGAGCTGCAGGACTTTGGGGCAAGAACGGTCTTGGCTGTGCCTCTCTAAGCAGACTCCATGAGTCCTGTGTCCTACCACCTCTTCCTCTGCCTCAGCAGGGAGCATGGAGGTGACAGTCCCTGGGGATCCAGTATTACAGGCTAGGGTTTAGTTCAAGCTTGGATACATTCTCCCTCTCTGGGAAGAAATCTAACACGGAAGTGGGGATTGTTTTCCTGTGTGACCTACAATCAGCCATAGCCTTGTTTACCAGTCCTTGGTTTTTTGGGTTTTTTGTCCAGCAGCAAACAGTCCGTGCTGCCTGAGGTCACTCCAGCCCATTGTCCCCTGAGAAGCACATGAAACACAAGTGACCCTTTCTCGTGAGGGACCATCCTCCAGGCCATCCACAGGTAAAAGCTGTTCATTACAAATGTCAGTGGTGAGTGCCCAAGCCCTCCTGCCACAGAGGTACGTGAACTGTCAGCAAGCATGACAGACAGAGAGAACAGGACTGGAATTCAATTTTCACAGGGTAAGATGGGCAACATGAAGTTAAAGTTTTTTGGAGGCTCTTTCTTATAAAATAAACTTTAAAAATAAAAGGAAAAAGAAGTAATGTGGAATGGGGAAAACAAAAACAACAACCCAAAACAACAAAACAACAAATACTAAACCAAACAAACCAAAAAAAAACCCTGGGAAAAGAAGAGCACTGGGCTAACTGCAAATATTTACTGCTAGCAAGAGACTTTTCCATGCTGATTACACTAGCAATGACCATCATATTAGCACAGCAAAATGTCAGAATTATTACTACTTTATTTAATTATGTTACTATTGCAGATGTAGAGGGAAAAGTTAATATTCTACTGCCCCAAAAGAAGATAAAGGTTCTGTGATGAGATCACACACATTGGGACCTCTGTGTGTATTGGGAATATCAGAGATACACTGCTGTGTATTGGGAATATCAGAGATTATAAAAAGAGGGCTGATGGGTGGGAAGGCAAGGAGGAGGAAGATGTAACTAAATTTGAATGACGTTAAAATATATTAATTAAAGTTGTAAAATAATTTTGGAGCTGTAATCCCTCCTCATATTGACAGTTTTCAGTGTTACTATTTCACTCAGCCTCAGGCAGCACTGATGAAAGGAAAAGTGGCTATTAAAAGAAAAAAGGCAAGGGAACCCATTCAACTCTTGGTCAGAGTGTAGGGAAAATGACGGGAAACATCCTTGGAGTCATGCCCAGCGACAGAAGAGCTGAAAGGGAGGCAGGCATGGCCTCACATGAACATCCACCTGCTCAGCTCTGCTCTCTAAACACTGCTGGGAGTATTCTCCACAAGCACAACACTTCGGTAGGCAGGAGCCACTCACCCCACAGTACCATTTCGAGAAGCTCTGGACAGTCAGTACCTTCTGTCCCTAGGGTTGTCAAGAGAGAAAAGAACAAAAAAAACCACCACCCCCACCACCAACAAAAACCACACAAACAGAATTTGGCCCTGAACGGCAATACATTAAAAAATAAACAGATTGTTTTGACAGGAGTCCGTAATCCAGCAATAGATAAAAAGCTTGATTCTGTTTCCAGTTGCACAACAGTAACACTTTTGGCGTTGGTGGAGTAACAAGAGTCTTAAGCTCACAGACTCAAACAAAGGATTCAACCCAGAATCCATAGCAGTTTTATCAAAGGAAGAGGAAAGAAGGGGAAGAAACATGACGAAGAGGAAGTCACATTCACCCTTTAAGATGCCATGTGAAAGTGAAAGAAAATTCATGAGGAAAAGACAAACTGTAGACAGAGGGAGAGAATTGACTGACAATACCCACTGCATCAAAATGCCCCCTTTGCACGTCAAGAGAATAGTTTGCCTGAAATCCCCTTAGTTTACTGTACTAGGAAGAAAATCACAACAGTGCTGAGATCTGGACCAGGTGCCGGGATCTGAAACAGCCTTCCTTCAAGCACTGTGCCATGCTAGAGAGCTGTGTCCTCTCTGGTCCCTGAGCAGGTCCCTCCATTCCTCACTGCCTCCTTGAGCTGGTGGCTGGACTTGTACCTGAGACACTCAGCAAAACAGATAGGCAAAAACACAGCAAGGTGCAAAGTCTTGCAAAGAACCCAAATACTGATAAAGTCCAAGAACAACATTTGGCCTAAAAAGTGATGGTTTTTGCTCTTGAATGGAGGACTGGACATACCTGTCACAAGCCCTCTTGCTGCCCACAACACCCATCCTTACCAGAGAACCTTGTTGCGTTCATGCCATGTATTGTCCCTGGAGGATCCAAATAAGACCTCAGCTCTTGTCTTCCCCAGAAGCTCAATAATTATCTTAAGTGATTAATTTTTACATGCACTGAGTTCCCTGACAGTAGATCAAGAAACCTGTAAGCAGCTCAGAGTGGTTTCTCCTGCATGAAGCCACATCATTATTAAAATAATAATATTTTGGGTCACATGAAGTGCAGTTGGGTCACATGAAATGCAGCAAACTTCTGCTAATTCCTCAGAACAGACCCATGAACCCAATATGAACAGTTGCTTCTTCCTTAAAGCTGAGCCGAACTTTGCACCTCCTCTCCCTACTGCCTAAACAGAGTGGGCCTGACTGCTAAGCTGCTCGACACTCGGCATAAGTTAAACTCTTTTCTTCAAACTTCTAAAAGGACCTTCACTGATCCTCGGAGCTGAGCCCTGTCACCACCAGTGATGGGCCACCAACTGAGTGTGACTCCATTCCCCACCACTCTGGTCCCAGACATCCAGCCAGGTTTTCAAGCAGCAAATGCACCTGTCAAAGCCATGAGCAGCCAGTTTCTCCGGGAGAAATCCATGTGACATGGTATCAAAAGCTTTACTAAAGTCTAGGTAACTAACGTCCCCATTCTGCAAACTGAGCTGCACAAGTCAACCCTCTGCTTTTGTGGCCAACTCTCCCATTCACAGCTTTGTTGATTGAGATTATTGATTTCACTGTATTCATTGACTAAAACTGACATTTCTTTGTAAAAATGAATTAAACACCTGCTTCATTTCAGGTCACATAGAACTCCAATAACACAATGACTCAGGAGAATCAGAAGTATCTTAGCTATAAGTTACCCTGGTTTTGCTGTATCTCACACTTCAGAATCACCTAAGACCATGTCTTCATCATCCAAGGCTTGGAGTTTTTAAAAAATAAATTACATATGTTAAAATGTTTGTCATACCAAACTGAAAAAAGAGGAAAAAAAATACTGACATGAAAAAAACTAAGCAATATGACTTGTGACAGACAACAGATGCAGCCTTATCACACTGGTTTAGCACTGGGGTAAACACACTGACAGCTGTAGAGACTCTCATGATCCATATTTATGTCAGCAATATCCAGACAGAATGGAACATAAGCAGTTTTTGAGCTGACATTGTCAGCCAGCTCCTCACAGCTGCCTTTAACTGGATCCAGAATTAAGTGTCGTCAGACACAGTGCACAGGAAATTCACTGTTCTGAAGGTGTGCGACCACTAAAGAAAGATTACAAGCTTCTAAATGGCTTAAAGGTGCATTTCTGGGCTCTTTCCTATCTATCAAAACACTTGGGAAGGCCTCTCCCCCTGCATGGCAGTTCACACAAACACTAACACACCTAAGCAAGCTTACTTTTAGGACTAGCTCTAGTAAAGCCAATGGTGCACTCAAATTCCCAGCAATGCTCTCATTTACATGATCAGAAGCTTCAAGAGCCTTTTAATTTTTTGACGGAGGGGGATGAAAATCAGGAAAAGTTGATTTCCCTAGAACTGCTTACCTTAGCCCTGGAATTGAACATGGAAACAGAGCAAAACCAGAACAAGATGCAGGGTCAAAAGCTGACCCTCACTGCTTGCTATCACTTCCTGAAATCACCCAAGCACACACAGGTCGACTGTTCACGCTGAGAAACAACCATGTATGAGGAGAAGACAACTTCTATCTTTTCCACTTTTGTCTGGATGAATGACCAGGTCCTGAAGGAGGGTCTCCAAAGAGCAGTCACTAACAGAGACAGAACATGCAAACTTGACCCTGCAGACCTCTGTCATTAACTCAGCAGTGCTGAGGGTTAACAGTCTCATCACCACCATCCAGAGCAGAGAAATGTACAGCCAACACTTTTTAGAAACATCAAAGTTTGAGGGCTCTGCACGCAACATATGCACATGCTTTGCTTTGCTGACAGCTTTTCGCTGCTGCACCTGGCAGAGGCAGGGAAAAAGGAACACGCATGCACAGCATCACTTCTCCAGCAAGCTCTCAGCAAAACTCCTAAGAGCTACTTGGGCTACTAATCAACTTGCCATATGGCCAAGCAGGACGTATAAAACTGTGCAGAGATAAAGCGGCAGTGGGTGCTTTCAAACTTATGTGCAAATTTTTGAAGTTTGCATCCTCTTGTTTGGATAACCAGCAACTTTCCTCACTTTCTTCACAGTCCTTAGTAAACTGGGCCCTTGCACTTCAGTAGAATCCCCATGGACATCCTCATAAATTCTCCAAGGGCTGAGCCCAGGGCAGGGGCCATCTCCCTACTCATTATGGAGCACTGGGAAATATCCCTTTGCACGAACATTGCGGGAAATCTGGAAATCTGAAAGTTATATCTTTAATAAGCATCAAAGGCCCCCACAGATGTTGGAGGCCACTAATCTTGGCCACATAACAGGAGCACTCTCCAGCTGTAATGCACTGACCAGGAAACTTAAACCCCACTAGTGACTGTGGTGGACTCTGAGGTGGTGGGGACTGACTGCACAGCCCAGAGGAAACGCAAAAAATTATGCATAGCTCATAGAGCACTTAATCTACTTGAAATCCCAGCTTGTGATCCAGCATCACTTAGCTGCCTTTAAAAGCCAAGCTGCGTAGGATCCTCCCATGCCAACAGGTGGGTTGTGCACACACAGCACCCCCACACTGTCTCTGCACACAGGAAATTCAGAGGCTGCTTTCTCACCCTCAGCTGCACAGGCACACACATCCCACTAACAGCTTCCAGACCTGCTTGCTTTCTCTCGCTCTAAGTTTATCTATTTCACCTTCAGAGCCTGCAGCTAATGAGTAGTGCCACTCTATCATTTTTATAGAGATAGTCTCCTGTGGACCATTAAAATCACCCAGGGGCAGTCTCTCAAGAGCTTCCCATAGCATCTGAACCTACCACAGATATCTGAAGACATGAGACTTTATTCCAGATTCATTCACACTGGATTTACTCTATTTAAATTAAGTTTACTAACATTGATGAAGTGTTGCTCCAGATTCACATGGTGCATAAAGTGAAGCTTTTCAGGTAGTGATTCACACTGAGTGAGTCCACTCAGCTATGAAAAAAATCTATATTAAATTACTAATTTCCATGACAAATTAAAAGCTGTTTGTCATACCACATCCAGGCTGAAAAACCGTGAACTGTCTCAGGCATAATAGAAGAAGCCTCTTTTAAAGAGCCATCTTCCTTAGACTGGCATGGCAGGAGACCAGGAGAGAGCCTCGCCAGTGAGAGGCTGCTTCCATTATGAGGTATCTGAAATGACGGATATTCCCCTGTAAAGGTTTGAACTCTTTATGGCAGACCATAAGCAGTGTCCTTCATCTTCTGCAGCTGCAGAATGCCCCCTCAGGATTCAGGTGCTGCTGGGGGATTCAGCAAGTTGGACTACAAAGGTCAGGTGCTCAGCTGGCATAAATCACAGCTCAGCTGACTTTCCTGGAAGTACTGTTGAAAAATCTTGTTGGAAGAGATGTCTTTAGCATTGCAAAGAAAGGTGCCCAGGAAGAAGAATTTCAGCTGGTTAAAAGCAAATTTGTTCCACTGAAGTCACTGCCACATGCCTCAGCAGTTGATGGCAAAGCAGACAGTGACTGGCACAGATACACTCTGACCCCAGCGTGCTCTCCTTTCAGATAGGAGTTTTGTTTGAGACCACCTATTGCTGAGTGGCGGTTTTTAATTTACTTCCTCCATCGTCTGGGATGGCAGAACAGCCGCAGAGCAGTAAACAAACACACATGCGAGTTTATGTGATTCATATGCTTGAGGAGAGCACAAACAAATCTAGGAGCACCAGAGCTGTGTTTAACCAAGCTTGACCCGACCCAATTTCTGCAGGATGCTTCAGGATCCTTGCTGGTCTCTGTGCTGCCACCAACAGCCACTGCCTTCAGCCCAGCCCCTGGGTCACCTTCTCCTCACTTGCATCTGGCAACAAGGAGGCAGATCCACAGGAGATGCATTTGAGCTCCCATATTACGTTACAGGCCCAAAGGCAAATTCAAACCGACAGCACCATTTCCACGAGCCACCATCCTTCCATTAAAGAACCTTGCTTTAAAATACCACTATGAAGTAGTGATGTTTGGCCAGGAATTTTGTGTAGCCAGCTAGTAAAGCCTGAGATTTTAAAAGTGGGTGTCAGGGGACTTTCTGAAAATCAGCCCTTTTGAACATGTCAAACGAAGCACCCAGAATTTAAAGCACTTAATATTTATCAGCAACTTTAAATTGCTGGTCCTTGATTATGAAGGAGTACAGCTGTACAAGAAGAGACAGAAGCTCCTCATGGGAATGATTTGATCTTCAGATTAAAAAGGCAAGAGCCCAGCAATATTTACTTATTTGGCTTTTAAACAAAGTTAAGGGGAAAAAACCAAGAGGCTATGGCTAGCAGCAGCAAAGAATAAAGTTCTCATTAGTGGGCTGTGCCGGATTCTTCATCTAAAAATAGTCTGTTCAGCAGCTTTTGAAAAAACACCATCGCGTTATTATTGAGATGCCACAGTATATGTAAAAAGCACAATCAGGAATATTATGCCTCTCTTCTGCAATAGCCATATTTCACTTGCTGTATGCTGAATCTGAACTAGGAGTAAAACTCCTGTAAAATATTAGAACTAATGGGCTAAGTTGAGCACAGAATTAAGGGATTTCTGCCACCCCCTTCTTTTCTGGGAACGTCTCAATAAAAAGTAGAATTGGCACCAGTTAATATTAATTTATACAATTAAATGAGGAATAAGGTAATAGGTATAGAAGATGACAAAACAATAATCTTACAAGAGCACATGGCAGTGATTTAGTAAATCCAGTTTTGTATCAATAAAACTCTAACATAAAAACCTCCCATTTTCTTTCCGAGAGCTACTCGAGTGGAGAGTAACACAGATCTTCTCCAGCTCTTAGAGGTGAAAATTGCTGCAGGAGCTGGTTGTTTCTGTGTTAAAGTCATTCGTAAATGATCACTTCATTTGTGGGCACAGAGGTTGATGCTGTAAAATAAATAAAAATGCTCTTTAACTGCACCTTTCTGAGGGCATCAATACTTTGCATCACCAACGTCTCTTCCATTCAAGAAAAACTGTAGGTCATGTTTCAGCTGAGCAGTCCTTTGCTGACATTTCCCAGCTGAAGGCTCTAATGGACCAAGTGGAGGGAATTTTCATATACTTGTTGCCAGAGTGAGCTTTTGTATAGAGGGTGTTGGGATGTCATAAATATTGCAGGCTCTTATTGATTTGTAGCACAGGAACAATACATGCAGAAAGCAAAGCAAGTCCCTTTACACCAATACAGCCTGGCATTGTTTCTTAGCTGGATTAAAGTGGAGTTACTCAAAAGAGGAAAAGCTATTTCATTCTTTACTGATAAGAACAGCTTAAGAAAATTATCTGTTTTATTGTGCATCCACACCAGCTTGAATCTCTAGCAACTCTGTCAACATGCATTCAGTATCACTCTGCACACCCCAGCTAGCGGTGTGTCTGACAGAGACACCCTTGTGGCTCTGAGGAGAGGCACTGCCTCATGCACCATCTCAGAGGTAGGACACTCTCCATGGTCATTTCTGGTACAGTGACCATTTCCCAGCCTTTATTTTCCCAGTAGTTCTGTGACTTCCTAACTAAGAGTATTCTGTTAGACTAATGAACAAGGGACATATTTAGTTGGTGGACTAGCAGCTTTACTAGAGGAACTTCCTAAAAGAATCCCTCTCTTGTGTCCCTTGCCCATGAGGTTTCCTATAAGAAATGGCAGTAATGACCATTACAAACATACATCAGCTGTGCCAGTATTTCCCAGCTAATCAAATTAATCTCTTCTTAGAGCAACTAAAACAGCTTCACAAGAGTATTTGCATTCTCAGTAGAACCCGAGCACATTCAGATGTCTGGAGCTTATGTGATTTTATAGGCATTCCTCAGGTGACTTGGATCATCAGGCTTTATCATGAAGTGGGAAAAAACTCTATTTTCCTTTGTAAATTCTAACAACAAGGGTGGCCTGGGACAAGCAACAGTTGAAAGGAGATGGGGGAGGGAGATATAAGAGAATACTTTATCGATAAACATCCCAAAAACATTTGTGCAATTATGGAGCTTCAGGAATGTCTTCTATGTTCTCTGTGCTTTTATAACACTCCTGAAGAAATCAGATTTACCATTTTGGCAGCAATACAGCAGTGCTAAAGCTATCCTGCTACTATACGCCACACCAGGTGAAGCACCATCCACAGGAGAGAAGATAGGGATGTACCAAAGGCAAGGGCATGTAACATCCCACAGCAGCAAAGCATTTCGTAAACACTTGTAGAAGTGCTTTGTCGTGTGGAAAAGAATGACCAGGATAGGGTTTAAAATGCCAGGCTGATTTCTGGCACAGCACCAAGCTGGCACATCTCCCAGTTCTGTGCAATCTGGTCCTTTATTAGGCCGTAGATATACTGTAATTAACAATTATACAGGATACTACCTGGTTAAATCCCCATGTCTGTGTTTTCTGTATTTGCCATATTCTTGATGTTTCTTCTGCCCAAACAAGCATCCTTTTTGGTAGCCACCCAAACAGGCTTGACACTCAGCTTATTGCTCGGAGACCTGGGATCGAGTCTTTGCACCATCCCTGACCTGCCTGTGCTCAGGCCCCCTCATTCCACTGCACAAGAGATACTCACAGCGCTGCAACATCTACCTCAGCTTGGGTGGCAAAGACCAGTTTAACTAAAGCACAGTTAAAAATTGAAATTCTTTGCCAAATTAGCTGCAAAGTGTCATGATCTGGTTACTAAAGTTCTTAGAAGTGCCTCTGCCTGAATTAAGGCACAAATGAGACCATATGCCAGTGACAATAGTATGGGTTTTTATTTGATAGTAAATATGAGAGAGAGAGAGAGGAAGAAAGAAAGAAATAGAAAATAAGTGGGGGGACAGAAAGAGAGTGACAGGGACAGAATAAGGAAAATATCACCACTCTGTGGATCCCAACAATGTTCTGTTGATCCCCTCCACCTGATCTTCTTGTTGGTGAAGGTCCCCCCAAAAAGCACAGAATCCAATGGGTTAATACACGCTCAGGCTAGGCAGGAAAGCCCAGGCACCTCCCTGGAGGGGGGCAGTTTGCTGTTGCCTCTTACAACAGACTTTGGGTTTGTTGCATCACGTGCAGTCCTGTGGTGCAAGGCCTCAGGAATGACTCTGGGGCACTCTGGGGGGTCTTTGATGGATTATGCCACCCCTTCAGCTGCCTCTCATGTGAATGTCCTGTGGATGTGGCCTGCAGGGTTGGGGGTTCCACATCTGAGCCAGTTTGTGTAAGGGAGGATGGGTGTTCAGTGCCTCTGACCAGAGGTTACACCCAAAACCTCCTCCCCCCTGCCTCATCTCGGGGGGGAGGGTGGGGCAGGGGAGGCTGTGTACACCTGGCTTCTACAGGCTGTGGTCTCCCGCACCCCAAACTCAGCCAGGGAAGAACCTCTGCTGCGTTTGTCTTTCTTGTGGATGCATGCTTCTTTTTTCAGCCCTGTTTTTGTTCTTCTCATGCCTGAGATGATTAAAGAATGGGTTTTCCCTTTATCTAATCTTAGTGGTTTAACTCACAATCCAAAGTCCCAGTCAGGTATCTTCAGGGAGGCTTCTTTGGTTGTAGCTTCTTTACACAGTTTAAAACTTTATATCAGTGTTTGAGGCATGAACTATTTCAGTCTCTGACACAAAGGAAAAAAGAAACAAATCTTTTCTCCTTGCTTGTATAAAGATATGACCACAGAGCAGGATTTTACTGTGGAAATACTGATGGAAATTTGAAGACCCCTTGAAACAATCACCATCCATAACTAGGCGTAGTTGGAGGCTAAAATTAATTATTCCCTAAATGTCACACAATTTTTTTAAAAGTCTCCGGGACTGAAACATGCTAAAACCAAAATTTTATTGAGAACATAGAGCCTTGCATATCAGAGACTGAATCATTGACTGCTACACTCCACAGCATTCCCCACCATGTAATTAACACACACTGTCAAGAGGCACAGGGAGGCCACCAAACCATGTTGCTGACACTCTAGCTGCTCTTACCCAAAGCACAGCTATTGGGAGTCCCAGCTTGGGACAGGTTCTGCAGTGGTTGTCCTTGCAGGAAAAAGATGCCAAAACTGTTCTAGCCTAAGCTTGAACATGCGTGAAAATAAATTCAGTTTAAAAAAAAAAATTAAAAACCCCCAAGTATTAAGCTGCCAAACAAATGCCCACCTTACTGGGCAAGTTGTAGATCAAATATATTTTAAGATGCTGGCAGAATTTCAGGGTCAAAGTGTATCTTTTTTGCAATTTAGTTGGATATGCTTCAGCAACAATTAAAGCAGAGAGGCAGGCACACACTCTCCTAAAGTCAAGCACTTTGGAAAACTCCGATATTTATTAAAAACACACCCCACTGTAAATTGTCCTTGCTACAACTTTCTCTGTGTGCTGGTAAGAGGAAGAAAAAGCA
Organism: Dryoscopus gambensis; assembly: GCA_013389985.1. Lineage (NCBI taxonomy): Eukaryota > Metazoa > Chordata > Aves > Passeriformes > Malaconotidae > Dryoscopus > Dryoscopus gambensis. The sequence continues at coordinate 60,234 of WEIT01025428.1, forward strand.
ATAACAGACAACAGGCAAAGCATTTTGGATAAGTGCCAATGAGAGGCTTTATACCCCTGGTATCTTTTCAGTGTTTTAATACAACTGATGTCTAATGACCTCCAGAGAAAGCACTCCAAGAACGTGGTCTCATTCCTCTCATATACCACATTTAAATACAAACATGCCAAAAGAATTGTAATTACAACATTGTGGAATAGTGTTTTCAGAAATAACCAGATTTACTATTCTGTTCTGAGGACACATGTAGAGAAATGAACTAACTATATACCCACCCATCTGAATGCTGACTATGGAGTTTATGCATCCTGGTTGCAAAAATCATAAATAGAACAGGAAGGTGAATCAGAGGGTACAGTTTTATGGCTATAATTTTGCTTCCTTCTTCAGATCAGATGGCTGAGCTAGAAGAATTAAAGCCCATCAGACATCACACCATATGTCTCAAACGTTCAGTAGGGATAATATCCAATATACGGCGAACCAAATATTTAAAGGAAGATGTTTTTTAGGTTACTCTTTCTTATGCATATAACCATGTTAAAGAGCAGATTTGAAGAACAAAACCCAGTTTAAAGAATTCCTGATTTAAGTGCTTAACTATATAGCTTAAAAATTTTATCTTCTTGAGTTGTGTTTAACTGGTTTCATTTAACTTCACAGCTCATGTTCGCTTTCACCTGAATTTCCAAAAACCGTTGAGAGCATATGAAAAAATCACTAGTTTTGCTCTCCCTGTGATTCACTCAAGAGAAAGCACAGAGGAAAATCAGATTCACCAGTAGGCTGAGATTTCCAGTTATTTGACAGGTGGGTTTATTACCAGACATAGCAATTTACAGACGCAATCTGACATTTTGAAATGCCTGTTCTCATCCTGCTGTAAATTTCTCACTGCAACTTACATTACATTTAGGAAACAATTCAGAAAGGTCTAAAAATCACCTGACTCCAGCTGCTTCAATATCCCTTAAATCAAGACTATTTCATGTTAAGCAAAGCACCAATGAATCTGAAGAGTTGGTATTTTGAGAAGGAGCAGTTTCTCTTATGCCCTGTAGAAAGGAGGGAGGGAAGCAGGTTGCAGACTTTCCTCCCAGCTCTCGGTTCCTTCAGGTCTCTGCACAGAAACCACTGCAGATCTCAGTCACTCTGAAAGTATCAGGGGTGAAATCTCAGCATCAGCACTGACAGTCTCACTAACTTCAGTGGGGCAGAATTCCACACCAAGGCATGTGAGAGAGGAAGGGGGATGATAGCTAGATGTTTCTTGGTGGAAGAACCTAAGTGTACCATGATTTGGGGCTAAAAAAAGGCTGGGGATTCATGAATGAGTCTTTACCTTCTATTGCATTACCCAAGCATTTGTTATATGAAATATTATTTGCATTGTATTTATAATTTACTGTCATACTAATAACATCCTTCTGCATTCATCTCCAATGTCTGGAGATGCACTTGCCTACAAAATACTACCGGGAATTGGTGCAAGAAGTGGCAAGATAAGACTTTTTCATTTCATAGTTGTGGATCACTGCACCCATTGCCTTGTCCTCTCCTGAGGAAAAAAAGGGCTCAGAAAACATCCTCAGCTGGGGCAGTGGTAAGACTCAGCTTCACATTTGCACAGCACCCAGTGAAACAAGGCCTTGATGCTTGGAAGGGTTTGTGAGGCACAAAGCACCACAGTCACTACCACAGTCTATTTTATGAGGAGCTTTACAAGAGCCAGCATCGCTCACCTCACTTGGCGTAAGCAAACACACAAGGAGTATCTGCTGTACCCAGCACCTTCCTTCCCACTGCAAGGCACCTCCTGCCTGTCCCCGGGGCAGGGGGAGGGAGAGGAGCTCCCCAGGCTTGAGGAGAGGCTGAAGGACTCCTGTGAACCTTGGGCAGTCCTAGACCTGCAGCTCTAATTCTACTACAGGCTCCCATCAAGATCAAGATCAGTCGACATCTCTGTTTCCCCTCTATAAACACAAAAGAGCATCTCCCTCCTCCCATGCACTTTCTACCTCACCTGCTTTACAACTCTGATTCTTCAGAAAAGGGGAACCTCTTTATGTGGCAGTTGTAGCACCACTGAATCCAAGCTGTGACTCGTCTCCAAGGTGATACTTTAAAACAAATACCAATACAAATCTTTCCTAACAACTGGCTGAACACCTCCCCCCACCCCCTTCCTCCCCTGCCCCTGCCAGGTACCAGGAATGTGCTACAGATATTCCCCAGTGCTACCTAGACTTCCCCAGCAAGATCAGAGAAGATGAAATACTCTAAGCAGAAGGCAACAATTTTTATTTCAAAGTAAAAGCCAGGACACCAAAATTTTCCTTCCTGCCAAATGAAGAAGAGATACATTTGCACATTTTTCTAAAAGAACTTACATGAAGAGCTGCAGTGTGCAAAGTCCCAAGGACTGCAAATTATCTGGCGTTTTTTCCTTTTCTTCCTTTCCCTTCATCTGAAAAAAAAAGGACTTGAGGACAAGTTCTTTGCAGCAGAGGTCAGTGCATAAAGCACTGCTTTCTGCCGCAGACCCAAGAGTCCCCAGCAAGAAGATCCTAGAAATAAATATGCCTCTGCAGAACCCTCCAGCTTTGATAAAATAATATTTTGACTGAATGGCTATTTTACCTACAAAGTTCTCTATAACTTCATCCCAACTACAATTAAGTTAAGAAACACTGCATCTCCCATACTTTCTCCTCTTCTGTAACCATCCTAAAGGACTTAAAACAAGAAGACAACAGCTTTTTTGTTCTTTTGTAGAACACGATTAAATCTGCATTCTCACTTTATAGTACAGTTAGAAGCAATTTTATTAAACTATTTATGATTATGGAGGGCATAATACAAAAATGATCCATGTCTCCTTTTTCTACTGATTCATAACATGAGAACAGGAGTTTGAGCAATGAAATTACCAGCATGCCAGTGTCAAATAAATGAAAGATGCCACTTTACACAGCACGTGGGCATCTTATGGAATTTCCTACTGCAAAATGTCTAAATGTCAGGCAGGACTGAATGGAAATGCAATTGCACAGCACAGTTAGGAATGGTAAGAGTGCTTCACATAGAGATGCCATTTCTGCATTGACACTCATGTTTTTCCTGGCTATAAGGGTAGAAGATGGACGTGCAGCCCCATCCATTCCTACAGCAGAATGGCCACATGGCATCCTTAGAAAATTGCCCAAGCCTAAAGTGACATTGTTTCATGCATGTGCCATTTTCCTCTTTGTCATTTCCAAGGTGTAAAATTGGACTTGTGTGGCCTGATTCCAGAGATCTTGTTCCCTAGGTACACCCCTGGGTCCTCAGACGGGGAAGGTAAGGCCAGGCTGGTATTTGAACAACAGATTTTGAAGTGTTTTCATGTCCACTGTGTTACAGTGCAGGTCACAGGCACAAGCTGGACACACAGAGTGGCATATTCGGGTTCAACAGACAATGCACTGGACAGACAGCATGAAATCAGTGCTTCTAACTTTTTTTAAATTCTTGGAGTACTTTGCTTTCCCTGCAATGCAGGAAAGAGAAATTTTCTAGTTGATTTCCGCTTACACATTTGATTACAAAGGATGTAATTTGCTTCCTTCAGAAATAGCTAATGAGGAGTGTTAAAGAGGCTCAAAACTTGAGGACAGAAGCCACAGCACCATCTGGGCTGTGAGTTTAGGGACAACAGGCCCCCTGGATGGCAGCTGCAGTGAAACGAAGAATCATGATGGTTGTTATACAGCTCTTTACAAATCCTTCTCTACTGCTGATTGCTCAGAAACTCACTGAAGACAAGGTGGCAAGCTGAAGTTTTTGCCAAGCCTTCTAAAACAGGGGAGGGACACGGAGGTTTATGGTCTATGCTGACAAGACTCACAAGGACAAACAGATAGGAGAAAACAGAGGTGAATCTCCGAAAGAGGGAATCCCTCTAATTTACTCCAGTTTATTGGTATCTGATAGAAACCAGGAAAACAAATGCAACTAGGTAAGGTGAAAATCAATCACACAAAGCTTTCTTCATTCCTTTAAACAAGTAAGATGTGTTCAGCTTCCATACCATATTAGAATTTTTAGGAATTGGCACTCTGGAGAAAGAACATAATGAGTTCCTGCAGTATCCAAGCCAATGGGCTTACCTCTCACAGGAAAAAAATCCCAGCAAAACAAAACAAAACACAACAAATGATGAACCTGGTATCGCAATGTTCACATGGTAATGCTTTGATTTTTATGCTTTCTTTTTGCTTTCATTACATTATTTTTTTGTTAACATGTATTTATGCACACTAAAGATTACATAAAAGTCATTTGGCAAGGATAACACACAGTAGGATTTGGGAATGTGAAATCAAATAATCCCATCAGCTTTGCATTTAGTACCCAGATAGAAAAAGGGACAAGATCTACAACATCCTTTCTTGTTTACCTAGTGTAATTGCTTTTGAGATTTCTTGCAAGTGGATTTCCTGAGCAACATTGTTTTCCCTCCAGTAAGGTCGGCTTTCATCCCAATCCACAAAGTTCTATGACTATAGACAATAAGAAAGATAGACTAAGACAACCTTAAAAGCCAGTGTCTCTTCTATCTCTTTCCCTGTACAAAACAAAACCTGAGTTTCTGACCATCTTCATAAATCACATGAGCAGCATTTTGCAGAATAAATGCAAAACTGTGAGTCTACAGGCTCACAAAGCACTGTGCTGATGTCCTGAATTAGGCCTTGGGAGAGTAGGGGGACAGGAGAAGAAAGGAAAAAAACACCAAGGAAGGATCAATATCTCAAGAAGCAAATGACAAAGAGAAGTGGAGAAAAAGAAGGTAGAAACAGATACTGAAGTCAATTCTAAGTTATGTTAAATCATTCTGTCAAGAGTACCAAGTTTGGCAGCAATTTAGAGGTGATCGTGGTCATAGAAACAAGGAGCTTCTGACCACTTCTGTTAGGGCTGGCCCAGGGACTGTCCTGTTTTATCTTTGGCAAGATTCAGCTTCTGCCAACAAACCGTAATCTGTGTTCAGCAGCATAAGTGATCACTTCTCCTCCAGCCAACTGCAGGGATGCCTCAATGGATTACATCCCACCTCTACCAGATTATGGACTACTCAGGCAAAGGTACTCTTTATGGACATTGTTAAAGCAAGTGAGAAGGTCCCGGACAGCAGCAGTTGAAAACATGCTAAGTGCATTTCAAGGCTCTTCTGTCTGGAGAACAGCCAACTGAAAACAAATCACATGGGTATATAAGCCACATCAGAAACCTACATAAAAGCTACATCTGGCTATATTTTCCCAGACAAGTAAACTGCATTTGTTCCTCAGGCTATGGCCCCTCAGGATTTTGCCCAGCATTTTTAAATTACATGAGTGAGTACATTCTTCTAAGTCTTTGCATCCTCTCCCTAAATAAAACATCTCTCAGAATTATCAAAGCAGACATATTAGGGCAGCTACCTTTCATTCCCAACAGTTCTCTACACACAAAGAAAGACAGAGAAAGGGGAAAATAACAAAAAAAACTTTAAGAGGACAGAGAGATAGGCCCCATCCTCTATATCAAATCTGCTTTAGCAGGTCTTTTCTGAGCTCCTCCATCCTTACTGGCCACCACACTATTTTACAAAGCTGTCACCATATGTGAGATACTTTGCTTCAGGGAAAAAATTATCAAGATGAAAGAATTACTTACTCCACTTCCACCAACCTTGTGAATCATTCATGTTCCTTACCTGGATCACATCCAGCTGCAGTATCTATCACATTCTGGACCTCAGCCATGTACAATGTAACATTTACCAATGATCATTCAAAATATTCTAATAATCCTCTTTCAAATACACACATTGTATGTTTGCACACACCACAGGAAAAACCAATTTATTGTACTGTTCAGTATCTTGCTAAGTTTTAGCTGAAAGCTAAAACAGCTTTCTCTATAAGGCAAGGAGTGACTTCATTTATTATTTTTCAAAAGCTCTATCTAAGACTAAGACACCATTTTCCCCTGGGCTTTAGTAACAGCAGGTTTTAGATTCTCAAATAAAAACTGAAGTAGGTGAAATCCAGGAGTAAGGAAGCCTGTACCTATGATCAGACTAAGTCTTACTAAGGATGCCTATGTACCAACAAGCACTTGTCAGCTGTGCAAAATCTCATCTAAAGCTCCGAAATATTGTTGGGAATGCTCCAAGCTCACCTTACAGACTATTTGAACTCAGTTTTCAGCAGAATCTGGATGAATTTTTATGTTGTGTAACAGGAAAATCAGTATTGTAGTATGCCATGCACACCTCAGTGTCCCCCTTTAAAAACCAGGTGTGTATCCTCCGACCCATAATATTCTCTCTGCAAGCAGACCCTCCTTTGTGGCTAATTAAGATGTTTCATAACAAAGTTGCTGTCACATTTACGCACCGCAGCTGGTCAGTTCTGCCTTGAGGCTTTTGTGTTGCTCATGCCAGGACAAGTCTCACCAAGGTAGAGCAAAGCCAGCGCATATTGAGCCACCCAAACTTCTCCTGCAGTAATGGAATTACAGTGAGGATCGGTTTAAAGCCTTTATTTAAAGCCATTAAAAATAGTCACTTTGCTGTCAGATTATTAATCACCTGTCATAATATTCTTAGAGGTGATTATAAAAAGTATATTTCTGTGTAGTCAGAACGCCCTCCTGTCAGACAGCGCGGGGAGCGAAGCGGCAGCGGCAGGAAGAGTGCCGTGGCACAGAAACACTGCCACCTCCTGATCCCCGGGAAGGCACTGCCGGGCACACACTCAGCTGGGTGAAACCATGATGTCAGAGAGGTCTTCCGATGTGCCTTTCACTCACCTTTTGTTTACAGGCACACACTGTTCAGCTAACACAGGATAATTCATTAAGCTGCACTAATCCACCTTTGAGACTGAGCTCTGTAGAGCCAGATCTCTTTTCTCTCGTTAAAAGGCACACAATTTGGGTGTTTCATTGCTATAGCACCAAACACATCAGCAGCTGCTCCTGCCACCAACCATAAAAACAAAGCAAATTTAGTTCTGGGAGACCACAGAGAGATGCAGTGTGAAATGTTACAGAGCCTAACGTTTTCTTCACGCAGAACTCGTTGCTGAATTTCGCATAAAAACACATGGCAAAGCGGCACATCCTGAGACAGTTCTGGGGCCCAGACCTGCTGAAGACCAAGCCACCATGCCCAGCCCTTCCCACCAAAAAGCTTTCACAGGCAGGCAGGGGCTGGGCAGCTGCAATCATTGTGACTGCGGAGAGCATAAAAGAGTTTTGTAGTGAAAACTCCAGCATCTCACTGGAAATGAATAATTTCTTTCATAGTCTTTGTGACTCAGTTAATAGCTTCTTTTCCTTCTGATTAATACCCATATGATCATTGTAAGGGCAAGAGGACGTTTTATGCTTGGGCTGGTTAGTTTTCATGATTATTTTGCAAGGCACCAGGGTCTCCTACTGAGGCATCCATGTATTCATTACACTTCAGCAGCACGGAATGAAGTTGTAAATATATGCTGCAAATTTGGGCATTTTATTTCAGTGGGAGTAAGAAATTATGTCAATGGAACAAGTGACCTGTTCTAAATTTCTGGTTACGATATATGGGAGAAAATGTAAAATAAAGTAAGGAGTATTGAAGACAACAGCAATCTTAAAATAGTATGTCTTTGAAATAGAGAATAAAACAAAAATATTCACTCCCTTTAGGTAAGAGTTCCACTCTATCAAATAAAGAGTATGTTAAACTTCCAAAAGTAGATTTAAATCAACACCACAGGTTCAGCTTCTGGAAGTCCACGTATTTTTGATGTGCCTTATCATGCCCCATTTGCACTGGAAGCTGCTCTCAAAAATTGCCCCTAACACCTCATTATGGGCCATAAATTTACCAACAGTCTGATTGTCAAATATTCCCTAACTTCCTGATCTGGCTCTTAGGAAAAATGGCTGGGTTAAAACTGTTTTTCAGGAAGAGGACACTTCCCTTCCACTTGCAAGCAGACTGATTCAAATAGAGCTTGGAAGAAAAATAAAGTTTGCTGATAGCAAACCATCCAACACCCCACTTTGCTGCTTCAGGTGGGAAACCACCTGAAAGTGAGAGACTTTCACCTCCTCCAATGAACACATCCTGGCTGGGAAAGAGCTGCTGGAAGGGCTGAGGGCTGGGCAGAAGGGGAGCACATCTGAGACCACCTGGGCAAATGGGCCAGTGGCAAAGACCCTGCACCTGCTGCTCCTCACACCCCTGCATGTGCACCCAGAAATCCTGCCTCCATTCGAAGAAATCCAAGAAAAAGCCATCCCCGAGGTAAATAGCTAGGGAACATCAGTGACCCCCGTGTGCCGTGGGATGCCTCTGCCCTGGATGAAGGTCACTCCCCAGCTGGCTGTCACCTTAAGGACCCTGGCTGTCCCCTAAAGGAGTCCTGGCTGTCCCCTAAAGGAGCCCACTCCACGTTTCCTGGAGCAGTTGGTAAGCAAAGCTGCTTCCTCACTCAAACAGATGAAATGTGAGGGCTCGAATTATGTGCATGTATTATCGTTGTCTTTGGCATTTCTCTGCAGTCTCATTTTACTTCAGGAAGCACACAGTATTTTTTGTTACTCTAGACAACAATTAGCTACAAAAAATGACATTTTTAATCTCATCTTTTCTGTCATGTCTTAACCTCCTTAATACGCATGTAATTCTTATCTCCCTCCTGCACTTTGATTAACTTGTCTGGCACTGCAGCAACCACGGAGAATCCCCAGCCTTCTCCCTGTCCTGCAAACAGCATCTGGAGCTCTGACACGTCGGGGCTGCCGTGTGAGTCCAGCAGCCCCTCAAGCCCACCCTGAGATGGGGCCCTTCGCAAAGGGACAGATTTCGGTGCCATCACAAAGTGGTGCTGATCCTCTCTACCTCAGAGAAAAGACAAGCAAATGCAGATAAGCAGAAGCAGTGCTGTTACACCAGGTCCCTGTTATTAGTCAATCTAGTAATCAAATAGCTCACGGAGCTCTGCTTGCCTTCTCCCTGAACATCCTCAACAAACTTTTGATTTGAGGGACCACACAATGATCTTGCCGGTTGAAGCTGATGGAGGTCAAACCACTTATTTCACAGAAAAAGACTGTAAAGATCTGTAAGCTTAGAGGAGTTTGGGTTCTTAAAAAAACTTTGGGCTGGTGGGATGTGGCGTAATGACTTCCAGTGATGCTGTCTTGAAATCAAATTCAATTTAAAAATAATTTGCATTTGTGGTACTCTTTTTTTAAATACTAATGTAGCCAACACTGGATGAAATTATTCAGGTGAGAAATAGGTTATTTGAGACAAAAAGAAGCATTTTTATGGATTTCTGTAGATGAGGCTCCACACAGGATGAAATTCAGTAACTGCAGCTGCAGAGGGTGACAGTAAATGGTGTCTGCTGGCTGCAGGTTCCATGCCCTGCTATCACAGAAGCCCTAAAAGGTTTGGGTTGGAGGGAACCATTAAAGGTCATCTAGTCCAACCCCCCTGCCATGGGCAGGGACAAATGCACATGTACCCAAAAACACTTTCAGAGTGGAAATGAATTAGAACTGGGTGAATTAGTCTCTGTGAATAATTTAGCAGCTACATTTTACATGACTTGTTGAATAATTTATTCACAAACACATTTTCTCAATTATTTGACCTCTGCTGCAAAGTAATGAATGTTATTTGGCAAATAATTTACTGTACAATATTTATATGAACACATTAATTCTGAATAAATTTTGCTATTACCCCATTACTTCCAAATTCACTGTTTGAGTGATCTCAGCATAGATAGCAGTCATCTTTTGTGAGTAACTTCTCTGGCCTGGTCTGGTTCATCCTAATTCAAATGTCTCAGTACCTATTCCAAAATATTTCAGCCTGTTCTGGGCACGTTCCCTCTGGATAAAACCCGTAGACCTCCTGGAATAAACACAGTGATGCAGGTGCAGACATGGGTGGATGGACCACAGGGGAGCAGCAAACCTGGGAATTATTCAGACAGAGGTTTTGGGGGGGTTTTGAGAGGTGTCGGTGAGTATTCAAAGTCTCACTGAGATTTGAAAGAACTAAACACATATTTCCAAGGCTCTTAAGAAAACCATAGCCTTTGTTGACACATGTTTTATCTCCATAGTAAAATGATATAACCTACTCCTTCTTTAAGCACCAGGGCAGCAGACTGGGCACAGCTGGAGTCACAGTCCAAAAAACAGAAAATACGCAGGCTGCTTTACAGACATCACGTACCTTGGGCCTTTAGGAGAAGCAGGTGGGAAACTGGCTGCAAATACATGAAACTGGCCTGAAATATATGTAATCAACACAGCCTCAGGAACCCTTCTGAAAGCAGCATTTGCTCTCTCTTCATGGACATGAGCAACATACCAACACACCATCAGAGGGTTGTGCTGGATTCAACCCTGCCTTCAGGCCACGTGCAGCAATAGAGAAGCTGCAAGGTACAGCTCTGCACCTTGCAAATCCAATGGAGGAGCATTAAAACACCTGGACAATACTTGAAAGGATGTTTGGTTCATCAGTCTACGGCAAACATATAAAACTTAATTTCTTCTAACCATGCTCTCATGGCTTTCAGTCCTGTAGTTCTCCTAGCCAAGAGCTCCAGAGGAACATGAGACACACAGGCCCTCTGGCTGGAGGACTCCAAAAGAGTATTTTGCTGCAATCTGTAGAAATAAGCAATGCAGCAGCAAAGCTAGGGACAAGTTCTGCAGGATTTCATCACCCTTTACTTGCCATTTTTAATGAAAAGCTGACATCTTAGAAAAAAATTACTGCTGAATTTGCTTAACCAAATTGACAGTTAAAAGCAAGAGTCCCCTGCTATTTTCAATCACACTGACAACTGATTTTTTTCTAGAAGAGGATAGCGTATTTGACATAAATATTTAACAAAAAAAAAATCACTGTAAACATGAAGACTGGCAATTTTGAGCTTCTTCTATTTTTAACCAAACAAACTACTTGTTAGCTGGTCACTGGTGGACTTGTGATTTCCCATGTTCATAAATCAATCAACCATCTGGGACAAAGAATATAAGCAAAGGGATTCACCATCTTCTGAGTCCCTTTTCAGCATCATTACCTGTGGATACTATGGAGCTCATGCATGTTTGAAGCAACCTACTTGATGGCCTACTGTTCTCTGCTGGGGAAGGAAACACGGGAAAATCCTTGTCCTCTGTAATTTAATGCCACCACTGCAGGTTGGAACACCTCAGATTGCACCTCAGGTAAAGAGTTTAAAGAAGAGAAACAGCACTGTGTACATTTAGGATGATTTCATCTCCTTCATCCAGAGAGTAAATGTTGACCAAGACAAGACCTTTATCCTGCAGGGATCATATATATTCTCTGTCTTTCTTATACCTTTCGCATGTTGTGTCCTGAACAGAGAAAACCAATCTTTTCTACCCTAGATTTTGAGCTTCTCTTCCCCAAGTTTGAATAGAAACAACAGACAACACTGCTTCTCCTGCCTTACTTCACTTTATTCTTTTGTTTGTTTGTTTTCAAAACATAACTGCTTAAAATTATTTTTCGCTTTCCTGTGGCAAACTTTTGGTGAATCTGGAGAAGGTTTGCTCATAAACTGTCTAGAGCCACACAAGAGAAAGTGATCCATAAAAGCTGTGGACTGTCACTGCAGTTCAGGCTAAATGATATCTCTTTTCTGTAAATCCCCTCCTATTCCAATAATAGTTAACATATATTATTCAAATATATATGGAAAAGAAAAGATTGTCCATCCCACGTACACTCATAGACAGTCTTGGCTGCAAGAGATAATTACCAGGTTGTAGCCAGCTCTGAACACAGACACCAGGCTAAAAACTTGGGGAGTCACCTCCAGCACCATCCCTTATCCATATCATGGGGTATGTAATTAGATGACAGATCTTGATCTTCACACAACAGGAGTCAGGTGTGTTTTGATTCATTTTGTGTCCCATGCATTTTGTTTCTAGTCTTTCTTACTTTGGTTTTAATTCATCGTGTCTGTAATTCCCTTCTAAACAGTTTATCGTGTAACTGATTGGCAGCTGGAGGAAACTGGGGAAAAACTGGGAGATTTGCCACGTTCATTTTACACTTGCTTGGTTACACCTACAGGGTGCTCCTTTTTCATGCTCATTCTCTTCATGTCTCTTTCAATTATAGGCAATCTTCTTCAAAATATCATCTCTAAGTAGCTTCCCAAGGAGACACTAGCTGCTTTTTGTTCCTTGCATTTGTCTCTCCAAAAGATACCATTAATAGTGTCCCTTGGGATACTTTAGGATTACCTTAGGATGGTCTTCCCCCACTATTTTCATCTATTTTCTGCATCTCTTACTCCCTGTATTGGGTACTGGGTTTCCATGGCATTCCCCAGAAAACATTTTTTCTGAATTATAATAAAACTGGCTCTGTTAGAAAATTTGCACCAGTGCAAAGACCACAAATGATGTGGTACTATAAAGATATCTAAATCTTGAGACACTCCCGTAAAATGGGACACAATTCGTGGACAATTTGTTTCTTACAGTTGTTTAGTTCCATTTGCTCCCAGTCATGGCTACAAATGATGGTGATCTCAGTTCTGTATCTACAAACAGCTAATGAGTAAGAAGTCCTTACCTGAGATTCTTGGCTGCATCACACAATATTTTATAAACCAGAAATGATAGCAAAGGGTTGAGCAGGGTTTTGGCTGCGTTTGCTTGACCTGATAGTTCTCACTCTCACATGACCATGGACAGTGTAACATCATGTAACATCTCATTCCCTCAGTAACCAGGAAATATTTTGATCTGCTGTGAGGAGCCAATTTAGTTTTGATTTGTCTCAACACTGATTGTGGAGGAGGGGTTGCACATGTGGCTCTTGCAGGACTCAAGTAGAAGAAGATGAGAGAAGGCCCTGTTTCAGGGGAGACTTTGCCTGGCAACCGTTTCACATCTCCTATGGGACAGGCAGTCAGCAGGGGAACACCAAAGACACTGTACCCTCCAGAGAGGTCCTCCAAAGAGATGGCAAAAGGTCTCCACAACGGACTGCCATGGAAGGTTGGACTGGGCCAGTGGTCTCCTGCCAGCAGGCAGACTTTGGGAGGAGCCAGGGGGTATAAAAAGTAACTGCACCACAAGCTCTGGGGGCTTTCTGAGACTTGCTTTTTGGCTTTGGGGTCTGGCGACTAGGGCTTTTTGGAGTCTTGTCTTTTTGGGACTCTTTTGCCCTGGCCCTTAGACTGTCTTTTGTCCTTTTTGCCCTGGCTCCAGCCTGGCCTTTTGGCTTTCCTGCCCTCGCTGGCTCTTGCTCACCCTCGCGCCTGCCCTGCCTCCGTGTGTCCCTGACCACTGCCCTGCCGCTTCACCCCTGAGTCCCTGCCCAAGCCACCTGTGTCCAACTCTGCCTGCCTTCAATCCAGCCTGCTGCCGCAGTCCCTGTCACAACTCTCTCCAGGGTTCTGGACCTCCTGCCTGAGCCACCTGCATCCAACCGTGCCTGCCTCTGATCCAGCCCACCACCCCGATCCCTGCCGTGACCTTGTCCAGGGTTCGGGGCCTCCTGCCCGAGCACCCACTCACTCCCCGTGTGTCCGGCCTCCCGTCACCGTGGCAGCCGTGCCTGTGGAGCCCCTCTCCGAGAGCTGTGCGGGCTCCCCAGGAGGCAGAGTGTAGCACACCACCCCGCCACAAGAACAGTGACAGCACTGCCCATCCTGCTGGTGGTAATGCCCTGGTTTTTTTCTATTTCTGTCTTCCCTCGCCCTCTCTCTCTCTTTCTCCCCGCATTCCTTTTCCATTTTCCTTCCTCCTTCTCTGCCTTTTCTAGCCTTCTTTAGTAGGATCAACTTCTTGTTGTTGTTGTTGTTGTGGTTTGTCATTACCAATAAACTGTTCTCAGATACAAGGTTGCCTCAATTCACTTAATTTTGTTCTAAACCATCTATTTTTAAAAGAACTCATCACAGTTCCCCACAGTGGAATGTGAAATCTGCTTTTTCACCAAATTCTGGGATAGGAGCATCACTTAGTATACAGTCAGAATAACTCAGCGCTCGTTTTTACCACCTAGGTCTTTTTCAGCTTTGGTGTTTGAAGACCCTTAGGACAAATCTCTTGAGCAGCTTCCTAGGAAGGTCAGGATGCCCTTGTCCCAGCTGAATTGATGCAGGAGGCTTCAAAGCACTCAGCACCCATTTTTCCTTCCCATATTTGTCTACATCTTTCCTTGTTCTCCCATAACTCTATCACCTGGGATGGTTTTGACATGCTCAATCTGATTTAGTTTCCTTGTATTTCCCCAGGGACTTGAATTGCTCTTCATGCCCCATTTAGTTTTCCTTCAGAGAGAACACCATTAGGTGTAAATATAGTGTCCCCAGCCTCAGGAACAAGAAGAGGAATATGGAGCAATTTCAAGGCTGCTCGACTTCTTTGGCCCTTACTTTGCTCTCTTCCATCCGTGCAGGATCCCTCACTAGACTGACAGAGTTTTGATGGAGCACCTGTTTGAGTTCTCTCATTTCATCCATTCTTTGCATTGTCTGCTTGAAAACATGGCCCAGACACAGCTTTTGTCCCCTCATGCTCAGCAATGAGATGTCACACATTCTCAACCACACAATCTCACCCTGCAAAAAGGAAAAGTAAAAAAAGATGAAAAAAGAAAGAAACAAAAATCTTCAGGCAAGTAAAGAGCATTGAGTCCTATAAAAAAAGCAGGCTGTGTTTCTTAATCACCACCTGCTGCCTGCAAGAGCAGTATTTCCTTTTGTACTCTTAGGAATTACTTGTTTTATTTCCCTTTTTTCTGGCCAGCAAATGCTCAGCTGACAGGATAGCAGCACTTCCTCATTACCTTCAGGGAGATAGACAGGCACTACTCAAAGCAGTGAGAGCAAATCCTCTGCCCTTGTCCAAAAGCACTGAGACAAGAAACGCAGGCCCTCAAATTCCCTTTGGATTTTCAGATATGTGTAGCTCACCTTGTTCTGCAGTCTGGCCTTTTCCTCTCCACTCTACCTGCTCTGCTGTGCATATGCTCCAATGATACAACAAACACCTGAAGCCCCACATGATACGGGGCATTAAAGAGGCTTATCTACAAATGCTCACACTTTCCCAGGTGAAATTTCCTGATCCAAGATGGAAAATCAGGTGGAGCGTTATAATAAATATCAAGCCAGTAACTCTGGAGTGTTCCCAGTCAAGGCCAGTCCCTCAGTGCTCTTCTGGGCTGCTCTGCGAAACCCAGTAAACTGCCAGAGTGAAGGAGCTGGATGGGAGCATTTTGAAGAAGTACATGCTTCTCTCCCAGGCAGGTTTTAGAAATGTAAACCCATGTAGGAGGATCTGTACTTCAGGCTGGCTCCTCTAAAGTGAACAAGTTCTAATTAATTTTTTTTAAATACTGCTACAGGCTCCTCTTAAATTAAGTCACAGTGTCTTCTACTTTCCTTTACAGAAAGGCATTGTAAATTACACTTAATCTGATTAGGTAGGGAAAAATAAGACAGCTGTGCTTCTAGGAGCTTTAAATATGTCCTTTTAGGCAGCATTTGAAAGAACACTGTTTATATCAACTCACTTTAATATGAGGTAAAGCACATTTAAACAGTCAGTTTAAAATACCACACAATTATAATACTATTGTAGACCCCTTGTTAGGACAACACCTTACAGATGGAAAAATATTTGAGCAAAAACTGCTGTCACCAAATTGTAATTTACTGACTCTGAAAGTGTTAAAAGACTAGACTAATAAAGATGTAAGATTATGCACCAAGGAAATGAGCCTTGAAATCTGTGTCACAGTGTATTTGGTTACAATTTCATTTCTGAGGGAAACTATATTTTTAAAAAATAATATAAATCTTTTCAAATAAGGAAAAATATACTGGGGAATCAGGATGGGATTATGTCTCCTGACCATTTCCTCCATCCAGAGGACTTTATTTTGCAAAGCAGATGAATCACCTTACCCACATGACCAATGAAAAGTGAATTCATCATTTTAAATCAGTGGTCTCAGATGACTCAACTGAGCCTTTGAAAAGGCCCCTGGTGCTGGATATGATGGTGAAGACTGCCCTGGATACAGTGTTTGGGCAGAGCAAGGACCAGAAACTCAGCCTCACTCTTTCACCATTTTACTACATCACACCTTTGTTTGCTAATGGAAGAAGGTGTGAACATAAAGACTGGCATTAACGAGAGCGGTGAAATTGTAACCCAGCCTTGTAGTTTGTTCCACATACACAAAACTAAAGCCAACATTTAACGCATGACTGATATGATCGCCTCAAAGAGGTCAGGACCAGAATCACAAGGAGATGTTAAAAAGAGGGTTCAAACTGACAAACAGCTACAAGTAAGCACAAGTGTTTAGCAGAATCCCACTCTGAGGTGCGT
This sequence comes from Dryoscopus gambensis, assembly GCA_013389985.1. Classification (NCBI taxonomy): domain Eukaryota; kingdom Metazoa; phylum Chordata; class Aves; order Passeriformes; family Malaconotidae; genus Dryoscopus; species Dryoscopus gambensis. The sequence continues at coordinate 76,683 of WEIT01025428.1, forward strand.
GTGTCACAGCAGGGCTGAAACTAGAAAGAGAAAGATTGTAATTTGTATTAGGTAATATGCTTAGGTGAACAGTAAAGAACTGGAATAAATTGTTACAGGATTTACAAACATCCGAGAGAATATGAAGCACTTACAAGTATGCTAAGCTGAGGAGAATCCTTCATTTTTGAAAATGGCTGGACAGCAGCATTCAGGAGTATCTTGCCAGCTCTATTATTTTTTTCTTGGGGGCCTCTTGTTGCCTGATATTGACAAAACCAAGGCAGGGTTATACTTTGTTGCTGCTTTCATATTGTTCCTTCCCGATTAACTTCTGAGCCTCAAGGCCTAAGGTACTTTTTTGGGGTATTGGGTGTCAGCTGGGGAACTCTGAAGACAGTTGTTGCTGCCAAGTGCAGAAAATCTGGACCCTTTTCTACACTCTCAGTCCCACCCAAGCTCTTAAGAGAGAACTTAGCCCATGGCTCTAAATGGCAGGCACAGCACAGTTGAAAAGTCAATACTGTGGAGATCAGATCATGTCAGAAAGGAGGATACCTGTGATTCACAAGATGTCCATATTGCTATATACTTTACCCAGTGCAAAGTGACTCATCAAACTTTACCATCTGTAACCTAAAAACAGTTATGAAATGAAGATAACAAGCAGCTATAAAAAAAGTCTCCCTTCCTGGAAAAGTATGGTGCTTCTTTCACACGAACCAGCATTGGTGCACAAAAATCTACCTGACCCGGTTCCTTTGGTCAGATCTTCTGATCAGAGACCCACAAACCAACTCCTACCTCTTAGGGAAGGATATTGATTAACTTGTTACAGAAGCATCCCACCTTCTAAACCCATGAAAATCTAGAATGGCTTAATCCGCCTCACTAATGATTACCAGAGTTTTAATCACTTCCATTTTGAAATTCAAAATAGACATAACACTTGGGCACCTGTAGTTGTCTTTATGGAAGTGAAGATTTCCATTAGGTTAGGGCACTTTACATAGATGAGGCAGAAAAATTACAGGATTCAGGGACCAAAACCTGGAAATGCACAGGCTTTAATGCAAAATAGGATTCACATTTCCAGTGATGAAGACAATTAACCACAGGAAAACAGGAAGGTGATATATTCACCTCCTCTGTAAGTCAAGACTGGATGACTTTCCCAATGGTTTACTGTAGCTCACACGTGAGACAGTAGAAAAATAGTAGTTAAATAGTTATTAAATGACATTTTTCACTTTGTGCTATACATGATGTCCGAACAATGGCTATGACTCCTCCTGCCTTTACTGTTAACAGAATTGGCAGTTGTTATCAGTCTACATTTGGATGCTTTGTCCTAGAATAAACTTTAAAATAGGAAATTATATTATTAAACTCTGGAGCTCAGCTGAAAACACCAGTACATGTCATGCAGCTAGTATTAAAATCAAGTTGTAAAATTGGTATGTAAATATCATACTATTTATCATTCATGATTCAAAAAGCAGCCAGGAGGATGGGAACCAAAATAACAAAAGGTATAAGCTATAATTGTATCACTAGGCATCCTTTATGTCTCTAATAAAGTACTGGAGCTTACTTACTGCTGAGAGGAGGAAAAGCTGATAGTACCCTGGTTGATGTTGCAGTACAAAGGAAGCAGAGAATCCTCATCTGCAGATAAAAGAGACATGAGCACTAATGAAGACATGCTTAAAAAAAAGAACCCCCTCCCTGTCTAGTAGCCTGAAGGCATCTTGAGTGAAATGTCTGAGAATGAAAACCAATCTGTTTAATTAACGCTGAGCACTAATCGTTAACACCAATTACATAACAAAAACTATCTCAAGACAGGGATTCATGCACTAGGAAACCAGATACAGTAGACAAAACAGTAATTAAAGAGCTAAACATACTTGGTTCTCTAACAAGTTCTAGTACATTTACGCTTGTGTAAATACAGGATTGTATCCCTCAACTGTGGCACGGATGAGCCATTGGGGCTGGCGAGCTCTGGGATGTGGGACTTCCAACATGACCTGTAATGTTCACTGCCATGGTTTACCTCTATTCCCCTGGTGAAGCTAGGAGCTGCTACTTCCCAAGCTTTTCACATAACTGGTTTGGCTTAACTGGTCCCCGAGTCAGCATTTTGTGAGTAGAACGAGCCAGAGCATAAACAGCAGCTGTTCACAGTCTCTTCTCAAGCAGCAGTGAGGTAGCATCAAATGAAGATGGGAAGTAACAAGTTCACAATACATGAAGGAAGTTACCTACTTCAAATACTGCAGAAGGTTGCAGATGCTACAAAACGCAGCAATTCCAAAAGTGAAGAAATATCAGCATCATGGATGAAAAAGGAAATAAAACTCTTCTGAGTTGGAAATTGGAACTGCAAATGTCAGAAAACAGCATAAAGTCTGAGGAAATAGGGAATAATTTGCTTATTCGTCCAGTCTTTCCCATTCCTGTTGCCTGAGGCTTGCTGTGGCTGCACACGAGACAGAGTCCTTTCAAAGCCATCGTCTTACTTGGAGATTCTGAGATTGGACCTGTCTTTTTTTCTTTTTCCTCTATTAGGAACCTATAGTGACCTCTACAGTGAATACTAATGGGGCTTACTATAAGGTTTTCAAACAGCTGAGTGACATGGTTACTTGGTGGACATGTATAATTGCATGTCAAATGGCAAACACTGGGGCTGGTTGTCTTGTCTGTGGCACGCTTCCATTTTAATTGCACCTTGAGCCCTTTGCCTTCTGCTGCTGCAAAGCTGAGAGATCCTCTTAAGATGGTGCCCTAGGTTACAGTGCAAGATGTGCCCAAAAGTTTGTATTCTATGGCCATCTTAAGGAGCTGTTGAGACCAGGTGGGGCGGTGCTCCCTGCCTCCTCCCTCTGGACTATCTTCTGTTAATGGCCCATCAATGCCTTGCAGTGACCCACAGATAACTCGATCCTGGGCCATCTCCTGTTCATGGCCCATCAGTGCCTCGCCCATGACTCACCATCCCATTGTGAAATATTCCACCCAGAGGGAGGAACCAGGCATTCCATGCTCAATGTAAGCTGAGATCTCAAACACCAGAGCAGNTTTTGTTTTGCTTTGTTTTGTTTTGTACTATTGCATTTGGGTTTTTTCCAATTTTCCTAGTAAAGAACTATTATTCCTATTCCCATATCTTTGCCTGAGAGCCCCTTATTTTCAAAATTCTAGTAGTTCGGAGGGAGGGGGTTTACATTTTCCATTTCAAGGGAGGCTCCTGCCTTCCTTAGCTGACACCTATCTTTTCAAACCAAGACAGATGGAAAGGCAACCCCTGCCTCAACAGCTGCAGCCAGCTCTGCTCTCCTCATAGGCTGGAACTGCTGACTGCCCACAGGTAAAGTGAGCACAGCTCATCCTTCCACCAGACAGGTTATGCACCCCTGATTGCAGGGTCCTGCCACCTGCGCTTCCAGAGCTGCTCTCAAATAAGCGTATCTGCATATGCCAATGAGCACACAGCAGTCTTCACTTCCAAATACCTGCAGGGATTCCTTGCTATGCCCTTCACTCCCAGCACCCTTATTCCCAGGTGCTGTTCTTCCTTCTTTAAGTCTAACAGAAAAGGCTGAGCTGCCCAAAAGCACACAACCCAAACGGATCATTTTCTTGTCTGACTCAGATCTTTGCACTGTGCTAAGCTCACACCTCCTGCTGACTGCTGGACCCCAGGCATGAAACCTCAGCAGTGCCTCCAAGAGATATAATAGTTGTTGTTACCAGGAAACTGCTGAGCTGCAGTGTCTGATACACTGCCCATAAAGCAGTCACTTCCACCCAGCCTAACACACCACCCTGGATCAGCCACTCACTCCCTTCACAGCTCTTAAAGATGCTCACTCAGTTTAGGTCATTTGGCCAGAATTGGTTGTCTCAGGGCACTGTGCAAGCTAGAAGCCCTTTCTCTCCCTCCCTCTCTGGTTTTATTTCCTCTACCTTCCCCCTAAAAGAATCAGAGCAGAATTTTTGCTCAGTCCATCCATTTCCTTCTGTTCCTGCTCCCCATTAGCAGCAAAAAAGCTTTCCTTTGTCAGATTTGTTGGTCTGTGACTGACAAGCAATTACAATAAGTAATTTCATTTCAGCGGAAGATAATAAAACGTGATACCATAACTACCCACAGAGCCCCCAAAGTATTCCTGTTCACTTTAATAACCTGGTGAGATGCTGTTAATCTCGACAGAGTCTGCCCAGCAGGTGCTGGGGAGCCGAATCTTTGTATTCTTTCACTGCTTGATGATCATTCCACAGGGAAAGCTTCAAGCTGTTAAAATGCAATGGCCCTGCTCTATTTTTTAATTACATTTAGTTTATTAGAGACACAATCAGATGCATAACTACTCCTGGAGCCTGCCTTACCTTATCAAGAGGGAAAGGGACGTCTGACTCATTTAGGCTCTCGCAATCTCGGATGTGTGGAGCGGTTTCCCTTTGGGAGACGGAGGCATTGAAGGGAAATACACAGCAGAGGGGGAATTCTGTTGTTTTCAAAAGCACATGATTTTTACCAGTATTTCCCTGCCCTGCCCTGCCCAGGGACCTCTTCAACAGAAGTTGCCTTTTTTATCAAATGTTCCTCCTAAAGCCAGGATGTGCCAAGGAAATTTGGGTGCCCATTTGTCATTTAAAATTCAGCCTGCCTGTCCCCTCTGGAGCAGAGAGCAAATGAGCTGTGTAAGGGTGAGGGGATAAATGCACTTGGTGCCAAAGAATTATAGGCCTCCTTCTGCAGGACTGCAGAAACATTAGCTTCCCTTGAAATGACACTACTGGATGCACAAGAGGAGGAGTAGGGAGAAAGCAGAATTTGCACCAGAAACACATCAGTGTCCCAACAAAGCATCCCTAAAATGGTGATGCTTTGAAAGCATATTTGAAAGCCTGGATATTTCTCAGCACATGCATCACCTCGGCACACATCCGACCCATGCTCCTGCTCCTGAGCAAGCAGAATCCCATCCTGCTACAAGAGCAAAGACAAAACCAACCCCTCACATCTTGCCAGCACTCCAGAGGGGATCATTAAACACACAGGATGGGCTGAGTCCAGAGAGAAGCTCAAAGCGGGAGCCTGGCAATCTGAACTGTGCCCATCACAGAGAGTAGCCTGACCCCTGATCTGTGCAGAGAAGAAAGCAGAGAGAGAGGGAGCAGGGTCCAAGCAGAAAGGTTTCCACAGCATCAATGGCACTTTTTGTGCCAGCCCTCTTTTCAAAATTTCTGTAACCTTAAACACACAGTAGTGGAGGTGAGAAGGCAGAGATCTTTCTTGGAGAGGGCTGTGCAGGGGCTGAAATGTGAGGATGCTCCTTTTAAATTAAAGGGAGAAAGCCAGAAGAGCTGCTCCTAGCCAAGGCAAATGAGCGAAAATATTGCTGCTAAAGGTTCCATGTCCACTTGGGAAGCCAGAGTCTAGGTACAAGATAAACTGGAGGACCAGCATGTTCCTCATAAAAATCCACAAACTGCTCTTCAATAGCGTCTTGTTTGTGTTAAATCCACAACTGTAATTAAATTGTTTTCTAAGCTGTTGAGAAGTAACTGAAATGCTTAGAAATGATCCAAGGAAATTACAACAATAACTGTGATATGGCTGTCTCCCTCTTGCAAAGGTAACATGCAGATCTCTATCCCCCAGCAAGTGGGTTCCTGTGATATGAGCTCTTCAGAAAGGAGGGTCTACATGGCTCAGATCTCACTCTGTTCCAAACTGA
>WEIT01025429.1:285-41116 GCA_013389985.1 Dryoscopus gambensis
CGGCATAGCCCTTAAACTGGGTTTCCAGGGATGTTCACCAACAAGGCACATCTTCATGCATTTTTAAAAACAATTTTAAATCTTGAACAGCTCAATGGTAAGAGTTAATCTAATCAGATAGAAGATGTGAACAGTCTGCTTGACCATACTTGGGACAGTAAACTCTTGACTCAGGCCTTTGAGTTGTCTTGGAAAACATCTTAACGTTAAAATTATTAATACAAATAAATGTTTGCTGTGACAGATGGAAATCTAGATGCAAACTGGAATATGAGAAACTGTATTGTATTAAATTTTTTAAAATCTAGTTTTCTTATAAACTTCACAAAGCTTTTAGCAATTGCCAGATTGTAATCTTGGTCTTCTATGTGTCTGTATTTAGTGTTAAAGTGGCCAGAGTCCAGAGGGGAATTTGTTTCTGTGTTACTGAAACAAGGTGGGCTTATTTTGTTTGCTTCCTTAGAAGACTTGTTTACAGAGGTANAGAGGTACCACAGTCACTGCATGCAGAAGGGCTTCCGTGGTGCTTTCTCCAAACCTGGATTTTTCTGTACAGCTTCTGGATGTTTCTTTACAGTAATTTATGGTCTTTATCCCTTTGTGCTAATGACAGTTGTAGACCAACTGTTAGGTACCTCTTGCCTGTCCATAGGGCCAAGGCATTTCCCTCCAGACCATTGCGGCCCACCAGCTGCTACTCAGCCCTCTTTCCCATTCCTTGTTTGTGTTGCTGCCACTGTTACAGAGGTCTGAATTTGACTCTGTAGTGCTTTGTCTTGTCCTGTCCTCATTACTTTTCCTGTCTTATTATTTAAGTCTTCTGCAACAGGTGAGAAGATTGACAAGTCTTGACACTTCCTTTGTCTGTTTGCAACTATTTGGTGACTAAGTTCCTCTCTGATCTACTTCCTATGACCTGTAATTTACTGAAGATGATGCTTTTGCCTCTAGTTTTTGTGATTGATAGCAAGAACGGTGAATTTGTGCCGAGAGGGTCCAGTTGTTGGCTTCTTTCTCATGACTCCATGCCTAATTTCGCGTTCCTTGTCCCAACTGCTTTTTCTCTGTTGTGGAAAATTATGTATTATGGGAAAAGAAACCATGATCCTTTCTCCTATCACTCCCATCTCTGCTGGACCCTGAGGAATGTTCTGCACTGAGTGACATTGCTGAGCTGAAGTGCCATCCTTTTGGTTAGATGTTTATCCATCAGTTTTTTTGACCTCTGATGCCTTTGGGGATGTCCAGCTTGAGACATTTATAGCTCACATCTTCTTTTAATACTGAATCATAAGAATTTTGATGTGGCCTATTAGTCACAACAGTATTGCAAAATCCCTCTTACATTTTTTGTCATGTTAAATGCCTGTATGTCCTAGGCTGTCTCTCAGCAATGGGAATTTACTGGAAGTCCTACAGTTACCCGCATTAAAAATCAGCAGGTTTCTTTTGACATCTTACCATAGACAGTCTGGGATTTCATGAGGTTTTGTCCACTGTTGTTAATCCCTGGGCTCTTCTCATCTGTTGCACTTCCATGCATACATGTGAATAAAGAGTTGGATAGTCGGCCAGCAGAGATGTTTGCCTGGAAATGAAGCATAGATGTATCTTATTACATCAGTTTTTAAATCTGCTAGGATTTTTGGCTAATCCCATTAAACACAATTTTGTATACAGTATGCACTCAATATGCACTTCATCCCGTGGGACTTCAGCATCTAATTGCTTCATGCAATCTGGATAGTTCTGAAATGTGAGATACTTGTCTGTAGCATATGACTGCAGATGAAATTTGCTTTGGATGTCAATACTTCCCATCCTACATATGAAAGTATTGTCTCCCACTTTGGCAGCAGTGTCTTAGATCCGCTTCCTGGAATCTCCATAACCTTTGTGTCACTAAAGCACTTTGGCAATAGTTTGTGATTTTTTTTAATGGCTGATGATCAGACAGTTCATCTTGTTCTGTGATAGATGACCCAAAAGAAGAATGATTTAGAAAGCATAGCCAATATGTCTCCCTTTTTTTTTTTTTAAATCTTAGCTGTCCTGTGGGGCTGTTGTGTGTCAGGCTGGTGTAATTTTTGTTATTCTTTCAAAGAAGTATTCCTGTGGGCTCTGAACTATTTCCTTGTTCTATCATGAAATAGAAGATGCAACTGATTAATACCTGCAATAGATAAACAAGGGCTAGATGGGTCCTTCAGAAGTTCCATAGTCCATCCTTGACTCAAATCATCTATACCTGAACAAGGTCTGGCATGTTTACTGGATCTTTAATCGCTGCCATGATAGACCCTGCACAATCTCCCTAAACAATCTGTTCCAGTGCTTCATTCTTCTTAGTACTAGAAAATTTTTCATCATCTCTAAGAAAAACATTCTTGCAACAATTTAAGACCGTTATTTCCTATCCTGTTCCCAGGAGTCATTGAACTAAGTGTATGAAGTTTGTCTTTGCAGCAGCTTTTTATTGTTTTTAAATTTTATTATCTTCTCCTATCCCCTCTTATTCTTTCTTTACTTTTTCTTTACGATTGATGTTTTCCGGAATATCATCCGTTACTTACCTTTTTCTGCCTTGTTCTGATTGTCCATATTTCCTGAAATGCACTACCCAGAATTTATACAGTGTTTCAAAGTAAGCTACTTTTTTAGCACTACTGAGTAAGCAGAAAAAATGTTTGTATGTCTCGTTGCAGTCACTGTTTTTTTCTCTGCAGTTTGGCCAAACAGGTTTATGTTCAGGACCTGTTCAGTTTTGAAGTCTTCTGGTCAAAGCAAGGTGCAAACAAGACCAAATGCCCATTCAACAACACGGACTTTATTTGGTAATGTTTAAGTGTATAGGGAAGGAGAGAGAGCAAGCAGAAGATGGTCACCACTGTGGATCCAGTGGCTTCAGTCTTTCACTGCCCTGGGCTTCTTCATGGTGGTGAGGTGGTCATTAGGGGTCTTCTCTGGAGGTCATACAAAGCAAGTGCCTCCAAAATCAAGTGTCCTGTTTCTGACCCTATTTCTTGCGCTAGTGCAGTTATTTCACTTGTAAACCATACTGCAGTTGACTGTTGGGGTGAAATCAGTGTCAGTCCCGCCCCTGGCAAGGTCAAAACTGAAACTTTGTTCCACTTTGTGCAGAGACACATATGAAGTTTTCTGCAACAAGTTTTCACCATCCAGCTTGTTAAGGCGTGTACTGGAAATATCACTAACCCTTTCCTTGCAGGTCCTAATCCCACTAAGTGTAGAACCCCCACTGCAAAACTGCTGCCCAGTCAATTCACCATCCAGTGGTTATGTATTATTCTTTTGAGTTTTGTTCTTTGTGCTGAACTTCACAGTGAAGACTCACACAAAGAACTCATTAAACACCTCAGGCTTCTCCATTTCAGCTGTTACCAGTTCATCCTTCTTGCTTACCATCAGGGCTACAATTTCTTTGGCCTTTTTCTTCTGACTTATATCCTTACTTCTTGTCATTCTTTGCATCCCTTACCGAGCCCAGTTCCATCTGTGCCTTGGCTTGACTCACCCTGTTGCTACACATCTGAACCATATCGCAGTACTGTCCCCAAGTCACCTGTCCCTGTTTCACTGTCTGTGCATTTTCTTCTTTCTTCTCATTTTGAGGAGCAGATCTTTCCTCAGCCATGCTGTTGTCTGGCCTGCCTTGCAAGATTTCCTACACATCGTGATGACAAGCTCTTGTGCTCTAAGAAAAGTGGCCTTAAAGCACTGTCAGCTCTGGTCAGCCCCTGTCTCCTTAAGGACAGTTTCCCAAGGGATCTCATTCACCAACTCCTTAAACACGTGGAAATTTTCTCTTCTAACCTTCAGGGTCCTGACCATTCTCCTTGCCAGGCTCACGCTCCATGAGATCACAGACTTCACCAGGGAATGGTCACCACAGCCCAGGCTGCCTCCTGACTTAACCCCTCTAATGGAGCTTATCCGCATCAGTGAGCATCAGGCCCAGTAATGCTTCTCCTCAGCTGGCCTGTCCAATACCAGGACCAGGAAGTTGTCCTCTGCACACTCCAGGATTGCTTACAGCTGGCTGTATTGCTCTCCCAGCAGATGTCTGGGTGGTTGAACCCTCCTATCAGGATGAGAGGTGGTGAGGATGATGTGCCCTGCAGCCAAAGCAAGAAGGCCTCATCGACAGGCTCTTCCTGATCAGCAGCCTGGAGGACCTGGTAACCTCCACAACCAGGTGTCATTTCTTGGTCCTATCCTTGATTTTTAGCCACAGGCTCTCAGCCTGTCCATGGCTGTTTCCCAGATACAGCTCTTCAGAGGGCAACACTCCTGCTCCTCCTTCCCTATCTCTTCTGAAAAGATTGTACCCTTAATACTGTGCTCCAGTTATGTAACTCATCCCACCATGATAGCAAGTGCATTACAGTTTGCTGATTGCATAATGGTTTTCAGCTCCTCTTAACTCGTTGCCCATGCTGCATGCACTGGGGTAGAGGCACTTCAGCTGGGCTGTTGGCTATTTCAGCCTTTGGGAGGGGCCCTCTACGACTTCTTTGGGAAGATTTACAGGTATTTCTCTGCTGTTCCCTAAAGTCTTGTTGTTTCCTGTTTCCTCACTCTCACCTGCTAGAGCATCCTTTTGCCCCACTAAATCTAGTTTAAAGCTCAGCCATAAGTCCTGCGCACTTGCTCCCCAGAACACTCTTACCCTGCTTGGTCAGGTGCGCCACAGGTGGTGCCAACATGCCGAGTCTCTCCAAGGCACATCCCAGATCACAGAGCCAAGGTCCTAAGGACACTGTCATGCAGCCAGTCATTCACCCCAGCCACTCATTTCACTCCACTGGAGTCCCAGTCCCCCACCAGGAGCGTAGAAGGGAACGCTGTCTGTGCTCCAGATCCTTTCAACTTCTTTCTGAGGGACCTGAAGTCACTTTTGATATTTTGGAATCTCTTTGTCCCAGCATCATTTGATCCCACATGAAAAGAGTAGGAGCAGATGGTAGTCCTCAGCTTTTACCAGTCTTGGCAGCCTCTTTGCAACGTCCTGAATGTGGGCCCCCCACAGGCAATTCCATTGCATTTTTTTAGAATGTGTCATTATTTACGTCAGATTATTTTGCATTTTCTCTTGGACCTAAAGTGCTGCAACATTTTACAGCTTCCAGTTGTCAGTGGATGTAACAAATGTAGTCCTTGTTCATTCAGCTAAGCCACTATTAAAGTTGGTGGTTAGTAGCAAATCCATAAGGTTTCCCATATGTATGGGAGGGAAATGTTTCATATATGTTAATTTTCTTAAAGGTTCATAAACTTATAGTTAACATACTCAGAAATTTTTAAGAAAACAGTTGGCTTTCCTAGAAATTGCTGGATAATTCCCTTAATGTCATCATTTCAGGATTTTTTCATGGCTCCGACCCTTTGTGTCCAGCAGGAATCCTGCTGACATTATCAGTATTAGGTGTGGAAGACCTCAAGACCTCCTTTTGCTCAGCATTTCAATACTCATCATTCTGAATGTAAATCCAACTTGTTTTTCAGCTGTTCTGATCCTGAAGTTTCATTTTCCTAAAATAAAAAATGCTATAATCTCATGTAATTTGTGAATCAGCAGTAGGGCCAGCCACACACCCGTAGCTGTGCATGTGTTCTGGTGTATGATAGGACTGAGTTCCTGCATCCATACCTGGCAGGAGCTGTGATACTGCAGTGAGATCTGCAGCTGCCTTTCTTGTAGTGATTCTGCTGCCTGCACGTGGACTTTCCAAGACCTTTTACTGAAAATCATCATCTTTAGGCTTTCTTGCTAATTGCTAAAATTATTAGCAGAGATACCATTGTTCCTGGACTGGATATTGTCTTTTGCTGTTGCTCCTTGGTTTCTGCAGTGTGCACCCAGCACTGAAATCTGCATTTCTGGTCCAACCCTGCGCTGCGTTACTTAGCTTAACTCTCTGCAGCTTGGGATGCCCTTTAATACAGAATTGCAATTGCTAGTAACAGGTCAAGGTATGTGTTAAGCTAAAAGGCCTTAGAACTCCCCTGGGTCCAGACCTGTCTTGGCTTGCCAGCACCTTTGCCTGAGCTGCCCTTGCTGCTGTATCTGTTGATTTGTAGAATTTATTTTTGTGTCATTGTGTATAGGCACACTTCTCCGTCCCATGTACACTACACAAGTGGTAGTGCAGCCATTCTTAGCCAGCTGGGGATTATCCTTTTTCTGTATTGTTCACTTCCATTGTCACTTGGCTTCTCTAATGCAGTGAGCCCTGAGTTTGCTGTGGTTATGCAAGCAAAAGCTTAGAGTCTGGTTGTAACTCTAATGAAGTATATGTCTTAGATAAAAAATTTCAAATTTTCTAATACTATGAATTTGAACATCAGCAAGGGGTTCCCTCTGTGAGGAAGTTGGTCTATAGTTTGCAGCTGANATATATATATATTTATATTAGAATTAACCGAGTTAGTAGTGGAAAAAATTTAACAGATTTGTGAGAATATAAAGTACCCACTTTGTTACACTAATACCACTATAATTTGTAACAAAGAAGAGTCTGTGGGCATGTCCCTATATTTTACCAGTGCATCACAGAACTGGTGCAAAACTGTTGCTATTGCAGAGGTTCAGAGAAACTGAATTCAATCTTTTAAGGCACAGTGTAGCAGTCAAAGAAAACAAAGAAGCAATTCCAGACTAAGAAACCAATGCCCAGTGGCTCAGGAATTTTCACCTGAAAACAGTGTATCGTATGACTACAGTGTGAGCTCTTGCAGAAGGCAAGGAAACAGGTCATGATAAATAATAGGGTACAGAGATGAGGGGGAGGTGAGTGGTGGGATGCTGCAGGAAAAGGGAGTTTGTGTCCGGTTTTATGTAACATAACTTTAGGTTACCCCCTTCAAGATCATTAGTGTGTTAATGAAATTAACAGATGATACAGAAGAATACTGCAAACGCCACTGAAAAGAGAAGCAGGAAATAACAAGAAGTCACTCTGACAAATGCAAGATAGTACATCTGGAAAATGATTATTCAAAATGCAGAGTATTTTTTCCTCTCTGGTGGGATGACTCTCAGCTACACCAGAGATAGTGGATGGCAGTTTGTGTTTCTGAGTTTCCTTTGACAAGGCAGACAAAAAAATGCACGTGGACCTTTTGCCAAAAGGATTACTCCTGGCTGAGCAGCTTGAGTGACACCCAGGCTAGGAACATAGCACCTTCTGTCTCTCAGCCACTGAGGAGTACAAAGGTGGTTGGGATGGCTTTTCTCTGAAAATCAGCCTGGTAAATACAGTACAGAGGCATCTCTTTTAGTGAGCACCGGGTGCTGATGTCAGATGTACTGCAAGTTAAAAGTGCTTCTTTGTGTTTTCAGCCTTGCAAATTCAGCTGTCTGAGAGGCAAACTCTTGTCTCCCATCAGCTTTACAGAACTGCTTTCTTTCCCCTGCCTGTAATTGCAGTCATTTGCATCTTTAAAATCCTAGAGTTTCAAGGGAAGTTGCAGGAAGAGACTCTCTCTAGTTTGGAAATTTTCACATTTCAGAAGGCAATTTTGCTGATCTTTTCCCAGTCAGGCTGTTAGCCAAACGCATGTGCTTCAGGTTCTCTGTTTTAGAGTTACTTGTGATTGTTCGATTGGGGGAAACATTTTTCCCTTAAAAAGCAATCTTAAAACATTTGGGGATTTGATCTCTTCCCCCTCGCTCTCTCTCCTCCTCCTACTCCCTCCCCACCCCATTTAAAATATGTAGAAATTTGAAGGAAATACGATAATGAAAAAAAATAAGCCTAATATTGGGCTTACCAGCTGTTGTGGTTTAACCCCAGCCAGCAGCCAAGCCCCACACAGCCACACACTCACTCCCCCACCAGTGGGATGGGGGAGAGAATAGGAGGGGTAACAGCAAGAGAACTCGTGGGTTGGGATAAAGAGATTTTAATAGGGAAAGCAAAAGCTGTGCACACAACGAAGCAAAACAAGGAATTAATTCACCACTTCCCATGGGCAGGCACCTGCCCAGGTTCAGCCATCTCCAGGAGACCAGGGCCTCATCATGTGTAATAGCTACTTGGGAACACAAATGTCGTCATACTAAACATGCTCCCCTTGTCCTTTCCCCCCCATTTTATTTACTGAGCATGATGTAATACTGTCTGGAATATCCCTTTGGTCAGTTTGGGTTACCTGTCCTGGCTGTGTCTCCTCCCAGTATCCCAAGCCCCCCCAACTTCTCTGCCAGTGTGGCCATCTGAGAAGCAGAAAAGGCTCTGAGTAAGTTCTGCTCAACAATAACAAAACCTTCATATTATATTTATCTTATTATATTATCAACGCTGTGTTCAGCACAAATCCAAAACAAAGCCTCATACTAGTCACTGTCAAGAAAATTGACTCCAGCCAAAACCAGCACACCAGCCCACTACAAATTGTCCATATGTAGTAAGGTGGAAAATAGTTCCTGCATTTTTAATTTACTAAACAGCCCATGCTTGATTTCCAAAACCACGATCCTTGTAAAATTTGGTGTTTGCACGGTATCCATGCAGCAGGCTCCTGATTCACAGGAGGCTCTTCCTCATTCTGCAGAGACTGCCATGAGACAGATAATCCTTGAACGCTAAGAATTGCCTAGAAAATTACTCTGAAAGGAACGTTCTGTGTTACACTGACAAAAAAAATGTGACTAAACCAAATGGTTCAAACTCTAATCCTCTTGCATGTCACCTGCTAAAGTAACTGAGATCAAGTTGTCTTTAATGTGACAAATGTGTGTGTGCATATATTGTTTCTTTTATTTATGGGAACAAGCAGTTCTTTTATGTTTCTTTTATTTATGGAAAGAAGTCTAGCAGGGTATTCACCTTAATTAAGGCAGAGTCTTGTGTGAAATGTGGAGGGTCAGAGAAACTGAACCTGGACATGTAATCAATGAGAGGCACAGCCCGTGAAGGAACAAGTGGAAGAGTCTGCACTAAGCAGAAATGAGACATGAGCCTCCCTCCGGCCAACTGGAATATGCTTAGGCAAAATTCTGATATTAACCCTTTGCAGAATGGAACAATGCAATGGAATAGCCCTTAAAAAAACCCCAAAAAATGAAACAACAAAAAAACCCAAAAGGGGAATTGGCCTTACCTGGTGCTGAAAATTTTCTTCCTGATGAGATTTTCCCCAGTGCTGAGGCATCCAGTTTTAGTTATCCTCTGCTGTGAAGTTGAGGCTTGTGGAATACTATTGCACTGATACTTTTTTAGGAAACCTTTCCAGGAGTGGTGGGACTCACAGATGGGCCCTCCAGGTGAGTTGTAGGATGAAGGTGGGGCATAAAGATGATGCACACCCATGCATCTAAAGCCCATAATCATAAAAAAATTAATGAGTCAATTTTCAAAGGCTCCAACAATGTTTTTGCAAAAAACATTGCAAAATCATCCTGTAATAAGAAAGATGACAGAAGAAGAAGCTTTCAATAAAGGTAATTGTCACATTCTCAAATGCAGTGGTAGATTTTGCAGCTCACAAGGTGATAAATTCTTTTGTTCAGGCTCTAAAAAATGCCAATTTGTTGGATTCCTTTGTTGATTCCTACTAGCTCATGTTTACACAGAAAAAATAGTTCTGGAAATTATATAAGTACCACAGTGGTATATATTCTTTCTGTGTCGTTTAACCACTTGTTTTACTGTCGGCATACAGTTCTACTCTGACATACAACAGAGTTTAAACAGTTCTGTAAGAGAAGTTGTTTAAATTCTTTTCTTCGAGGGGGGAGGGAAGTAACAATTGAATGCTCGAGAGTATTCCCACTTCAACCTTTCCTTCTTGCCTTGCTACAAGAACTCTTTCAAGTTCAGACTTTTATTCTGTTAGGTTCTTCTCAGACTTGTGATCAGTGATGGTATCATCTGCTTTAAGAATCTAAATGGGAAAAACAGCTATTGCAGCAGGATTGAAGAAACAGAAATACAAGATGAGGAGAGCTAATAGAAGTCGGATTAGAGGCAGATCTAGGAATATATTTTATCTACTTCAGTGTCCCTCTGGTGCTCTTTACTAGTGTATCTCTGCTGCAGAAAAATCTGTAAGCTACCTTTCTGAACCAGGGAATTCCTCTTACCTTGTGTTTTGTGCTTGTCTACCTCCACTCTGCTCCTTGGCTCACTCCTGATCTGCTGTTCCATGTGCTCTGTCGAGAAACGTTGCACTTCCTTCGGGGAGCAAAGGTGCTGCACTTGCTGTCTACAGCCCAGTCTTGGCATGATGATGTTTATTACCGAATCACACTGCCCTGCTTGGGAGCCAGTTTTTTTAAATCAAAAATGTATGGAATCTCAAGCATGTGGCCCTCTGCCTGCCAGAATGAATGCAGGGGCTGCACTCCAGCAGTCCTGGGCAGAATCAAACCTTGCTATTTCACTTACGCTGTTTATAAATGCTTAGACAAACAGGCAGGACCCCACTGGGACAGTGGACAGCTAGACTCTTCCTTGTCCCAAGGCATGATCAGCATTCCCATTTGCTTCACTCAACACTTTTGCACAGTAGGCCTGTGGTTTAATCTAATGATTAAATGCATTCTTTTTTTTTTTAACAGGGATTTTTACAGTCAATATTTACTACATGGATAATTTTTATTATTAATGACCCTAGTATCTTTAGACATAGAGTTGATGTTGAGGATGGTGGAGAGGAGGGAGGAGCTGTGCTCGGCTAGTTGCCCTCTGCCGCTTAACATTCAGCTTCCAACATTAACGTGATTTGTTTGACTCCACGATCAAAAATATTGTGCCAGTAGCTCAGAGTGAACTGGAATTCAGGAGCCAGCACCTCTGTTAATGAAAATGAGCACTAAGGAGCTGCTGTGACTTGAGCCAGCAGAGGATGTTTCCAACGAGTTTTAGCCTGCATGTTTTTCCAGAAATTGCCACAAAGACACCAGTTTTACCTGGACGGAAGGCCAGGCCAGAGTTCTGTCTGCAGATCATAGTGCTGCAAAGTGGAAGAAGTGAGTCTGCACCAGCACAATGCAAGCATATCTCTGAGGTGAGCTAGTTGATTACACAAGGGACAGGGACCAGCTGCCAGAAATCCTGGCTGGAGAACAGCTCCAGGCAGCAGTGATGGAGAGTGTGCTGAGAAGGAAAGTCAAATGTCTGGTACCAGGGTGGTGGGGATTAGCAGAACTGTGGTCTAGGGATTGTAACCTGTGAGTCAGCATCTCCTTCTGCACACTCCATAACAGAGTGTCTTGGTATAAGCACTGTTGAGAGTCTTCTGTCTTTCCTTTTATGTAAGTGCAAAGAAATCTGTCAACTCTTGTCAATAAGGCGGAGGAACTTCTCAGCACTCTTAAGTGCTGAGATTAGTGTTTTAAGTCCTTTAGATGACAAACACTGTAGAAATAGGGAGGATTTTGAAGCTACAGTTCTCATTGCTTGAGGATACTTGTGTAAAAATATCAGACAAAAGGCTGAGGAAAGGTAACTTGGGTGAAATAGAACCATTGGGTTTGTATGTGGTGCGATCTGTGCAGTCTGCAGCTGCAGCACGCATGATACACAACTCACCTGGAAGGCACACACAGAGCCTGGGTGCACATTGTGCCCGGGAGTCCTGCAGTGAGAGTTCTGTTTTCATGTTCTTCTGAAGTGAAGCATCCATCCTTGGGATTTCCAACACTACTGCTGCCATGTCTAAGCTACCACACTTAACTTGT
This sequence comes from Dryoscopus gambensis, assembly GCA_013389985.1. Taxonomy (NCBI): domain Eukaryota; kingdom Metazoa; phylum Chordata; class Aves; order Passeriformes; family Malaconotidae; genus Dryoscopus; species Dryoscopus gambensis. Next base: position 11,993 of record WEIT01025429.1, read on the forward strand.
ATCTGGAATTTGTACCAATAAATGGCATCAAATATTCCCCTTTTTACTGTGAAACGATTGCAGGGGAATAGGACTTGAATAGGTTCCTATTGTGGCAGGTAGCAAAATGAAGTCTTTGACCCAAAGTACTTTTGCTTTAAGAAGTATTTTCATATATGTCTTGTAAAACTACAAGAAGCAGGTACTTTTAGCAAACCAAGTGCTTTTAGTTGAGTGTGCATGTGTGTCTGGTGCTTTAATGAAGGCTTGTATCAACTTACTGTTTTCTAGGGCTGTTCTTGTTGACAGTCATTATAAAGTCCCAAGGTCCTGGCCATCTAGCACTGCCATGAACACATTACAACCACAGCGACCAGCTAACGAGGTGTCAAGGTGATCAGGAGCAGCAGAAGCCTTGAACCTGTTTTGAAGAGACAGTTTGCTTAAGGGAAAATAGCACCTAGAGATTTGCGCAAGGAAATAATTTTAAACCAGGAAAATAAAATAACATTGGAAAAAGCATCTAGATATTAGACCGTTATTCAGAGCTCATAATACACTGTGGTACTGTATGCAGCTCTCTCAGTAGCTAAAATTAGGTGATTATGTAAGGAGACCACAGCGTACATCTGAATAGCTACTGTATTGGGTTAATGATGTCACTCATCTTTATTGAGTCGCTATGCTTTGGCTTGGCCAAGGGGCACCATGGATTCAGCAGTCATGAAATCATAGCCAGGTTAAACTTCAGTGAAGTAAACACAACAGAGCTTTTACGAGGGAAAACAAAACAATTCTTAACCAAAGCTCTCCTGTCTAGAGTCCCAGGTGACATTACCGCCAGATGTTATTCCCTGTAAATCTTCAGGAAAGCCCATTTGTAGCTTTTAAACTGATGATAATAGAAATGCTACAGTGAATCTATTAGTTTATGATTGATTTGGAGAGATCAAATGATCTATTTGTTTTAGCTTTTTAATTGTTGGCTGTGAAATTGGTTATTTTTGCATTGAGGTCCCACTGCTGAAACAGCTGATGAATGCTGTACTGTATACATTGTTGACCTGTGAAAATAAATACAGCTATGCCAGAGGTAAAGTGAGAATTAAATTTTATCTACGCATAGTAATGTGCCTTAGCTTTCTCACCAGATACAATCCAAATTGATTTTCCCATCATATTTTTCTTACAAGTGATTTATTTGCTCACCTATGTTAGGTACTGTAGCCTTTTCATGCTTAGTAGTGGTATATATGCCACAAATTTCTGCACATGGTTTCTGAGCCTTTTTCTGAATAGTTGCTAATTTTATCTCAGCAAAGATTGAGGAGGATATAAAGCTGTAGATGCAGAAACAGGCAGATTGGTTTCCTCAAATTTTGTGTGACCATATGGCCCTGAGCTGTGTTGTTTCTCACTGTGATGGCTCTGATACCTTCATCTGGAACATCCCTGTTAAGATGAGCTTTGGGACTGTCCTCTAGCGTTTCTCCATGGGTGTTTTGCTTCCAGGCCTTGAGTGCTATTATCACAAGCTCTGGCACGCAAAGCCTCTGCAAGGAAGAAACCTGGCAGCAAATGAAGGCCTGTTTATTTCTCAGAAGGTGCCCAGGCCTGCAGAGTCACAGGGCTTTGAAGTGCCAGAAGCAGTTGTTTTGGGAATAGCTTGGTGATGTGCAATGGTCAGGGCGCTGATGGTGGCCATGGTTTGCAGCCCTGGCAGTACAACTGTAACAGCTCTGCTTTCCCAGACCAGAAAGCAAAGGCTGCATTTGGAAATTTGTTCTTTTCCTAGATATCTACTCCACTCTTTGAACTAACCATTCCCACGCGTTTCCTGTCAGGGATCCTCCAGACCCCCAAACTCTTTTTCTACTCTGTTCTTTTTTAATGCAGAAAGCTGCCTGCTTTGGGAAAGTTTGTCTGGGATTGCACTGTACCCATTTGTTTGCAATGAATGAGAAGCATTTTTCATTTTTGCTGAATTATTGTTGCCAGATACCATGTGCACACATGTTCCTGGCCATCTTGCAGGGGGAGCTGGTAAATCTGCAAAGCTGATGTGAACTGCTCCAGCACCTGGAATGGCTCCTCTCAGCCAGACCCCTGCTGAGGTTGGGAAACACACATGCGTTGCTCTCTGTGAGATCTCAAAAAGAAGGTTTTCTTCAGCTGCATGGAAATAGTGGTACTGCTGCCCAGCCTCCCAGCTCCAAGCACCTTTCTCCTTTCTCCCTGCATTCTCATCCGTCCTGTTTGCTGAGAACTTTTGGCAACACAGGCAGTGTAGAGCAAGAGCCTTTGGGGAACACTTAGAAAACATAAGGCTCATGAGACTAAAATGTGTGACTTAATGCAGTCTTAGGACTACCTTTTCCAGTGACTTTGTTCCTCTAAAACTGATGATGTGAGAGTTGCTATCTTCCACTGCCTTCATCGGGAGGGTTCTGTAGTGGTCAGTTATCAGAAAGGAGTAGGGTGTTTTGGCTTTGTTTTCAGTTTCACCAAGTCCCAGAAAGTGTGTGTGTTTGCCCTGATTAGCATCCCATCAGCTGCCTGATCAAAGGACTTGTCAGGATGGACACAACATACTTGCAGACCAGTACTGGAAATGAAATGCCAGGAGTGGGTAGCTAATGATTTCTTTCAAAACCTGGTGAGATATTTTGTCCCTGCAGTGCCAGTGTACTTTGTTGTACAGCCTGACATGTTGTGTGGGATCCATGGGAGAGATGAGCTGAGCTCCCTTTGTTGCTTGCCATAGGAAGCGTTGGCTGAACGGATGAATTACCACAGAAGGTTTCCGTTTTGCTGAGCTGTCTTCTGATGGAGAAGCAAACTGCTGGGTTTGAAAAAGCATAGGAAAAACAGTCAATCTTTACTCTTCTTCCTAAAATATTTGTATGTGGCAATCATAAAAGCCCAAGAAGCAGAGTGTTTGCTTGCTTCTCCTTGCTAAACAGTTACCCATGTGAAACCCTGTAGGTCTAAATGAGGTTGGTAACCACCAAAGCAGCGTCACTCCCCTGGATCCATGTGTGCCATTCCTTGGATGTGACTCGGAGGATTTGCTTTAACTATGTCCGCCCTGAAGTGGTCAGTCAGTTGGACTACATGATCATTTTATGTCCCTTCCAGCAGAAAATACTCTTCTATTCTATTCTAGATTTTGTATGGACACAGCCCCATAGCGTCAGTAAATCCTGTGCACAGTGGAGGCCACTACACATTTACACAGCACCAGCTGGCAGTGTCATGCCCCTGGTAGTGTTCTGTCGGGTGTGAATGTGGACAAATGTTTGTGTTTCTGCACTGCATTGGCCGCGTTGCCCATAGTTACAGTGGCAATGCTCAGGGAGGGTGGCAGAGCCCGGTGCCATGGACCACAGCACATGCAGCATCTGAGTGTGTGTTACTGAGCAGAGCAGGAAAGGGATTCCCTGGGGCCTCTCAAAGGAAGGCAGAATCACTGCACTGAGTTTTCACTACTGCTTATGTTTCTTGGATGGGGATGGATATAAAGATCGAGACATCAGCTGGGCCATTTCTAGTGTGTGAGAAATTATTGAGCTAAAGCACTAAAAAGTGAAAAAGGGGCTCTGCTGTAAAAATATGCTATTTTGGGGGGGAAAAAATGGCTATAAATGTCATCAACAGGCTAAAGAAAAGGGAATAGTACCAAATGATGGGTGGGACTAGGGGAATGTGTGTTGCAGAAGGCATATAAGGAACAGCTCTTGACAGTCTGAGAAGAGCTGACAATAAAACACACCATTTAATGAGCACCAGAGAGCAGACTCAGCCATAAAACTATACATTTAGTGGCTGTCCTGTTTACTGAGTTATAACATTGGAAGAGGTGCATAAACCTGAGCAAGCCCATGTGGGATTGCCCTTCTTTTAAAGCAAGGCTTTACCATAATTATTTAAAGGTCTTCACACAGTGTAATTTTAAAGTGCACTTCTGAGTTTGGGGTTATCAAAGAAGATAGGGGAGATTTATGCTTTATCATGAGACAGGTTAAGCCAATATATGAAACTTGTAATGAACTTTCTTGTCCGAAATACAATAATACTGTTGTGGCCTTGGCTCTGGACACTCATGTTTTTCATTAATCCTTTAGAGGATGATGAAACAATTTTAGGCTGTGCAATATTTCACCTTCTGCTAAAAGGCATGTTATGTAGGGCAATGTCACATTATATAGGAGAACGTCATTCCATGTTATTAGTGTCTTTTAAGAAAAATCTGTGATATTTGTTTACATTAAATATGGCCAGCATCACATCTATTCTAAAAGAACAGACAAAAATTTAAAGGTATTTAAAACTATCTTCCCAGAGTAGCTATCCTAGACAGATTATATGAAACAGAGGTGCTTCACTGATTCCTACTAGCATGTAATATACTCTCACTCACAGTCAAATACAAAGTGTACTACTAAAATTTACTTGCATTGTCCTATAGTAGTCACCTGTTACTGACGCTAAGAAATCAGCCTAAGGTGTTACCAAGCCTTTCATAATAGGTTAGCAGAAAAAATTCCAAGAGAACTGTTGAATGCTGGAGAAGGTTTTTAAGTATTCCAAATTTTGTTTCACCAGTGGTCAGAATCAGAAAGGGAGGTTTGTGTACCCCTTGCAAAAATGTCTCATTATCACTGACTTTCTCTGGGTTTTTAAATGAGATTCACATTTGTAGCCGAAATAAAACCAGATATCCTTGAAAGGAAAACATTTGCTGTAAGGAGAATTCGATGTCCTAGATAAACACCAAAAAAATCTGCTGCAGGGTTTTCTTCAGCTCCTCCCAAACGGCCCCTTGGATTGGCATCATTTTTTCCTTGTGGTGGGCACCGTGTCCGTGTAAGAGCCATAGAAACTTTCACTTTTGGATACATTTTTGCATTTACCCTCTTGTTTCCTGGCCTGACAGAAACCCTGTTCCATTGGTATCTCAGTTTGGGGGTGGGTGGGATGTGCCAGGTTTTGATTTCTCCCTGAAACCCTTCACTGCACAGAATGCTTTCATTTCATTATAAAGAAATCTTACTTTGGCTGGCACACGGTACCTTGTATAGACCAACACAATTGGAGTTAGTCAGGTTCAGACCTGATAGTTGGCAAAAAGTTCTGTGTTAAATAAAGGGGATTCCCAAACGGATGTAACGTATTGCCTCAGGAGTTGTGTTTCTAATGAGTTCCACCCAGCACCTGAAAGGAATTTTTGGAAACAGAATGGAAAACAAAGAAGAAAATATTCATGTGCCTCTGTGGAAATCCAGGGTTTGTTCCTGCCCAGCATCCTGAAGGGAGCATCTTATTCCCTGTAGTCCAGATGGAAGAGAGAGAAAAGACAAGGATGCTGAGAGATATGAAGGTTCATGGGGATGGACAGATCTACGTGAACTACGAAGGTGGAGATCTGGTAACTCACTGGGACACAGGAATGAGTAGGCAACTGATGAAATGGACTTTCAGTGGCAGCAGAGACGCTCTTGCTTGCATTACATAGAATTAAATTGCCCCAGAATACAGGAGAGCTCTAATTCACAAAGGAAGGTGTTGGGTACCTTCCCAGCAAGAGTTGTTGGACACCAATAAAACATATGGCTCAGAATGTTCTGAACTGCAAACTGTTGGATCTGGAATGGGGTTCTCAGGGAAAATACCACTCCCCATTTGCTTTTTTGTTCTACTCCTTTCTTCCCCAGCTGAGGGTCACTGTGAGAGATGGGGTACTGAGAGATCTTCAACCTGCCCTGACTGTACAGCCACTTTCACCCTCAGAGAACCTGCCCAGTCCTGTGGGAAAGAAAGGGAAAGGAGTCTCTGTATCTTTCAAAATACATTTACTCAAAATTGATCTCTAAGCTGTGAGTTTTTTAAAGAAAATATTTTGTCTTCAGATTGAAACTTCTGTTCTAAATAATACTGAATTTTAACAAGAAGTGCCTGTTGACCCCTGTTGGATCTTAGAGGGGAATGACATTAACCTGAAATAAGAATTATGGAACAGGTTTACAGCACATGTGAAGCTAGAGATTAATGTGTGAGTCATGAAACTGTCCACAGAGAAAACTGTGGGTGAATGCCAGCGGGGAAATACTCGAGGAGTTAGCAACATGATCAGAGCACAGTGAAATGTGTTAAAGCTCTGGGAATCCCAGAACACAAGAAGATGATCAGGGTGCTGGAGCACATCTCCTTTGAGGACAGGTGGACAGCACTGAGGTTGTTCAGCCTGAGGAAGAGAAGGCTCCAGGGACACCTTAAAGCAGTCTTCCTGTAACTAAAGGGCACCTAAAGGCTTACAGAAAAGGTGAAGACGGACTTTTTATGATTGCATGTAGGATAAGAAAAGGTGGAATGACTTCCAACTGAAGGATGGTAGACTTAGGCTGGATATTAGGAAGAAATTCTTAACTCTGGGGGTGGTGAGGCACTGGAACAGATTGCCCACAGAAGCTGTGGATGTCCCATCCCTGTGAGTGTCCAAGGCCAGGCTGGATGGGGCTCTGAGCAACTTGGTCTGGTGGGAGGTGTCTCTGCCCATGGCAGAAGGGTTGAAATGAGGTCACCTTTAAGGTCCCTTCCAACCCAAACAATTCTATGATTCTATGAAACAGAAATAGAAAGAGTAGGAGGATTTTACGAGGATAGAGTTTTCTATTTGTATGTGAATATTGCTAAGAAAGTAATCAGCTTTGATATGCTTATTTAGACTCCTATGAAACAGGAATAACTCCACAACAGTCAATGGAGTAGCACTGGTGAGGATGTTGGTGGCTTTAGTCCTGCAAGGACCACTTGGGGATAAGGTGTGCAAGTCTGGACCAGGGATATTTGTGCCTTTCCAGTGTGCCTTCAGACAGAAAAACAAAGGTTTGGGGTAGAAGGAGGAAACCTGTACATGTGGTAGAGCTAGATTGCTGTCAAAAAGCTGGAGAAGTTGCAGACAAAACATCAGCGCTTTGGATAATTACAGCAGCCCTTTGCAGCCTTCAAAAGCCCATTGTGTTTTTCTTCACTTATGAGTGAATATTTTGGGGAAAAGTGAATAAAATGCTGCAGTTTCAAAGTGAACAAAACAGTGGCAAGTGAAGACATCTCAGTGTTGACCTCGAGGACTGGTGCTCGGTGCCTGGCAAAGGAAACTTCCCTACATCGGGCTGAGCTGAGCACTGTGTTTCCATCACTGGCTGCTGCTGCAACTTGTCTGAAAGTCAATGGGATTAATGCTGCTGGAATATATGGTTTATTTAGCTATTCTTACTGACCTATGAATATACCTACTGTATAATTTATTGGAATGTTAGGAGTTCAGTCCTGTGATGTTTGTGATAGAAAATCTTCACTTTGAGCCAGTGGGAAATTTTGTTAGGGTGAGTAGTGCAGGCCTGGCCTCTGCTTTGCCTTTTTTTCTTTCCATTGCAACACAATTAACCTTTTCATTAGAAGAGCTCTGTTCCAAATAAGCAAACTTCTCAATGTGTATTACTGAGCCATTTCAAGCTGTCTCTTGCTTTGGAACAAAACATCTTTGTTCCAGCCATGCATGACATTTGAAGACCTATTTATACAATGTGTCAGCTCCATTTGTTTTCTTCATCCTGATATTTTCCTCTGTATTTTTAGTTATCCATCCAGATTGCAACGAGCGAGGTTGCTTCTGGTTTCCTCCTATGCTGCTTCAGACAGGCTCTGGCTGCCTTTGTCTTTTCTCCACTCTTGTGTGCAGAGGTGAAACAACCCAAAATCAGACACAGTTCTGCCTATTTCATCCTCTTTGTACTGAGAACAGCAGCACCAGGCTGCTGTGGGGTGGAGAGATGGCAGAAGGACCTGCTGTTACGACAGTTTCTCTCCTGATGTCCTGCCTGTGGGATGCAATCCCTTCTGCTGGAGGGGTCTCACTGACCGACAGACTTCTGCATTGCATCAGTAAATTAGCCCTCCTTGCAAAATACCTGCTTTTTTCCTTAGACATTCATAGTTTGTCCTACGTCTCTAACCAGTAATTCTTCTTTGGTAACACAATGCTAACTGATCCAAAAAAATCCAACAAAAACTGAAAAAGGAAAAATAAACAAAACCATATCAATATGTTGAGTAATAAAACTTTTAACATCCTGATTTTATTTTTAAGTGTAAATAGTTACGGTGTTTGCCTCATCCTCTCCCTTGTAAAAATTTTATCTATCTTGGGACATGTCTTATCTTCCAGCAGGGATCCAGGGTAGTGCTGTCCCTACTACACAAGCAGCAACATAATGTCTAGCCCAGTACAGGCACTACCTAGTAACAAATGGAAGTCTAATTCCTTCTTGAAATCTTTTACACAACCTGTCAGCTGAAGTTTTCAAGCTGCTTTAACACATGCAGGGTGCCAGGAAACTACTTCAAACCTCACTTTAACCAGAAAAGGAGTCTGAAGGTGCCAGCAGTGGTGAGCCTGGAGTTGCAGTAGCAGAGCCTCATCTGCTCTCTCCAATATTGTTGTCACCAGGAAGGTTGGGGAGGAAGGGTGAAACAGCTCCATGCAAGCACATGAAACACTGCTCCTGCCAACTGCTTTGTGGCCCACTTAAAACCTCTGAGAAGACCAAGGAAGGCGTCTGCATTGACCTCCTGCATCCCCATCTCTGTAATAGCAGATAGAAGGTTTGTAAATGCAGAGATTAAACTTCAGAGCACCTCACAGCTGTGTTTTACATAGACACTCCCTCCAACTCTTGGAAAAGTGCACAATCTCCTCTGAATGTGGAACTGCAGGTCATTTCCATGCCAAACACTTAATGTGTCCAGCTTTTGCATGGGAGGGATGGGCTTCTGCTGCAAGACGTGGAGGCAGTGGCATGTGAGAAGGAATGCCTTCAATACCGTGTGCTTCAAAAGCTAGACTTGCGAGCTTTGCTGTGCGTTCCAGCAGCTGGGGTAGAGCTGCGTGCATGGTCCCCGCCAGCACAAATGAAACCAAGGCATCCATATGCTGTGCATTACGAGCGTTTGATCTCCTGATCTCTGGCTTGCTGCTCAGATGCTCCTTCTTCCTCTCTGTAGCAGTCTGAGGAGTACAGAGCACGGTGTTGAAACCTGTAAGTCTGTGTGTGTTTATGGGCTTGGTGATGGGAACTGCAAAGCTTAACACAAAACAGTTGAGAAAATGTTGCTGGCCACAGCCACAAAACCTGTCCTCATCTGTTCCATGATGGTGGTGGAAAAGAAAATTCCACAAGTTTTATTTTCCTTTTTAAAGATGAAGGGAAAAGAACTGCCAAAGTGGATGGAATTTAGTCCAGTTAATGTGACACCTGGATTAGCAAAGCAAAATGCAATCTCCTCTGCATGCAGGAATCGTGGCCATGCACGGCCAAGGCCACCATGAAGACACTGCAGCCCTGCATGGACAGGGACAGATTCTGCCAGGCTTGAAGCCTGCCCCTGTGTGGACTACTGTCACTGCTCGGCATGCATTTTCAAGTCAGTTATTGCAGTAACTCAGTTGTGTTTCACTAAGGAGCTACAGACACCTCTGATCCACATTAAAGGTAGTGGTGAGATAGGAGAGGAAGGCTCCACTTCATAGAGGATTTGCTGGCTTCACAACATTGTCTCTTGCAGATTGGGAAACTGGGCAACACTGTTACTTGGAAACTGTACAATGGGGAAGCATAAGCAACAACCAGGTAACAATAGAAATGAATTTTATTTTGTAAAAAGTTATAAAATGAATATTGTACAAAAATAAAGTCTGTAGAGAACTTTGGTTGATTAACACAAATGACTGAGACATATAATCGCAGGTGAAGTAAAAAAATCCAGAGAAGCACACTCCTGTCTTCAGTAAGGTCTAAAAACTAAAAAAAAAAAANTTAAAAAAAATCACAAACTTTACCCTTTTGTATTTTGAACATAGAGATTTGCTTTCATTGCAGCCTTTTCAAGCTGCGCAGAAAATGCTTTGAGGCAAGTTTTCATCAGCTGGGGCAAGGGAAAGCACAGCTCTGAGCGCTGTCGCCACTCAGCCGCCTGGCAGTGCAGCTGACCCTCAGCCTGGCAGGCGTTCGGTGCCCGCATCGTGCCAGTGTGGTGGTGTCAGCACCCCTGCGCAGCATGGAGGGCACGGTGTCCCTCTGGCAGTGTGAGAACAGACCCTGCGGATGGTTCTCCAGGACTGTCCTCCCTCCACCCAGGAAAGCAGCGGAAGTTGGGGATGAATTACATGCCATACACCTGGTACATTTTTCTATGTCTGTTCTGGACTTTTTTGACCTCTACACCCTTCTTCAGTGGTGCCACAAGGGGCTCAGGGCAAAATGAGTATGGAGAGCCATTACATGCATGAGATAAAAGGTTGGACCATTGTTTTCAATAGGGATTTTTTTTCATGTTGCTTTTGTGGGAGTTGATGCTTCACTGGTTGTCAGGTATGTCTAGTGACCTGCACTCCTGCTCCTTTGGGAAAAATGTCTCCAGAATGAGAGCTTGTGTTAGCAGTCACGTATGAACACCTTTGCTGTACAACCTCCCTTCTCTTAAGGAAACTCGGACTGTTCTGCTGCATGGGTATGATCCTGTAATATTTCAGCAAATTATACAAAACACTCTGGTTATTTAACACAACTGTTTACTTGCAGGCTATATTAAATCCAGGGCTAACTAGTAAGAGGGATTTAACCTCTTCTATATGGAAGTATGGAAGGAAAAGCTTAAATAAATATAAGTAGAAATTATAAGGCTAAATGTGATTATTTTCCATTTGTCAATAGTTATATGAGGTCAGTTGGCATAAAGTGTGAGAAGACAAATGTGGCTACATTTAAAATATGACTAAAATTAGTTTTTCTAACAAATTGCTAATGTTGAGCCAAGTCCTGCCACCCTCACCTGTCCAGAGCCATTGCTTCTCCTGCACATGTATGACTGCAGTAATTTTCAAAAGGCTTGGTGAACAGCAGTAAGGGCTGCAGGCTTCGGCACTACCTTTTGTGAACATAATCGAGATTTTGTTTAAAAGAAAAAAAGGTAAAGTAAGTGATTTTTTGCATTCAAGTTAACACTTTCAATCAAAAGCATGGACCGTTGTTCCCAACGTCTTTGTCTCTCTATATCCCCAAGTGCCATCTACTTTGGCACCTTTGAAAGACACTTTAATAAATAAGGAGACTCATTACTGAACTGTAATAAATAACAATAACTTAATCTCAATAAATATCTTCTGTATACTTATGTCTCTGAAGGGATGCATTGCATCAAGTAGTCTCTCTCAATCACAATGACCAAATAGAAATGTAGTTATGCAAGTGAGGTTAGTCCTTTGTAAACCTAAAGAAACGCATTTTATGTAGGCTGGGCTTGTTACTTCTCTTACTATGATAGGAAGAAGTGCTTAAAAACTCAACTTGTTTTCACAGGTAGCAGAAGAACAAGATCCTGCACTCATTTTGAAGAAACACAAGATGGAAATAACCAAACTTAGCCAGTAAGTGGAACTGTTTTGTTTCATGAGAACTTGAGCCTGGTCATTTTGATATTTGCCCAATATCATCTTACAAGGGTAATCTTATTATAGCTTAGGAGTTGTCCTAAGCACTCAGTAACTGCTCTCCAATGAGCAGTAGCACAATGTGTCTTTCAGTAGAGCTGAGGGCACAGGGGATTAGTAAGGTACTCCTAAGCTACTTCTTAGCTAAGCGTCTTGGTATAACTGGTATATCATGGCATAACTACAACACAGCATGGTATGGCAGGGTTGTGTTTTTAAGCACATTCCTCATGGATTGAGTCTCACTGATGGTGGACTGAGTCAAATAGGAAAGATAGCGTGCACATCATCCATCCATCGTCATCTCCACCTGAGCTTTTATCTAAATCCCCATAGGACGTCAGAAGTCTCCATCCTTCTACTCTGCTGCATGCCTCCTTATCCCCAGGTTCTCACGGCTCCTCATTCTGTGTTCTTGGTCCTTTTTCCTCCACTTGGAGCAGACACTGCCCTGGGAACCTTGGTCCCTCACTTTGCAGCGTAGCAGGAATGGAAAACTGGTGCCGCCTCGGCATGCCACTGTCAGACGCATCCACACCTTTTCGCGGAATGTTTTTTCAGTATGTGGTAAACCAGGTTATCATCCAAAAAGGACAGGTCATCATCAAAGGCTGTGGGTCTGCAACAGGCTTGCCTCACTTTGTCAGTGACCAGTTTTTTCTTTTTGGTTAAGTTTTTTAAAATTTTGTCATAGGTGGTCTCGGCTGCATCACAAGACCCACTGCAATACCGGAAAATTAGCTCTTCTTTGGTTTCATATCCCAAATCCAAGTCGGTCACATTTAAATGTATTTCTGTTAAGACACATCCTCGATTTTTGCCCTTTTGATTCCTCCTTCCTTTTTTGCTGGAATTCTCTATGTTTGTGGCTGCATTTTGACGGTTTCTCTCCCTCCTAGAAAAAATCGGAGTCTGCTTGTCTGGTGACCTCCTCAGTCTTTTAATTGTGGCTTGAATAAAGTCCACTACCTCATCAAACTGATCTGGATAATCCTCTGGCATATTAGCTGTTTGGGAAAGAGAGAAAAGGCTTTGTCACACGTCAGTTACCATGAAGTTTGTCCATTCACAGCTCAAAAATATTATGCACATGAAAGCTTTTCTGCCCACCACTACAGAACACCTGCCCAGTACCCTTAGAAATCAAGGAGAATTTGGAATGGTTTAGATAATCATGGAAACTCATTTGGGGAAAGATAAATGAAACATATTTGTATTTCTGTGTGTGTCTGCTGATGTTTGGTAGCATTTCAGCACATTTTTTAATATTGAATGAGCCCTGTGGAAACAGAAGGAAAGAAAAGCATGTCATGGTATGAATATTAGTTAATAGGTAGATGAAACCACTGTAAAGAGGTTATACAGACTCTTCCCAGCAAAGCAGCAATAAAAAGAGGTTTCTTTAAAGCAATTTTGTGATTATAGTTGTTAATTATTTTCTTTTCACACCAGCAGCAGTTAGTATTGCCAAAGCCACCTATCAGTAAGGTTTTTGAGCATGACAGAAGGAGCATTTCCTGGGGTACCAGGCTGAGATATTATTCCTGGCTGAATGCCTGGGTTTTTAATGCTTCTGGGGGATAATTATTTTCATAGCTTTTGAAAAATTTCTTGTGTGTTTTGTATCACAGGATGTTGATTAGACTAGATGCTAAATAGAAATAGGTCAGAATAGAAGTATTATGTTAATTTGCAATGGAAATATTATTACTGTATTTTCCTTTCACGAAAATGTAATTTTTAATGTACTTATCACCTGATCATTCTATCACTGATAAATTATTCAAGTAAATTATATGATGAATTCAATGAAATGTTTTGATACTAGCAGAATGAACCTCTTCAATATGGGTGAAATAAAATGTGTTCTGAAATAGTCCCAAATTTTGCCATTTCTTCATAATTTGGGAAAAAAATTGCATTTTGAGATCCTTAAACTTCCCATGGACTAAATACCTCCTAAGTAACTGTTTTAGTGAACATAGAGAACTAACAGGGGATCAGGTTGTCAGGACCCTGTGTGTAGGTGCCCTTGCACCCCATTATTAATGACTGTATCTTAAACATATAAACTATATTGCAATATTGAGGAGGTTTTTTTGTATTCATTGTGCCAAAAATTAAGACTTCTTCCTTTTCAGTAAGTCCTAAGGGAATGCTTCTTTCTGTGCTTAAGTCCTAACAACCCAACACATAACAGACCAGTGTCACCCCAGCCCTGCGCATGTGGAAAATCCATCTCCAATACTCCCACAAATATTGCAGGAACAGCAAACTTTGGGAGAGGCAATATCCAGTGCAGAGCACCTGGTCAGAGGCTGGTACATCCACTAAACCACAGAGGCTCCTACCCAGTGAGGTGCTGAGATAGGAACAGCTCCTTAGGTGAAGGCTCAACACCACATTTCCCTAAGGAGCATGATAAGACGGGAATCCCAGTGGGCAACCAGGCAGCACAGGTGCCCAGCTCACACAGGGTAGCATGGACTCTTAACAGCAGAGAGGAAGGCATGAGGCTGCCCCTCACTGCCTAGCAAAAACGTACCCTCACATCCTCAGCAGAAGCACCAAAAACAGAGGAGATGGGCGTCAGCAGAATCCTAACTCTGTAAGTGCAAAAACGTGCTGAAACAGAGTGCATCTGCACATAAGGAGGAACAGGGACTGCTGCCATATCCTAGAGGCCTTCCTCCAAGATGTGGATCAGAAGTATATATTTTTTGATGGATGGATCCAGCGAAAAAGCTAAGACTGGTAAAAGAGTAATGGAGGCTGTAAATCTTGTACCTCCACATAATGAAGGTGATGCAAGGCAAGCAGGATGCCATAAACTGTAGAGTTTGGAACTGAAAAAAGTGAATTACACTTTGTTTTACATATATCCATGCTAAAGACAACAATCTCACAGCTCAGTGACTGTCCAAAGACATGAAGGAGGGATGACTGCTATCTATACAGCTGTGTGGAACCTGAACAAGGCAAGACCCTGCACCCAGCCCCATATTCCTGTGATACCAAAGGTAAGTACACATTTCTTGCACTCCTGTCTCTGTAGCAGGTACTGAAATACCCACTGTAAGCCATACCTACTGGAGGGGGCTGCTAGGATGGTACATCCATTGGATGTACCACCCAACCCTGTTGAAGATCAAGCTGGTCTGCTGACTCCATACAAACATTGCTCTACTGAGCAAGAACCAGGTCCAGGCGATAGGTGGGCTGTGTTCCTTTAAAGCAACAAGGGCTGGACACGTTTCTAGGCTCAGTTAAAAAAGATGACCCACATGGAGCTCACATAACCCCCATTGCTGAACTACAAACTTGGCTGTTATACAGATAGAGATGGAAAGTATTTGGCGGATTGGCTTGGGACTGAGTAGTTTCTATGTTTCTTACATAGAAACTAGGTTTCTTACTCTATAGCCAAGTAAGAGAAGGATGTAGGCCTGAGGAGATGGCTCTAGCAGTGCCATTCTCCATTCTGACCTTCAAGTCTGCCCCCCCCCAATACTACTGTGACTACCCCAGGCCACACCTCTTTCATGTATTCCTAGCCCAACCTTCATACCAACAGTATGATGCAATGAGACCTTGGCTATGGAGAATGAAACACAACAGTAGGAAAACATATGAGGCCTTAACAAAATTAATGCAGTGTTCAACTAACAGGAAGGGGACAGGACACAGTTACAGGGAAAGCCAACCTATATGTGGAGATTTTTCTTTGCAACCTTCAGCCTTATATTTATTTCAAGCCTGGTACATTGCCAGCGCATTGACAGGTGTAGGTGTCCCTGTCCTAAGAAGGGAGAAACAAAACCATGGATTCCCTGAAGAGATAACAATCCAAGTGGGCACATCAGTTTTAAATGGCTTGCAACTGAGGAGCAAAAGTGCTGTCTACTCCTGTGAGAGTGCTACATGCAGGAGTCTACTTTGGCCAAATACCAATCAGACAGCTACAGGGTTCAAGCACTGTTCTGCCAACTATACCCTGGAGGGTCATAGGTAAGAGGAGGGCAGGCCTGTGTGGTGGACTGTGTCCCTGCTAAAAGCACATGCTGAGGCCTATCCTCGTTCATGTGTGATTCCTACCCCAGCTGCACCAGGGGAGGTTACACCACTGAGAGCCTTCTGTGCTGCACATAACCTGTGAGATTTCAGGTCACGGAAAAACACCACTGAAAAGGCCCACGCAATGCTGCCGATGCAAACATGTGCTGTCAACCCTGCAGAAGGTGGGAGCAGCAGGGCAAAAAGTAGATCAAGTAATCAAACCAACAGCATATCCAAGTAGAAAAGTCCTACCTACACACACAGACTAGCTGCACCCAGAAAATGGGGTCACGGGTCACTGGCAGAATGACTGATCCTGCTAATCTCACTAACGGTCTAACATGAACCGTGCAAGAAGTGTTCCAAATGTCTGGTGGAGCTGGAGATACCTGCTCTGCTCATCCCCTACTGCAGCACCAGGATATTCTTGGGATACTCACTGGGAGGAATGCCAGCACTATTAGTAAGATGAATTCTAATTTCCTGCCTCCAGCGTGGACTTTCCCTTCAGCCAGGAATTGGAAACTATCCCATGCAGACATCCAAATCTACCAATAAGACTCCTGCAGTGACCCCCAGTATCTGGAGATTACATCACTGGAGGAGACAAAAGGCATGTGGGTGACAATAGGAAACTGGTGGAAAGAGTGGGCGCAGAGCTCCCCTTGAGAAAATGTGCTCTTGATCCTGGTCAGTGTCCGTCCACCTAAAAGACACGTGCTGTTATGCCCGCTATATGGGTACACCAATCAACACGATGGCAACTGCATTACTGGGCTACTCAGTGAGACCTTGCAAGTTCCTGTAAGCAACACTCCCCTCTGCCTGTGGAACACCAAACTGGTCATGAGCAATGCAGCAATGTTCTTTTGGCAGCTTCCAATGCACTGCCAAGGTACTCCAAGTTTGCTTCCATAATTTAACAGTCTTAGGGATAGCTCCAGTCTCTGCAATCAGCTAATTTTCTGCTGCTTAATGGATCAGAGCCGTCAGTGTGACTACAAGCAGTCAATAGGAATGTGGGTCACACAGGCCCGGAGCAAAGACTGACAACCAGGAGTGAAGAGAAGCTTGCCTTAGCCCTGTGCTGAAGTGCTGTCATGACTCAGTAGGGATATTCAGCTGTCCAATAAGTATGGGTGTGAACACTTCGAGCCTTATACAAAATGCTGTGAAAAACTGCTGAAATAAGACCCAGAGCAATCAAGTGGAAACACCAGCACTGACACCAGGCGTGTTGGGTTGAAACAAGGCACTAGCAGTAAGTGCTGAGGAAGCTACCACCAGACATCATACATGAATGAGCAATAACCGCTGACCAAGCGCTAAACTCCGTAAAAGGCTAATAGACAGAAGGGAAGGTGGAGAAGACTGACTGCAGGATGTCCCCATCCTGATGGGCACTTGGTAGATATGCTCCAGGGATGCTGAGACCTCTCTGCACCACAGACACCACATGCTGAGCACTTGTTTGGTCTCTGCTCTGTTGTAAGTTCTGCTGGGGACAAGGGGGCTGCTTTAGCATGGAGTGATGATTTGTAAGCTGAATAAAGCCATTTGATAGAGGGGTACTTTATTACCCTTCTGTCTGCAAAGTTGTTGAGAAAATGTTTATAGTCTCACAGCATCTTTGCTTCTCTCATACTACATGCACTGTGCTGACTTGATTGTGCAGCAGACAAGAGTTTGCTGGTGGGATTTCTCATCCCTGGGGGAAGCAGATGCACATTCTGCATGTGTGTGTACGTATGCTTAATTTACACATACATACACACAAATACAACTAATTATGCACACACACATTTTTTCAAAACAAGCTAGTTTACTGACAACACTTGCCTTCTGGTGGGAAAGCTGAGAGAACAAACAAATGAGAGATGCCCGTCACGTTGTGCAATATGCCAGCAGAAAATGATTGGATACTGAGGCATTAAAGCAGCAAAGATCTCTGAGCAGTAGTCCCTGGTCCCAAGCTCCAGGGTGTGAAGGAATTAGAATTTAAAACTTGAAAGACATCAAGGACGGGACAGGACAGGACAGGATGGAACAGGATAGGATAGCCCAGAGCTGCATGTGTTCAGTATAGGTTTGCAAAGGTTTTCTCACATATTTGATGCATCTCAAAACAGCTGTTCCCCAAAGGAAAAGAATGTATGTCCTGGAAAAGTAAAGTCCTCCCTCAGGGAGCACAGGGTCTCTGTGTGTCTTGTTCAGAGTGTGGGAGAAAGGCTCACAGACCCCACTGGGTGCATGTGATAGACTGAGCCCCACTGCTTAAACTGTGGTGCCATGATTGCTCAGAAGACTGGTGGGAAGTCATGAGGTTTTGTTTGGGTTTTTTGTCAAAAATCTCAAAGCCATTTCCTGACTGTCCAGCTCCCTGAGGAAGTCTCTTCGAGGCAGTCTGTGTGCAGGCACCTGCAGGTGACTATGCATCACCTCTGCCTTGCACCCCTCCAGCAGGAGCCTGGGGCAGGTGGCAAGGCTTGTAGGAACTGCATCCACCCTGTGTGTCCTGCTCCACTCAGCTCACTCCTGCAGCTCCTTTCCATACTCCCTCTTTCATTACTGTGCCAAGGACCTGACCAACCAGGTGGTAACAGGCAGAGCATTTTCATATGGTTGCAACAAGAGCACGAGTCTGTTTTCTAGGGCCAGAGAATCAAGAATTGATTCAAGGTATTGAATCAAGGTATTGAGGACAGTCCATGTCCCAGTCTGCTTCTGGGCACCTTCTCTGTCTCCCTTGTCTGGCTGAACAAGGGCTCTTGATCTGTGAGGATTCTCTCACATGACCAGAAAAATGAATAAAAAAGCAAAGAAGGAAAGAATGAAATGTCATGAGACAGATATAAATGAGAATCTAGCAGAGTGTTCAGGATGGGGGCAGAGTTGGTGAACATCTTCACCAGAGGGAGTGAGACTCATTTGAAATACAGATTTAAAAACCAAACCAAACCAAACCAAACCAAACCAAACCAAACCAAACCAAACCAAACCAAACCAAACCAAACAAACCAGCACAAGAATATTTGCATCATCTGCTTGCTGTTTGCTTGTTTTCTGAACATTTAGGACACAGTCAGATCACAGCTGTGACCCAGCCTCCTAGGTTTGGAACATTCCTCTGTAATCCAAACTGAAATTCTTGCCTCACTGATGTTGTTTGGAACCTGAAGTTTTCACCTGCCTGTCCCCGAGCACAGTCTCTGTCCCCTAGGCACAAGAAGAGCTGGCAGCATGCATGAGTGCAGGATCCTGCAGCCAATCAGCCATGGCACTCCCCATTAGCCCCTGGAGAAATCCAGTCCCTAGTTCTGCTTTGGGCATGCAGGAAAATGTGCTTTCCTATGGGTATCTCCCCCACTGCAACCCCCCCGAACCCGTCCTTGCATTTCTCTTTATAATTAGAGACACCACATGACACCAGGACTGGGATCTGATCACTGCACTTTTTAGAAGAATAAATATACAGTGTTCTGACAGACTTCTACACGAAACAGGTCTAAATGGATACTCAAACCAAACTCATCCCATTCTCAAAGAAACAGTCTCCATTAAGTAAAAATTGACAATTTATTGTCTGTTCAAATTTGATCACAATTATATTTTGTAAATCTATTCATTTGATTTCACTATCAGCAGATTCATTTTAAAGCCAAAGAGTCCCCCACATGCAATGGCAGCAACCCAGCATGGTAAAGCAAGAAATCCTCAGCTTGTACCTGACCACAAACTGATGGTTTGGATCTTCAATTTTTGAGAAAAAAATCCAGTTACTTCTTTTGGTGCCTTTAAAAGACTAACTACAGTCTCTTCTGACCATGCTGTCTCTTATAGCATACAAGAAAAGCTTAAATCATGTATATTGCAAAATAATAACTTATATAGGTGGGTTTTCTTTTTTTTTTTCCCCCAACCTCATAAAACTTGACATCTTAAGTTATTTGAAACTGTCCTTTACAGAATAGCTTTCCATACTGATCTCAGGAAAATGTAATCACGTCACTGCCACATAATTTGGCACTTTACATACCCTGAGCTAAAATGATGTAACAGAAGTCATGAAAGGTATATTAAACATCATAAAATTAGATTTTGCTTTTAGATTGTATGCATGCATTTGTGAGAGTGTATAGCTATCACATCAAAACATTAGACCAAACACTTAACTAAATTATTTCACTTGAGCACAGTCTTTCACTTAGAGTAAATTCAAACAACAGTATCGGACCCTAAAGTATGGATTTCAGAGTTCTAGGGGTTTAATCCAGCTAACTGTAATGGTAAGCAACATTTAGAAAATTTAGATCCAGATCTACATTAGGATTAAATGGCCCCTTTTCAAAAACAGCTCTCGTACTTTAATCTGGGACCTTCATAATCAAAAGATTATTTTACTTCATAATCATTATTCAATCATTATTTTTTTATTTAGCTGGCTTTGCAGTACTGTTTTCATGTGCTTATTATAGTGGACGTGGCCTATCTGAACTCAGAATGCCTCCATCTCACACCACAAGGACATACTTTATGAGAGATTTGGAGCAATTTGTTTGTGGGAGTGTAACCTCATCCAGGTTAAAATTACTAATGTGATGATCATTCTGCTTTGCAAAGTGAGAAAGTAGAAACTCTGGTGGGGGTAAACCACGTATTTTATGGAAAATGAAATATTTTGTATAAAAAGATGAAGAATATTATATGAAGGCATCTAAGTGAAGGCGGGTGTTAAAAATAGTTATGCTGAAACGTTTTAGGTATTTAAACAATTAAAATACCACCTCTCTGAGGCATGACTTTGCTTTCATGCCTTGCATGAAAATCCATGGGACCAGAAGTGAAATGGAAACCAGTTGGTTATATCTATTAGGAAACAGAGCATCAAACACACCAGGGTCAGTTTATCTTTAAATGTTTAATACAGTTCTGTATTACCTCACTCCCAGCCCATGCTATGGCCTCCCTTCAGACTCAGAGGGCCCTTAGAAATGGAGCCTCTCCCTGGTGCCCCTTGTCTCTCATCAAGGCAAGTGCTAAATAACCCAGTGGATGATGCCAGGGCCACTCGCACCCGTCGGGTATGATGAGGTGACACTGGTAAAAGGCCCAGGATTGAGCTTCCTGGTGTTCTTGCTCCCGATGGAGCAGTCAAGTTACAGCAAGTCACTAGCTAACCCTGCAGCTTCCCATGTGTTGGTCACAATGACAAATCCACAGAGTCCTTTGTGTTTTCACTCTGCTATGCTTGGCAGTGCCTCCCCTTCTGTACTTTGCTCGCATCCTTGCAGGTAGAAATGCTGGTTCCCAACCGAGGAAGAACGGGGGGAGACAATAGGGCCACCACAGCTGTTGCCAGTGTGGGAAGTCCCTGAGAGTAGGGGGAAACAGCAAGGTCAGATGAACCATGTGAAGCAGACGAAGTTGCCTCATGAGCTGACCTGCTCACAAGAGTGTCTTGTTCTTCACCCAGTCCAGGCAGGCTGCTCACAGGATCCTGCTCAATGATGGGCTGCCCTCCTCTGCCCACCCCCACCTCTGGCCTCTCTGGGGTGGGCAGAGGAACATCACACCCAGCAGTCAAGGAGCAGAGGAGCAACCGGAGGATGTGGTCTTGCCTCTGACACGGAGCTTAGAATCACCAGCTCTGAGCACCACAGAGCAGATGGCGTTTCAGCAGTCACACTTGAGATACTGTAGCCACTCCTGCAGTTGCTGCCAGGAGCCAATCTGCATTAGGACCTTATCCTATGGAGTGGTGGGTATGTGAGCACCCTCAGAGCATCCCTACATCAGAAATTACAGCATGAAGAGTGTAAAAGGGATAAAAAATAAAAAAGATAGAAAAAATGCCAGTGCCCTGCCTGAAGCCACTGACTGAGCAGGAGCCAAACCTGGGCAAGACATGTACCTGTTGCCTCCTTCCTCAGATCTGGTACCCTTGACATCCATACCATGCTGAGTAAATATCCAGCTTCCCAGTAAAACCTAGGTTTACACCGAGTATTTGGTTAAGCTAGAACCTCAAATCCTGCGAGAGCCTCAGATGAGCATGTATGAGCAGGACCTGAAACCTGCGGCCTCTTGTTAGCAAGAACACCTGCAGCCAGCTAATAGGCAAGCACACATGTTTTAATGGGGGAAATGGTATTTTCTTCACCATCCCTGGTGCAGAAGTTATCCAGCCCAGTCCTCTCACAACATCAGTAAAACCCCCCAGTGGTAACCCAGTCCCTCTTTAGTAACAGTTCACTGAAGGGAAAGAGCATGCTTAAATCAATAACATCAGCTATTACTGGGCTGCCTGCCTTTTACACTGCCTCTCCCATTGGGTTTTAGGAGCGTCCCCAAGGAACAAAGACATGCAGCAAAGCAGGATGAACAGACCCTAAAGAGACCCTAACCCAGTCTCTTCCCTGGGGCAGTAAACTGGCAGAGCAGTCCGAGCAAAATCCTGGCTGATGTTTCTCTTGTGGCAATCCCTGCTGCTGTCAGATTTGATCCGATCTGTAAGTAACACACAACCTTTCACTGTTGCCATTGTTGCCCTACCTGCATTTCAATGTGTTTACAAAAGGAATAATATGGAAGGTTTTGATATTGCTGGTTGAAAATTGTTATTACTATAATAATCAGTCCCTGGCTCTAGGGCAGGTGCATGTACTCCACTGCAGAAGGTCTCATGTTGGGAAGTGTGAACTGGCACCTGCCAGATAGTGCTGGCATGTGCACAGAAGAGCAAGGTCCTTCCTAACTGCTACACTGGATACTGCCTCCCTTCAGAAATTTCCTGAGTAATGGCTGATTTTGCCAAAGAAATGCTTTGGATAGGAGCGCAGATAGAGCAAATGTTTGTACGTAGCTTGTTATTTAAGGGGGATAGGACCAGCTTGCCTCTGAAAACATGGCCACCAGAGAAGTTTTGGCATACTGCTGTAGCACTGCCCAGTCATAACACAGGAAAACAAATACATGAATTTCAGTGTTTGCTTCTTTTGAAGAATATCCCTGTTCAATAATCTTTAAAGCATTTGCATGAGTCCCAAAGACTTCAAGAAATGTACCTGCAGGTTTCAGTTTAAGTGCTAGATAATGCATACAACCTAAACTTCTGCTAGGTCATACAAGTGGCTTCATTCCTTAAAAAGAATGCTGGTACATGAAATACCTCACAAAATTAATTTTAAGTCCTTCATCTTAAAACATATTCTAACATATATTTTGTGTCTTAATATTTTATTTGCAGCTATCTCAAGCAAATCTTTTTGACCCTATTTTCTTTCTTCTCTTTGTAATCAGGACTGAAATTCCAAGAACCACTGAAATCTTTCCTCTGGTTCACTTTACCAGAGGATACCACTTGATCAGAAACTGAGCTGGTTTTGTAAAAAATGACCACTCTGCTGTGCTAACCACTCTACCAGCACTAATGTGTCAGTGGCCTATTTAGATGTCTGATGATCCTGAACATAGTTCTGCTGCAGTATTTTGTATTCCTTGTTTATTTCTACTTGTTAGCTTACTACCTCAAAAATATGGGAATCTACAACAAATGTAGTTATGCAGGGTTTGGCCTATGTACTACAAGTTTTATGTTGCAGTCTCTAGACAGTGGTGGGGGGAGATGAAACCTGGCATTTGCACTAGATGTCCACCCCTGAACATCTGCAGTTGTGGCAGGGTGGGATTTGATGACCCAAATGGCTTCTCAAAACCTTTGTAACTTTAATTATTTTAAAAATGCTTTTTGCAGTACTGACCAGGGACAGTATAATTTACAAAGACATTATAATCTATCAGTCTGAGGATCTTCTGTTGGTGGACAAACAACGCCACCCCACTAAATTTAATAACAATCCGATGAATACTTCACATAACTGAATTCTTCAGCCTTTCAAGGAATGTTTTAAGCTCTTCATCCGCGGCCCTGTACACAGGGCTTTCTAAAATATACTGAAGAGATTTATGAAAGATGACCAAGAAAAGTATGTCCAGGTGCATTATCTGTCAACAAACACCTGCAAAACATTTAATGGGATCCACAGTTTCACTGGCAATTTTTTGAGGACCCTAAATTGAAAAGCAACAAAGAACTAAAACTTTCAGCAAAGGATAACTCAAAATGAGAATAGACCCTTATTATCCTTCATTTCAGAACTTTCTTCCTTAAGTCACAGAATGCTCTTCACTGGAGTATATTCAGTATTTATACGTGAGACTCCGGAGAAGTTTGCTTCTAGGGCTACATGCCTCTGGATTTAACCAGATCTGCCCTGTTTCCTTCTTTTTCTAGAATTTTGCCCATGAATGGACCCATCTGAATGCTTGGGATTTCTAAATGCCTTGATAACCTGGTCATGCCTGTGCAAACAAAATTTAGTACATGCATATGCTGGGTCAGGCACCCAGGAACACTTGGCCTGACACTGGCAGGATGCCTTGGCTGTGCTGGATGCACTGGCTGTGCAGAGCACGCGTGGATCAGATGATGCAGGGTGGCACCTGCTTGGTGTGGCTGATACCTCCCTGATGCATTGGATTTACTGTGCAGGGCAGGTTACCTCTGCAGCTTCTGGGTGTCTTAGGCTAAAGCAGATATGCCACACCATAGAGGCGCTGAGCAGGAAAGCCTGGACAGAAACATGAGAGTTGTAGTTCGTAACACTAAATGGGCCTAATAAATATTGTAGGGAAGGAAATGCATTCAGTTGGAAGCATAATTAAATACTGTTTTTGCCTTAAGGAGCCCTACAATATCACTATTTTTTCTAGATACTTTGCATATTAGTTGATAAAATTGCACCTAAAAGCAGTAACTTAACATCAAATACCCCTTAGCAGGGGTAAGACGAATTTTTAAGGGAGGAATAACACACACATACCATGGTGTGTTACAGCATGTACCAAAGGAGATCCAACAATGAATGACCATTCAGTAGCAGTAGAGTACCTCAGACACCACGACGCAAAACCCCCACCTTTTCCTCTTACTAGGAGGGAAAATGCCATGGTGAGGTGATTCATTTAATTCTACCTGCTCACCACTCGTTCTTAGCAAAGGTTCTCACTTGATCAAGAAAATACATATCACGTCATGGATTTTAGGGCACTCCAGTCCTCACATATATGTTGATAATGTCCATCCAACAGCAAGCAGTTACAAGATGTATTCGCTGGAAGCTGTGTATAAGGCAAACAAGGGTTTGGCTCCCTCTGCACTGTCATGCTTCTGAGGCTGCTGACTTACTATTTAGTTTATAATAATTTAGTTTATATTTGTTCTACTTGCATTTGGTATTTAGCTAATAGTATTCTTCCCCCAGAGTATTGTAGCATAAGGGAAACAAAAAAATGGTTACAAACGCTACATCTTTTCTTGTTTTTGTGAGTGTGAAATAAGTTATTCCATGAATATTGATGCCAAAGCACCTACAAGTACTGGACTCATCTCCAGTGCACTGCATTTGTGGAGAATACTCCACCCTCCAGTCCAATTAAAAATGCAGAAGATTGCAATTGTTAGCACCCTCTGCCATATCTAATTACTGCCCTGAACAGCAAAGGTCAGCACATTACACCTGATCAGCCCAGGAGGTTAGAACCCTGCCTGGAGCCTGGAATAAAGGAAGGTTTCAAGCCAATCTGAAAGGGATGGGGTAACATGAGGTGACCTCAGAGCACTTTGCAGAGAAAGCAATCCCATCAAATGAGAATGCAAAAGGTGTCAAGGGCCTGGGAAGCAGACCTGTGCTCCAGCAAGCTGTTTGGCCTGCCCTTAGGAAAGGACTTGATCTCAGAATCCTACTAAGCTCTGATGCAAGTGGTGTGTGGGAGACCCCAATTCTCTGTGTGCACCTTGGAGCAAAATGGCTACTCCTCATTCAGCCCGGACATGGATTGCTTTAGGGGACAGCAGTGAACCTCTCTCTGAATGCACACAGCACCCAGTCCTGCTCAGGGCCCACACACTGCCCTATGCATGTGAGGAAACACAGGTGATGATGGTGCTCCAATCACTTTTTGAGATGTCTCCTGCAAAAGCCCTTGGCAAAGCAGCTGACCAAGAGCATCCACAGAGATATGAATACATGGCAGGTTCACCAGCAGATAGCCAGGGAGCTGCAAGCACACCTCCGTGCTCATGGTACATTGCGCTCTGATGGTGAGAGAAACCTCCAAGTGGACAGGGAAATCTACACGGTGTAGGCATTGATTCCTCTTGTGTACTTGGTTCTATGTCTTTCCTGTGCTGAAGGGTGCATGCCACCAAACTGTAAGTGGAGAGAACAAATATGTCAAAGACACTGATGGGAGTGACTTGAGCAAAGTGCTGCTGCAGCAGGAAGGCAGCAATTTGCCTGCGTAGGATCAGCCTCATAGCCTGTTTGCAGAGACACCACACACTTTTAAATCAACTACAAACAGTATAAACCTGGATCAAAGTATTTCCCTGCTTTCTTACAGTCACCTTTCTTCAGGTCTCCCCTGGCTCATCTGACTTGGCAACATAGGGAAGAGTTTCTTACTTTCAGGCTCGATTGTTGTGTTAACTGCTGCCATACAAAGATCACAGGACCACCCTGGGTTTTCCTTTATTTCTGATGTGAAGAACAGCACTGCTTCCTTTCTCCTTGCAGCCAGGCCCATCTGTTTGTGATACAGAGGGTTAGGAGATTGAGACCAAACTATCAGCCCTTTCTCAAATGACTGTCCTGGGCAATAACCTGTGACCCAGCTCTGCACGGAGAAGCCTATGTCTGTACTCCGGAAACAGAGATAATATTGATACTATCACAGCCCAGATAAACACAGGTTGTCTTTCTTCCTGCTTCTTGTTTACCCAATTCACAGGAAAGGAAAAAAAAAAGAGGCAATGATGAGAAGTTTTGGATACTAGGAACTGTCAGAATCACTACTGCTGCCTGTCCCCCTGAGCTGCTGCAGAAGAATCAGCTCACCAGGGACCGTATTCCCAGAAAGCACTTTCAAGATAAAAGCAGGCATGATACAAATACTATCACTCTGGAAAGACGGAGCATTAATGCTCTCCCACACTGAAGCTTCTGCCAGAGCTACAAACTGACGCTGCTTTCCCCCTAATGGTCTTCTTGCCACTTGGACCTCAGCAAGCCTGTTCAGAGGGGAAGAGTGCAGTGGCCTGAAAAGCTGATCACTGCCTTTTGTAGGACAGCACTTATCTGCCACATGGCTCACCATGGAGAAGAAGATCACCATGTGTGATAGCCCCACGATCCTGGCAGGCTGGAGCCCTGTGAGGAAACACTTTTGGCCAACCTTCCTGTGTGGAGGGGCTGAAAGGATGTCAGGGTCTGCCAGTCTGCAAGCAGCAGGAGCCCAGGCTGGGACATGCGGAGGCGGAAGCCTAGGCAAGAGTCCAGCAGGGGGAAACACTAGCAAGACAGGGAAAGAGAGAAGACTAAATGGGGAAAGACATAGATGTGTGTGTGTGGAAGAGGAGATTAGTGTTTGGGAGGGGTCAAAGTGAAGTCACGGCACATGATTCCATGCTTGGTGCCTCCACACTGTGTTAGCCTGGCTGCTCCCAGAGAAACCAGAGCATGGCTGCCTGTGACTGGAGCTGTGGCAGGCGCAGGGAAAGGATGTGCCTCCAGAAAAGGAGATAGAAATGAATCCCAATTACTGGATACTGTCTGCATCCTGTAACGAGCTAAACAGAGAGGGCTGAGCAAAGGCAAAAGAAGCAACCTTCAAACTGTGTCTGTGCCTTTGCTAAGTGAACGTCTCCACTATTAGTGTGACTATTCTGCCACTTCTTACTGAGTCATATTACCTCTCTCTTTAAAAAGCCACCAGAGTTAGCATAACACTCACATAGCACTGTGAAAATCCTATACCTGCTTTTGTAGGTACAGGACCTATTATTAGCAAGGCATTATTATCTGTCATTTGGATTGTAAGCTGTCTTACTGTGAGCTAGTTCATGTAGATTGCTCTGCATCAACCTCCTAACCCTGCCACAGCTACTCTTCTGTAAATTTCCATGTGGACACACTAATTTCGAGATCAGAATCCAAGGAGGATTTAATGAAGTTCAGCAGTACTCCGAGATGTGTAGTGCCTCCCATCACGGAGCCTAGCCTCCATCGGGACTTGCGCCCGCTACAGGCAGTGAATGATCCCATAGGCAGGTCTGAGCAGGGAGAAGAGGCTTGAGGCTGTGGGGAAGGAGTTTCAGTGCCTGTGCTGCCAGGTGTGTGAACCAGATCATCCTCTCTGCTCCTCTGCATACAACAGTTTCCCGCCTCATTATGTTTTTCAACCACAGGGATCTTAAGGATGCCAGGAAGGCAGGGCTGGAGTGGGCAGGGGTCATTGCCACCACAATTGTCAACCCCAAGCTTTGGAGAATGACTAGGTTTGGAGCTGCTCGAGCAAGACCAAAGCCAGTGACACTGCCTGTGGAGAAATAGGGCACAAAGTGGGGAGGTCCTTTCCTCATCCTGACGCCTGAGCAAAGGGAAGCAGGTTTAGCAAGACAGACAGCAGTTGCTACAAAGGGGAATGTTTCTTACAGTCACTGTGCACAGCATAGGGAGGCAGCAGGCTGATGGGGGAGAGATCATCTTCAGGTCCCTCTACCACTGAAGGGGACCCCTTGGGAGGCGTCTTACCGGTGGGCAGGGGCAAGGTGGAGACCGTGTTGAGCAGCACCACGCAGACAGCCACAACATCCCATAACTTCATCTTAGATCTCCTTCCAACACGGGCCCCTGGAAGATAGGAGAGGCAGGGTTAGCTCCCAGCTGCTGTGCTCCCCCAGTCCTGCCTCTGCCCTGCCAGCCCTGACACAAAGCCAAGCAGTCTAGCACCCCAGATCAGACTGGGTCACCCGGGCAAGGCCTAGGGACAGAGAGGATGGAAGAATAACCTGTTCCCAGTGCAGGCAGAGAGAGTAAGGCGGGCTCTCCCCAGCAAGTGAGTGGTGTGGGAGAGGGAGGCACAGGATGGCCTCCAGTCCCTCTATGCCTGATAAAGCTGCATTGGGGAATGCAGGCATGCAGGCCCCAGAAGTCTGTTTCTAGGGACGTGGGAGTGTGACCATGTCCCTGTGCTCGCTGGCAGGCAGGTCACCTTGTGCTTCCCCAGCAGTTGTTCCTGGGCTGGACCGGGGAGGACTGGGCTGATCTGAGGTGCTGGTCTGTGCAGATTTGATGTGCTACAAGCAAACCTTCCCTTTCCCTCTCTTCTCCTTCTCTTTCTCTTGCCTCTTTCCTTTTTTCCTCTTTCTCTTGCCCTTTCTTCTTTCCCCCATCCTTTCTCTTCACCTATCCAATCCTCTCTTCCCTTTTAATTTTTTCTCTCCTTTTATCTTACCTTCTGTCTTCACTTGCCACCTTTTTTTCCCCTTATATTCTTCCTTCTCCCCATTCTTTCCCCTTTCCCTATTGTCTTCCTTTCCCTTTCCCCTGACTTCAAGATTTCCTTTTTCCTTCCCTTTTCTCCTTCCGCTTTCATTTTCCCTTTCCTTTTTTTCCATCTCCCTTTGATTTTCCTCTTCT
>WEIT01025429.1:42691-61613 GCA_013389985.1 Dryoscopus gambensis
TCCTCATGTCGCCGGTGCTGCGGAATTAGCGCGGCGCAGCCCTGGAGGGCGGCTGGGCAGCGCAGGGTTTGTGCGGGCGGTCTGGAGACCGCTCCCTCCGCCTCGCGCGGCTTGTCTTTTAAAAGTCTTTGCTTCTGGATATTTTATTTTTATGGGGGGAAGGCACTCGGGTAGGGGATGGAGCAGCGAAACACCCAGGAGACCAGCTCGGTCCCGGAGCCCTCGCGCCGGCACAGCGCCGAGCACCGGAGCTGCGGAACGGAGGGACCCGCGCTGGGCATGGCCAGCCCGGGCCGGGCCGCCCCCAAAGATGGCACCTGGATGCGGGTTTGTTTCGTACGCCCCAGGTGTGCCTATGTGTGTGGTTATGGTGGTGCATTCATACGTGTGCGCACCGGCTCGTCTCTCTCTCCCGGGAAAGGGGAGCAGCCCCCAGGCAGCCCCTCCGGTGACCGCAGCGACGGCGGCCAGAGCTGCACCCCCGGGCGGGGGGTGGTCCGGCAGGGCGGAGAAGGAGGGGCAAGGGGCGCCGAGCCCCGTCCGGACACTGCCACCGTCAGGGCTGCCTATCCCCGACGCTGCCCAATGGCCTGCGCCACCTCATCTGCTGTATGCCACTTTCCCTCTCCCTCTTCCTTTCCCCTGTCCTCCCTCTTCCCATGCCCCCGTGTAAGTCCCCCGCCCTGCCGGGAGAGGATGCAGGAGGCAAGTGGGACCAGCTCCTGCTGCATGCCCTAGGCTTTGTGCACAGCCAATCCTGCACCACTTGCACTCTCTCTGCACCCCTTGGCTGGGAAGTAGGGTGAGGGCCTTGCATGTGGACTCCAGAGCCAGGTGTGTGCACGCCAACAACACTTGTGTGCTCTTCATCAGTCTGAAAAGTGCATAACCTTCCAAGCTCTCAGCTGTGAAGGAGATCTCAGGCCAGGGGCTGTAACATAGTAGAGGGGGGCACAACCACCTCACTAGATGTAATGAGAATGAGACTCAATACCTGTGACCTCCAGGGGACTAGTGAAGGTTTTTGAGAAATTGGAAATTTGGAGGGGTCTGCTAAATGTCATCTGGATGGGTTGCCAGGACAAATATTTCTGCAGGAGGCATCTTCTAAATTTCCATCGGATGAAAAGATGGAGAGACGAACATTAAACTCCTTGTGAAGCCTTTTGAGCAGCATGGCTTTTCCATCACTGCAGCCATCTGCCTACTGAGGGGCCATTTCACAACTATCTTCCACTAAATGAGGCATTTGTGATGAAGTGGTCAGCCTTTCTTGGGACCATGTCCCTGTCTCTGCAGGGGACAGATTTGTGACTCCAAAATAATGTCTGAAAGAATAACTTTATTAGATTTTTTTGTAACTTCAGGGTATTTCTTTTCCTAACTGTGGCATTTGAAGAAAGAGTAATTTGCACAAAAGAGTTTTCTTCTAAGTACGGGAGAGTAAAATATTCCCCGAAGTTACTTACCTTATAAATATTAAACAGTATTATATATAAATGTAAATGTTCATTCAAAAGTAATCTTAACTTTTTTCAGTACAGAAAATCCAGCAAGAGACACATGGAATAAAAGTTTCTGAAGTACACCCTCTTGCAGGCAACAAATGGGACAATGACAGAACAATCTGTTGAAAAGAAAAGGGGTATATGGCATCTGTACCATAAAGACACAAGCATCTGATAAATGCATCTGTTTATATATATGTGCACACCAGAAGGGGACAGGAGAAGGCGTTACAAGAAGCAGTGCTTGGTTTGGCTCTGTGATACTCTTCAGGTTGTGCTACCTCTGTCACAAAATTATTTATGTGTAGTTGTGAGATGGGCGATGGATGCAAGCACTGTGTGCACAAAAAGTCATTCCTGGCTCACATGCAGAGCAGAGGAACGGATGCAACGTGGTGCCTCCATCAAAGGTTGGGGACTTAGACACGCTGAAATGAATGCCTTGGTTACACTGTTTATGGTGACACAGAGTCCTAGCATTTTAAGTGAAAGATCATTAACTAAAACTTTACTGCACATATTGGACAAAATGAGCTCAACACATTATTCTTTGCAGGGGTTTTGTCAGTGCAAAGCCACTAATTTTCTTTAAATAACATAAGGTAATGAAGCCAAGACAGAGATTGTCCATCTATAATACTGCAGGAGTTTATTTTTCCTTGCTATTAAAAGCTGCTGAAAGCCCATTTTTTAGCTTATGTGTTATTTAGTTCATGTGAACCAGAGTGAAAGGAAATGTTAGGCAGATGTCTTAGCTACACTAATAGGATGGTTGAAACAAATGGAGAGCAAACCTGCTAGTTCTTAATCATAAAATAATGTACCTGCCTCTCCCTGTGCTGCCGGTGCAAATCTCTTGGTGGGGAGGGTTCCTGAGAGCCCTGTGCACTCTTTTCATGGAAAGTAAAGTAGCTGCTGAAAGATTTCCATAATTTTATTAAAAGCTAACAAAAGCTACAAAAACTTCAGAATTGATTATATTTTTTCTATAGAGATCATGAAAGTGTTTCAGAGCTGCTTGAGATAAAACTCTTTTTGGTGAAGAAAAAAAAAAAGAATGTCTACTGTCAGGAAAAAGAAAACCAGGAAGAGAAAAATGACCCATTCAGACCTAAATAAAGTGTGTCTTTACATTGTAAAGGTTGCCTCTTTTAAAACAAGCTAAAAAGCTGCTTGACATTATGCAGTATGGTCTCATTTTTTGTTTATATGTGTCAACATGATGTATAGATCTCTTAAGATGTCAAGTGCTCCATACTGTAACTTCGAAGTTACCTTTGAAATATGAAACATGATTTCCTAGTCACAGTATGACTGTTCAGGCAGTAAGTGGTGTTTTCTTTGGTATTAGTAACAGAGGATACCGTGCTGTTGTTGAAGCAAGTGGCCTTGGAAATCATCTGAGTACCAGGAATATGCACCAAGCGGCTGCATGCCTGGGGAAGCAGCTGTGTTTTGGGCCACAGCTGCCTGTTCCTGTGTGATGTCAAACACCCTTGGTCATCCCTAGACCTGAAGGAGATTCCTGCAGCATTCAGCCATTGCATCAAACAGTTTTGAACACTCACTCCCTTTCTTTCTTTAAGATGGTTAAAATTTGTAGTGAATTCATTGTTCTGGGCACATGGGTGGCTGTTCTGCTCTGCACTGACATCCAACACTGCACCTGCCATTCCTGCATCCCATGGGACGTGTATTATCATGACTTAACTGGTGGGCAGGGGGTGAGACACAGATTTAGATAAGAACTGGAGTGAAAATGTGGCAGCTGCCTGGGTAGAGCAGGTTTGTTGGGGCCTTTGAGGTGCCCACCTTGTGCTGGAGCCCAGACTACCTGCTCAAGCAATCTACTTAAACCTATCCCTAATTGCTCTGTTTATTACAATTATTGTGAGCCAGTGCCAAGGTCTGTTCTTTAGCCTGGGGGCTAACTGCTGCCTTTTGACCACATCCGTCTTGTCTCGCTCCTGCCAGAGAGGATGGCTGCAGGGCGTGGCTCCTGGCCCCTGTGGACTTGTGCACCCACGTGGGACGATGTTTCCTGGGACAACATGGGTCCCAGCATGTCAGTGACTGTTCTACTGGTGTGATAGCATCAGTGGTTGGGCCTGGCAGCGTCCCTGCAGTGTTTATTTTCCTGGGATAGGTGTAGCCAGCGTGTCTGCACACGCCATGGGCAGACCTCCCAGAGAAATAGAAAGAAGTCCTAAGCAGGGGCTCTTCTCTATCTGTGGTGGGAGAAGGGACGAAGATACCATGTCTCTAAAATTGGTGTGAAATGTGGCAAATAGGGTTTAAGAGCAAACTTCTCTTCTCTTTTGAGTGGTATTTGCAGAACTTTATTTTAAATATCTGCTTGAATTTTTTAACTTGCATATTTATACGTGAAGTTTAACATGCCCTGGGGAACACTGGAAGCAAATTGTGTTTAACAGTTCATCTGGGCATTGTCCTGTGCCCAAATTCCCCCAATAGACAAAGTTCCTTTATTCTTTACGAGCCATTTTCCAGGGAAATACCAACAGATCATGCAAAGCTTTTCTGCTAAAGCCTTTCATGTAGTAGTTCTCTAGCAGAAAGACATTCAAAGGACTAAGGAATCATGAACTCATGACCTATTCTAGTTGCATACTTCAAATCGGAGCCTGATAAGAGAGGGTTTAAAACTTGCTAATTAAGTAATGGTAACAGCTGTCACATGCTGCTACTGTTTTAATTGGCATTAATCACAGCTGCATCTGTATTATGCTGCCACTGGGATTCTGGTGTATTTAATCTCAGAATGTGGCACCTTCTGAGAGATTATGAGATCATAAAAGCATGAGGGCAACATATTTGTCAGGGTTGAAGGTCACTAATCTGTGCTGAAAGCAGCCAAGAGGAGCAAGCCATGCAGAGGGACAAGTGGGACAAGCGGGACAAGCAGCGACACTTTGCGAAAGTGCTGAGCTTTACTGTTTAGATTCTCTCTCCCAAGGATTTTTTCTGTATTTCTGAATTTGAGTTCTGCTGTCAGGTGTTGGCATAAGGCATAAGGAAGGTCTTTTAAAAGTATTTGTTTGCTTGTAAGTTCTGCCAGGATAAGCTGTTAAAAAAAAACCCCTCAAAAACCAATAAACCAAACCCCACCCAATTTAATGAGATAAGGAGCAGAAGCTTGTTTCTTTTGGGTCAAGATCCATCTTAGCCTGTTACTAAGGATAAGAGAAAGCATCTGAGTAGTCTGAATGACTGTGATGCATTCAGCAGAGTATTTAGCTTTTTGCTTGTGGCAGACTTGCAGCTGTAACTGCGTTGTCCTTTTAAACCACTGGAATGTCAGATAGCAGTGGTTATCCATAGCTCTGGTGGTTAGGCAGATGTTTCTGTTAGGATGAGCAGAGACACATTGTAACTGGGGTTGGTTATGAGAACAACTGGGCTATAAATCTCCAGCTTCTTGCTTATATGTACATCATCATGTAGAGACAATTAGCTGATACTTTTTCTTTTCCTTGCAAATGTGGAGTTATGACAGTGTTTGTTTTACTTTTTAAAAATAAAACAGTTATATTGTGTGCTGGCCACAAGCTTGTATTGTTTCAGCATGCTGGCTTACACTGGGAAAACTTCACTACTACTGAAACTAGAAACATTTATTTGGTCTCCGTGTTCAGAAAGATGCATTTACAATTACACTTTAACAGAGCAGAAAACGTATGGCTTGTTACAAATTCACAGAAAATAGCTCACAGGCAAAATAAGCATAACAATAATTTACAGAGCTATGAACTTACCCATATGAAAATCTTCAGCAGTTAGCAAAAATGTTCTTAAAACTTGGGGCTATAGTCTGGGATGAAAATGCAAACTGACACATTTTATTTATACCAGGCTTCTTTTAAAATCACTCAGTAGGAGCACTTTTGCCTTGTTTCTCATGAAATCTCTGTGTGAATTGTGCATAGACATCTCCCTCCGTCAGCAAGGACGAGTGTGGGGGACCGCACCATGGTCTTGCCTACACCTCCGAGCTCTCCACAGTTAGTAAGACTTGGAAGTGCAATGATGTATGTGATCTTCAAAGAAGTTCATCTGAAGATTACGTTTAGGATCTCAGTTCAGCATAAGAGTGAAACACTGACTTTGAGCCAAGGATGGTTAGCAGACTTAGATATGTGCAAGCTTCTTGCAGAATTGGTTCGTGAATCTTTGTATGTCTCAGCAACAAGTTATATTTTCACTGCTTTTGTATAGGGGAAGTGAAAAGAATAGACAGTACTAATCAGCAAACTGAAATAGAGGAATGTAGAGGTGAGTAAATGAGGGCAGGTCTGAAAGAATCCCAAATATGATTAGTCATTTTTGCCANATGGATAACTGTTGGTAAATTTTCCTCAAAGGTTTCAAAGAATCTGCTCTCTCAGGCCCTTAAAAATAAATACAAAAACAATATTGGGAACTGTGTCCGCTGTTCTTACTCCAGCAGTACTTCATTGTGACAATTTCCTGAGTGACCAGTTGCTTCCAGAGTCAGTCTGGCGCTACTGGATGAGGAATAAGTCCAGTTTGTGCAAAAGCTATTTCCCAGGGAAAATTATTATTGCCTTTAGTCAAATCAACCCCTTGCTTCCCATTCCTCTCTTTTCAGATCCTCTCCCAATACCACTCTTTCCACAAAATATCTCACCTGTACTCTCTAAGAGTCTCTATCAGGCTTTTCAGAACTTATGGTTTGCTTAGGGGAATGGAAGTGAGAAATGGAAGCTAAGACAAATTCTTTATTTTTAAAGAAGAAATTCATTCTTGTGCAGGAATAAAGATTATATAATTATTAGATCAGATCCCAAGGAATTAATTTTTCTGGAAATTGGTAAAAGTGTAATTTCCCCATCGCTTTCCTTAATTATGTTTCCGTTTGTGTTTTTTCTAGGACCTTTAGAAAGGAGCTGGGGAAAAACTGGCAGGTGTCCTCAGGGAGAACATGTGATATTAAGGTGGGAACTGTTAAAGGCTGTTTGTTCAGATCAATTATTTTTTTCTTGGCATTTTTAAAGTGGGGATGAACACTTGCTTTATTTGTTCAAGAAAAAACCCCTAGAATCATCTTTTACTATAGGAATGGGGGTCATGTGTCAGAACAGTACAACATATGAGGAAAATCCAGGGAAGATTTAATTAAGGCAGCTTTTGACATCAACCCAGTTTATCCCAAAATATCAACAGAATCCTTAATTCAGAAACAATCCCAGGGTACCAAACCATCTGTTCCTGAAATGAAGGAGCCTGCTCTTTCTGACAACCCAGGACACAAGCCCAGTTCTGGTCCCAGTCTCTGTCAAAATTTAGTGATGTTTTGCTCCTTCAATGCTCCTTGACACTTCACTGTTTCAGGATGGCCACAGCAGCTCTCAATTTTCCCTACTGCAACTTTCTCTGTTTCACTCTCTCCAGGAGCTGCAAGCAGCACCTCTCACCCACAGATAGTGACCCTTCCCTTCTCCACTTCTCACCTCTCACTTTATAGGTTCTCTTCTGTGCTTAAAACCTGCTGTCACCTCCTCTGCCATCCAGTCTTGAGTCTTCAAGGATGTTCTCATCAGAGACATCAAGGGCTTGTGTCTGGGTGCCAGCAGGGGCACCTGCTCCTTGGATAATGGGAATGGAGGGTGCAGGCACCAGGCACTGGTCCTCTCTGCTTGCAATATAAGACAAAGCACTAATTTAAACAAAAACCCAACATCCCCACTCCCCCCACCTTCAAATGAAAAGAAAAGCCAAACCCATGACATTGACATGCTTCTCCAAAACAAAAAAAAGAAAGACAAAGAAGCCCTAAACTCAGAGAACTGTTTGGTACTGAATCTCCTGAACACATAATTTCATCTCTGTTCCCATTATGGAAATTCCAGTAGTCCTTAGCACATTCCCTGCTTTTGTGGGAATCCAAGGTGGATACAGATCTTAATGAGTTATCTCTGTGGGTTTTTTTTTTGTGAGGGAGAGAGGGACAGACCCTTGACACTGATCCTCTTGAACCCTCAAGCCCCTTTGATGTTGCTTTATTTTGGAAAATTCCCAGTGAAAGATGTTAGGAGAGGTATTTTGAGTTAGCCCCTCTCCACCTAATTTTTGTCAGGCAGCTTAGGTACCCAAGTGAGAAACCAGTTTGCCAGATGCCTTTTTGGTATTTCCTGGAGGGTACAGCCTCTCCAGAGGGCAATCTAGCCTACCTAAGAGATGAGCAGCAGCTTTGTGTGTCATCACTGGTGTTAGAGGAAATGGTGTTAGAGGTGCCCAGTCTCATAAAAGAGGCATCTCTGCTAAACAGGCTTGGATGAGAGTAGGTCTACAGGATGGGAGCAGGGTAGGGAGGACCTGTTTTCCAGTGCTTGGATATACATTGGCAGGAGTCCTCAATAGCTTGTTTTTCACACACAGCATTTGTTCTGTGTTCTGGGCTGGCTGCTATAAACACTTGTGTCCTTTTAGAAACACACACACTTGACTCTCAGTGCCCTGCAGTTCTGAAAGCCCTTCTCTCCCTCCCCAAAACTTCCACCGCTGGGAATGACTTGCCCACCTAATTTCTGAGGTATTTCTGGCCTAAGTTTTCCCCTCTACTGAGCAGCGCTCTGAGATGAATGCTCCTCTTGTCCAGCCCTTGCTCTGTGCATACACTGCACACACATATGCAGCATATAGGCAGATATTCCTTCCTCCATAATTCCCCAGAGCACAAAGGACAGAGCAACTTAGTTGTGCGTCTTCTGGTCTCAGTTCTGCCAGGTTTTCTCGGCAGGAAATTTGCAGGCAGCTTCTCACAGAAGAAGATGTAGCCTAAAGAGAAACATGGATTTTGGCTTGTTCCCTGGCTTCAGGGTAAAGGCAGCACAGGTGCATGGGAAAACGCAAGGGCAAAGGCACTGGAAGTATTTAAGGGTCACTAGGTTTAATGAATTATTGCAAAGCTGATGACACCTGAGAAGACAAATGCTCATAGTGGCGTTATGAGTGTGCAGTCTCTCAGGTAAGGTTCCTTGGGATGTCATCACCTGTCTGATGGGCAAAGGGAAGAGAAATGCCTTCATCTTTCAACAGCTGCACTCCCAATAACTGGCTGTACAACCACCAAAGCTGAAACAAACTCTGCATTTTTCTGTCTGCTCTCTGTGTTTCTACTGCAGATTGTGCTGACTAGGAAATGAGAAACACATGGTAGTAGTTCTTCCCCTTGGCTTCTTCACAGCTATATCTGTTTTCCTGCAAGATTTAGAGTTAACTTGGCACACACAATTTTAGCAGTCCTCCATCCGAGAGTTTTTGTGTGACTTGCAATCTGTGAAGAGGGAGAGTGACTGCAAAGATAATAATCCATCTGAAATGGCTGATTAGCTTCTGGAAATTATCTGAAAATTTGGTAAATAGGCAAGTTTTTACTGTCATCTGTGATCGTTAATTATAATATTAAACCCTACTGTAAAACATGGTAAGCTGCTGTATTTCTTGTATTTCACTTGGGAAGACACCTAATCCTAGACTTCTGCATAGAGAATAAGTCTGTAATCAAGCCCCTTAAATGTGGAAAATTGAAAAGTCTCTAATGACTTAGTTTAGACTGACAGCACGAGGTGCCCAGGATAGTGTTCAGAAGAGCTGACTTCTATTTGCTGTGAGTTACATTTATTTCTCTGTGGTTTAGGACTTCCCCCAGGTTGGGAATGCCATTTTTTTGCTGCCCTGAATGTGAAAAATCTTGCAGCCCCTTGACTGATGACCCTTGTTTACCTGAGCCCCTTCATCCCCCTGATGGCTTTCAGGTTCTCCTTTGGGGTCACGCTTCAGGTTATTTGTGTGTCTTCTGGGCTTCTGCTTTTACATCTGTTCATGCTTTTACCTGGAAAATTTTGTGTGTTGATGTGGTATTAGATGTTATTCATAAGCTGCTTCATTTTAAAATTCTTATTCTTTCTCTATGCTGTATCAGGGAGTAGATGATCTGGAAACTTACTCTTGAATACACTTCCAGCAATTGCTTAGGAATCTGCCCTCTTTTGCCCATCTCCTTTCTTAGGTGCTGTTTCTTAAGGGTCTTCACCAGAGAAGCATAGTTTCAGGAGGAAGAATGAATGTTTGAGTCATTGTTTTTTCCTGGGATGAACTCAGACTTTAACTTTTTCAGAAGTATCAGCCCTGTGTTTCCTGGACCTGCAGCTCTTCCATTTGAAATACTTGACTGTGTATTTGTCTTGTCTGAGTATATTGTAATAAATTGAGCTGGCTGAAGTGTCTTCCTTACATTACAATAGTAAACTCTTTGATTAGGTGTTCTGAAATTATATTCAGTGTCTGATCATTTTTGCAAGTTAAGTAAGCGTTGCATCTCCTATCTATTGCATTAGGAGACTTAAGTAGTAGTTTTTGTACAAAAGTGTCACGGTAAAGCATAAATATCAAAGCAAGTTAAACGAGCTTCAAAACAAAATTAAAGGGTTCTCATAGCTAATGACAAAATGTATCTTTAGACTTCTTAGTGGAGATATTCTTTAGACTAACATGAGCTAACAAAAAGCTATTTTGCCCATGCACCTTTCCCTGACAACAGTTTGTTTATAGGCACTTTTAACTGCAATGCCTCTCATGCTGGTTTACTGAATAGAAAAAAATCCCCATAATTTGTTTTGCATGTGCTTCCAGGGCTCCACCAGCCACTACTGAATACTACACTACATCTTCGCTTACATTTGGTTTCAGTACTTCCTTGGAGGTAATTTGCTTTCCACAGACTCTATGAAGCCCTTCAGGGCTTGAACCTGAGCTCTGTCTCTCTGTGCAATCTGGTCACACCTTTCATTCTCCAAACGGCCAGCAGATAGTAGCCTGCTTGTCTCACCCGTTCATAAATTTATGCAGACTGGGCAGCTGCTATTTCATCCCTGAAAGTCCCTGCCCAAAGATGCCAGAGATACTGCTGCCCTTTCACTCTGTAAATCAGAACTGAAAGCTTCTTTCCCACAGGACTCTCATCTGTCAGCCGGCTGCTGCATGCCGAGCTATTCTATTGTGGATCATTTGGAAAGCATCTCTTGGCCCTGATCCTCAGAGGGACTGAGAGCCTCCCCCTTGTCCATGAACTCTGTTGGGGGGTGAAACGGCTTTGCAGGGCCTGTGCATGTCACAGGCTGAGATGCTCTGTGCGACAAGGGGTGGCAGGTTTCCCACTGACCTGAAGAGGAGCAGGACTAAATTGTTCCACTGTGTTTTGGTT
Source organism: Dryoscopus gambensis (assembly GCA_013389985.1). NCBI lineage: Eukaryota > Metazoa > Chordata > Aves > Passeriformes > Malaconotidae > Dryoscopus > Dryoscopus gambensis. The sequence continues at coordinate 53,447 of WEIT01025429.1, forward strand.
AAAAAACCAAAGGTCATTTGTGATCAGGATGTTTTAAGAAAAATATCTATTAAAGGAAAAAAGTGTTCCATTACTGGGCACAGGTGACAAGATAATGCAGTCCAGGAGTTTGATTAAAATAGCTTTTCTATTTTTAAGGCAATTCCTTTAAAAGAATGTTTGAATTTTGTGTAGGTGATAAAATCCTGAAAACCTCTCAGGACAGCACTTGGTTTTTGTTTTCCTTATGATAGGACAGTAACTATCATGCTTATAGCTTTCAAAACATCTCTGCTCCAAAATAAACCTACTGGACCAAATACACTCATTTGGATGAAACATATTTTTGAGCACTTAAGTTTTATTCATTAAATAGAAAACCTGATGCAAACTGACCTTTAACTCTCAATTGATTCCAAGCTGTTAGAAATTCAACGGTTACGTTTCCAGTGAAAATGTGAATTGCTGAATGTTCTGAACTTAGGTTCCAGAATAATGCATACGCTCACACGTGCCTCCCACCCCAAAATTACACAGGAGTGCAGATAGGAGCCTGGTATTGCCATAGGAGTTGCAGGACAGATTTTGTTGAGAGATGTGGTTCCCAATCCAGTGAATTTGTTTATTCCTTCTGCAGCAAGTCAAAACAGATTTGGTAACACCATCAGCATGCCACTGCTGCTGTCGACAGCAGGAATAAACACCACCTGAAGGGTATGAGAGAGACTGCCATGCCCCACTGCTGTAGGAGGCAGGACTCTGCTCTCCATGCAGGATGAGCACTGGAGTTCTCATCCTGGGCCAGGCTTCTCTTACTATGTGAAGACATAAGAAGGAGATGAGCTGGACAATATAGCTACTGTTAGAATAGTGTCTGCTTGTACGTACTTAGCATGACAATAGCTTTTCTCTGTTTTAAGAGAGAACTCATTCACTTTTAGGAGTTACCAGTCAGACCTTGGAAAGTGTGCTAGAGAAACTGGAGTTCTTGATATTGGCTGTGGCCATTACCCCTTGGTTGACACCAGGCTTTCCTGCCAGAAAAGCTCTGTTTCAAAAATGCATTAACTTAGATTCTTTTTTGAGCAGAAATCTTAACTTCTGGTGGGTTTGAAATATACCACCAGCAATCACAATATCATAACCAATCATTTTACATTGTGATGAAAATTCTTGAAGGAAAGGAGAAATGAAAAGTAAAAAGAAGCTCTATTTAGATATGAACAGTGTTCACATCTGCATTTTGATCAACTCCATATACCGAAAGAACCCTTCTGCAGATAACCAGTGATATGTATTGACTCTAGATGCTGAAAACAGCTGTTTTCTGCATGCAGAGTATAATTATTTTATATAAGTTACTGACCTTTTCCTTTTCAAGTTTACCAGAGGTGCAGTCATCACTTAGTATATAGGATGTTGAATTACTGGGACCAAATTTTCAGTCTGATGTGATCATTTATGCTATACAGAAATTTGAGTTAGTTTTGTAGTGAGAGATTTCCACTTTCATTTACAACTCTCTTGGAGTAAATTCTTATCTGCATCTGAAGCTTGGTGTGCTTAGAAATGATGCTGCCTGTGCAGACAGTGACTTGTGTGCTTGGTTTCCTCCCCATGGCAGGGGAAGCTGGTGCCTGAAAATTTGGCTCTTAATTAAATGCAGGTGCAATTTGAATTTTGTCTCTTCAAACTGTCCCATTGTGTGCATGGGAAATATTTTTTTACTTTCATATCCTAAAAGCACCAAAAAATATTTTTTTACTTTCATATCCTAAAAGCACCAAAAGGCTGAGTTTTGCAGCATGGCACAGATGCTGCAGGTGGATACAGGCAGAGAGAAAAAAAAGGAGAGGACAAACAAGCTGAGAGAATAGTACCATGGCTGTAAATACCATGGTCATTCTCTTTCAGTCCCGTTGGCATGAGAAAAGCCAGACCTGGAGCAGCTTGTCAGGACGGGAAGAAGGGAAATGGCTGAGAAGGGGCACGTGGGAAGTATGGCTGCAATGGGTATGAGGTGGGACTAGAGAACAAGGCCAAGCTGGATTGGGCAGGGCATTTCCAGCCTAGCCATAGAAATATTAGTGGGGCTTGTGGATCCATTCTACTATGGTTTTTTATATTTGTGAGTGTTTTTGCCCCTGAGTCAATGACTTTGGAGAAAAAAGTAAAACTACACTTGAATGCTTCGTACTAGACCCTGGGAGATGTCCTCCCCATCACTGTGGGAGTGAGGAGTGATGCTGTGAACAGTCAGTAGAATTTTATTTCTTCCCTCTCTTATGTTGGTGCTACAGAGAGCCTGGCTAGAGCAGAAAATAGTCCAGTATAGTTCCTAAAGAGGAAGACGGGCAAGGGAGGAGTGCTCTGGTGAGCAGCCAGTGTGGTTTTCACCACCCTGGAGGCTGTGAAATGAAGCTCTGCGAGGTGAGTGATCTCGGACAAGGTTGCAACATCACTGTACCAGAGGATATTAATCTAAATTCTGCTTTGCCTTCATGTAAACTATTCCCCTCTGGAGCAGCTTGCACTGCTGCAGCTACACATTTTGTTTCACAGACCCCAGACTGTCAAGCAACCTCTCACAAGCATGCGTTGAGCTCATCTGATTGAGCTACATGTGTTTACTTTGTTATAGGTCAGCCACTTGAGCCTACCCTCAAGATGAACTTAATGTTTGCGGAGGAAGGGCAGCAGCTATGTAATACTGGAACAGACAGAAAACAGAACCATGGCTTTGAACAATGGGAAAAATGCTGTCCATCTTAACTAAGTATTTTATTGCACGTGAGGATATGCACCTATAGAAAAAGTTACCACACTCTTCTGTGGTGTTTGATCAGAATATGGAAAACTGATAGGTAAAATAGAAATTTCTCAGTGCCAATTTCACATAGAACTTGAAAAAAGATGTCTACTAAGAAGCATGCATCTTGTGAACATTAAAATAGGGAGCAAAGCACAAACAAGCATTGTTTGTCTCCCACTGAATATGGCTAAGCTTTCCACGTGCTTAACTGCTTTACCTGCAGGGGCTGATTGTGACCATGACCCAGGGACAAAAGGGTGAACTAAATGGTAGCAAACCTTTCTAGGCAATAAACCTCACTGAAAATACAAATATAATTTATTATGTATCTAAATTAAATTCAGGGTAACTGTAAAACTGTTTTGTTGTTTGTTTTTAATGTCAGAAGTACAGTTGCAAGAGCTCTGGTATGAGTTACAATGTTATACACACAAAACCTTAATAAAACTCTGGTCTTAATAACACAGATCCATTTGTTCTAAAATGTTGCTGTTTCAACTTAGGGAGAAAGTGTCTGTTTAATTAAGCTTTCCTGCTCATTTTTGTCTCCTGGGATTTTTAATGGAAGAACAAAAATGAGCCATTACATTGACTAGTTTTCTCATAAGTAAAGTCGCAGAGCTTACTAGTGCAAACAGACATTCAAGCTCTTTCTATAAAAACTAGCACAAGGATAAACACTGCTCTCTCTGGTAGCTTTTATTATTTGCATCCTAGCTTTACAAGTAAGAAAGTGAGGATTTGAAAAACAAGCATTAAAGGCTGAAAAGAGCTCATTCAAGCAGCCCTAAGAAACCAGTATAGATGAAAAATTCCACTCCTCCTAGGCCTTGGGCTATCTTTGAATGAAAAAAATTCAAGTGTAACATGCTAGGAACATACTTGGTACTTTCAGAACAAACTGCTTCATGGACTTTCTACCCTTCCCTAATCCCTAACATTTTAAAATCATTTTGTAGGTGACCTGTCACTGTATTCTCCCATCTGTATACAATCCTAGTTTCTTTTGTCCAGTGGCTGGAGCAGTGTGATGAAGTCCCAGAGCTGTGGTGAGGGTATGGGGTGCTCCCTGTGCAGCTCCTGCTGGGTTTGGCAGAGGGCAGCTCTTCCTGTGATGGATGTGGGAAAGCAGCCCTGGTGCTGGTGAGAGCTCCTGTTCCGAAATGCTGCAGGGATAAGGCTGGCATTGTGTCTTGCTTGCTGGACAGTGGAGTGCAGCCTATGTGTAACTTTTAGTCAACACAGGCACGCACAGATAATAGACTGTTTCAGCTGCCTCTGGGAGCTTCTGTTAGAATCTGCCAGAAGATTCTTTCTGTGGTTTAAACTCTGACATATGAGGAACGCCAATACTTTATATAGACAAAATGTCAGTTATGTGCCCTCAGGCAACAAGCTAAAAATGATATTACCCTGTTGATGGATCTCGGTTTAGATAGTTTCAGCTACAGTAAGTTTCTTGATTTAAACTCTGAAGATGGCTGTGCCAGTCAGCTAAAATAAAAATTGCAGAGTGTCATTGGTTTTCCACTGATTTCAAAGTGCTTTGAGCAAATCAGCAGGGAAAGAAATAATTTTCTTACAGGGACTATCACCCAGTGCAATAGTAATGGGCAGCCACCATGCCTTACATAATGCAAAGGGATGAATGAGCTGCTACCCAAACTCTGCTGAGCTACAGGCTGATGGTGCTCCAGCGCCTTCAGTGGCATTCAATTGTGCAGTGTTAGAGTCTGCTGTGGATACTGACCCCACAATGTAAAAGCCCTTGATGTCCACGGCCAGCGCTGCAGGAAAATTGCTGCTGCCCTGAGGGAAATTGTGTGTGATGAGGAACAACGAGGCAAGGCTGGTGATGCACACCCTGGTGCCACTGCCAGAATAGCATGCCCTGAGACAGGCAGAGTCAACAGAGGACAAAAGTCTCAGTAGCTGAAGCCAAACAACTGCATGCAGCTCCTCCAGAAGATGAAATAATGTGCAGCAGAGAATTGCTGACAACAAACAGAAAAAGAAGTGCTACACATAAAATGCCCAACTCTTATTTACAGCAAAGCCAGTTTATATCCCATGGGTGTTTGAAAGTGATCCTCAAAGAGGAGGCTTCTGCAAAACTTACAGCCAGTGTATAGCTGTGTTACTTTAAAAATGACATTTGGAGCCCAAACCAGTAGTAGCCTGATGATTTTTAAGTTTCTCATGCATTTAGAACTTATTAAAAAATTATAACTACACTTTAGTAACAGTTTTAAATTATGAATTGGAGTTCAGGTTGGAGGTTTAAATTGCTTCAATCAACAGAATTTTCCTGGGACAGACAGCTGATGTTCCATAGCTGGAAAAGACCATAAAGTGCTAGCCCCTGTGAAAAACCCTGTCTCCAGTTTTAGGCAAACTATTAGCATCCAGGGTTGCTCGATTGTTGAATTCTAATGTGAGTGAAGAAATAGAAACTCTGGGTCAGATTTTGATCTTACTCATACCAATGTAAATCCAGGCAAATTCTCCTCAAATCAGGGGAGTTATTCCAGGCTTACATAAGCTTAACTGGTATCAGACTCTGATCCTTTTATTTTTGGGCTACTGGAATTCCCAAAGTAAATAATGTGGACAATTGTTCAAATTCCTGTTATGGAATAAAGAAGTTTTCTAGTAATAGCCACATCAGATCAAGAAGAAAAAGAAGAGACAGATGGTAGATAATAATGAACAAGGCTAATGAAAAAAATGAGCTGGGAGGGAAAAAAGACAACTCCATGAGAATCTACAATGACATTAGCAAATTCTTCAAGACTGCAGCCAAGTGTAGCTTGGGAACCAAAGACAGAGGTAAGACCTGTATGAGCTGAAAAAGTCATTTTCTCACGGTATCCCCAGTCTGGGCACCCAGTACCTGCAAGTGCGGCACTCTTGAAGGTTTTATTACCTCATCTGCTCTGGCTGCTGGCTGTTATGTCAGACTGTAGGACTGTATTAATACAAAGAACTGCCAGAGCCTCCGTTCTTCCTTCCTTATATCTGAACATAAAGAAATGTAAGATCTTCTCCCTACATAAGCCATGTAAGTCACTTCAGTTACTTGGAAGTCACTAGTAACTGCGGTGCTGTCCCTGAACTCTTAACTGTGGACTTAGAGCAGATGTAATACTTAGATGATTATCGAAAAAGTCATGAATGTCTTTTTGTCTTCTGCAGATCAATGTGAAATTGTCTGTCTGCTTCTCTTTGCCCTAAAAATAACATTTCTGAAGTTTGCTACTCATCTGTGAATCAAGAAAATTATAAAAGTATGCAGAACTGTATGTTCTAATATATGCTGAACACAAGGCCTAAAATTATATCTTCCAATAGTAAGTTATATTTTGGTTATATCTGTGGTGGTGTAGGATGTATTTGCATAACATTTTTCTTTTGATTTATGCAGAAGGACGTAATTAAAGCAGTGTTTCTCATGCTACAAAGCTTTGTCCTTCCTGCATGGGTAAGCAAGGGCCTCTCCCTGGCTTACTGAGAGGTCAGCTGGGTACCTTCTCTCTCTCACAAAATAAAGAGGGTGAAACTAAAGCTGTCCAGAGTGGATGGCTTCATACTGTGGGATCAATGCTACAGCTCTCCTGTGAAGTCCCATACCAGGAACTTCTCCAGAGCAGAGTGCTTTGCCTCTGCCTGCATCTGCTTTGGGGAGGTTGTAAGTGAACATTGATTGATGTGGTATAATTTCATTGATGCTTTTCCAGATCCAGTTACCACAGAAAATCATTATTTTCTGAATCACTTCCTGCTGAAAGCAAAACTCAACTGAGTGGAGCAAGAGCTGGAGAAGGAGGACATGAGTGGCTGTAGTTTTAAGTGTGATTTCACTTTTATGAAATAATCTGCATACAGTAATGAAGTTCCAGGCCTGCTCCAAAATCCCTCTAAACATTGTGGCTGCCCACTGAAGTGTGTGCGTGGAGAGTGGATCCTTTAAACTGAGCAAAGCTTGCTTGAATCTTTATAACTTGCCACTTTACAATAAGATGCAGAAAGGTCCCAGTCACCAGTGGTTTTGCTGCGTGACTCAGGGCACTGTCTATTTATCCTTGAAAAAGATATATTTGTACTCTGATTTGTCCAGTGATAGAAAATACGGATGCAGCTGGCTATGTTGGACTGATACAGAACCCCACTGCTATGAGGATGACCATAACAGTTGTGTGCACCATTTAATGGAGCCATAGGTGGTTGAGGAACCAGCCAACCAATTTTAGCATCTGTTTTCCACTTGGTACTTATTTTTGCCAAACTATTTTTCCTGTGAAGCAGCCCCAAACTGAATGATTGCTATTACTTCTGAAAGTCAGGCAGGCATACCGTGTAAAAACACTTGGGGTAACAACTCTTTTCATGACCTGAAGGCAAACAGTCTTCCCATGGCAATCATGGCCAGCAATTTTTAAAGTAGCCCCTGGGAAAGGATATGAATCAGAGTTTGGATGACTTTTGGGGTGGTGGTGAATGGGACAGGATATACATAGTCACATCTACGCAGGAGAACAGTTGTAGCTTGGAGGGGAATAATAATTTCCTCAATATAATCTGAGGGCTGTAAAGGCAAGGGCAGAAGTGGACAGGCTGAGAGGATCTTCAGCCAACACAGAAGGCATGTAAGAAAGATAGACTTTTTATCAGGGCCTACAGTGACAGCACAAGGTCTGACAGTTTTAAATGGAAAGGGTAGATGTGGACTGGACACATGGGAGAAATTTTTTTGCAGTGAAGCTGGTGAGACATTGGCACAGGCTGCCCGGTGAAAGAGGCTGTGTGAATGTGGTTGCCCGGAGAATTTTTAGAAATTCTGCCAGGTGTTGGTAATTGCAAGGTGTTGGTATCCTCTGATCACATGTTCCAGAGAGGAGGGTTCAGAGATGGCTTCACAAATTCCTTTCTATCACTTTCACTGCATTTATTGTAGTCAAAAGCACTCTTTTAAGGTAACTTCTAGCTCAGCAGTTTATAGGAAACTGCCTGGATTGTACAATTCTTGTCCAAATCCAAGGCATATTTCACACAGCCAGGGGCCTCCAGCAGAGATAGTGTAGGGAGGATTACTAAGGGCAAAGACTGGGCTGAAGGTCTGATGTTTAGGGCAATAGATTTTCTTGGGAAGGCAAATAAAACTGACTGGCATNACACACACACACACATATGCACATACATCTGGGAGAGCAAACTGCTAGACATTTCTCTCAAAGATTGACTTGTTGAAGTCTATAATTTCTGTGGGGAGGCAGAAGGAAACAGATTAGTCTTCATGCAGCAGAAATGTAGGGAGGAAGCCTTTGCTGGCCTTGAGATTGTGATCTAGACATAAACAGTAATTTGCTTCAGCACTAA
>WEIT01025429.1:61639-83071 GCA_013389985.1 Dryoscopus gambensis
TAATTTGCTTCAGCACTAAAATGTATATCCAACTGAAATTTGATTTTATTGCTGCAGGCAAAAAATTGCTCATATGATTTGTAACAACCTACATAACTACCTCTTTTAACTTCCTGTTTAAGGATTTATGAAGATTTATTTCCTGTTCTCTCAGTTTGACATTCTAACCAAAATGGCCATTTAATTCTGATGTTCCTGCTAATTTGTCTGTTTGCTGTGGTTTTAACCTTAGTTTGACTGGGTTTTAGGGCTTATTTGAATTAGTATTAATAACTATTTAGTCTTAGTGGTACTGAAACTCAGAGTCACTGAGAATTACCTCTCCTTCAAGTCTGAAGAATAGGATAATCAGCCTGATTAAAATTATTAAAGGTAGTGGAAATAACAGTGTCAGGGAACATGGTTTAAAAGACTCTTAAGCTTAACTGAACAGAACATTTTAACCCTGTTCCAACCCCTGTTTGCATATGAAATAGAAGAAATAAAACTACAAACCCTCTAAATTCTTAGAGCTGTGTATGAAATTGGGAATCACACCTCTTTTGTGATATTAAGAATAGAGGTCTACCTTCTTGGGAGCATATTGAATGGTTCACTTTTGAAAGGACACATCTTTTCCTTGCTAGATCAGGGTGAGTATGCGTGAGGACCTCTTGTATATAATGTAGGATGGAAATTGTAAATCCTTACTAGTTCCTAGAGGAAGAGGCTGCACCAGTGGAATGATCCATCTCCTCTTCTTCTCCCAAAGGCCACTGCATCCTTCAGCTACCCCAGCTGCTGCCAGTACAGCTGTGTCCTCTCCATATACTCACCTTCTCCATAGTCTGGGCTTGACCTTTGCCTCCTGTGGTTCTAAGAGCTTATTGTTAGGTGAAGTCTGTTCCATCTTGTATTACTTAATGAGTTTCATAATTTGTCTGAATCATTAGGTTCCGCTTTGTTTTCTTTATTCTTTGCTTGATGAGACACTCATTCTGTAAAATATTTTAGCAAGGATATGTGTATTTTAAGCTGTGGATATTTCTGTGAGTTTAAGTATGGGGAGAATAAGACCAGAGAAAGAGCCATTTATGTGGAGTAGGGCGTATTGTAGTACCCAGGGTTTTACTCCTGGTCTTTGAGGAAATTTTTCCTACCTACTCTTAGCTCATAGCCCTTTATATTTCCTGGACTTAGGCAAAAAGGATACCTCAAAAACGGTGGTCAAGACCTTGGGACTGATTTGAGCCAATTTAAAGCACAGATAAAACTGATATCCTCCAAACATCTCGTGTTACTTTGGTGTTCAGACTGTTTGTCACCTAAAAGCTGAAGTTTTCATCTTAAATTAAGGGAATGTTCTTGCACCTAACCAGGCAATTATTTAGTAATAACCCAGAAAGGGTTATTACTAAATACTCTTTTCAGAGCACATGGTGAATCCAGCCCAGCAGAGGCAGCTGCTGGAAATCTTTAAGCAAAGATGATAATTACATGCCTGTGGATGACTCAGGATGCATAAAACTACCTTCCAGCATTGTTACTGAGTTATAACTGTTCTTCAGTTTTAAGCCAGTGTCGTCCAAGCACAAGACAGCTGTGGCAGCAGTAGGTGGTCATATTTAGTATTTATACATGGTGCCTTCTGTTACCCAGTGTTAGAGTCCAGCTTCTGTATTGAGTGTATTATCCAGAGCAGTATAATACAAAGACATAGGGAAAAATAGAGAAAATACTGATGCAAGGGAGGTGTTAAAGGGACATACTGTTTGCTACTATTATTTATTTCACTGAATTTCTCCTGTTGGGAAAGACTGAAACTAATTTAACGTAGTTCTTGGGACTTTCATCAGTAGTACAGGGAAAATAAAGTGAGAAGTTATTGTGAGAACACGATAATGTGTCAGCTGCTGCAGGGACATAGCAAAGGAAAGCAGTAGGGTGAGAAGGATGGATACGTTTTTCTCTCCACCATCCTTGTAAATGCGGCTTTATCTTGGTGTTCTGCCTTGAGACAAGGTTCAGAAAGCCTAAAATGTTTTTTCTCTAGGCTTTGTGCAGAATAGGAGATTTCATGCTGGGAATATAGCTGAGTAGGATCAGTGCATCTGGGATGTGTGTCTGGTCTTTAAAGGAAGAAGAGCTGGGTCCACTGAATGATGCATTGGCTATTTCAGTCTGAAATTTCACCAGTTGCTCATGACCCTTCTCACAATCCTGGAAAGGCATGGGTTATATTCACAAGTCTTGGTTTAAGGCTTATGGGTACGCAGTAGATCTGACATAAGCTGCTCTGCCATGCCTCAGATTTCATAATCACAGAACAGTTGGATTCCTGACTGGCTGCTCTAGGCAGGAATTCTGGGTTCCAGTTTACGCCGGACGTGTCAGAGACGTGCTGGCACTTTGAGATGTTGATTTCATTACTGTCTCACATAAGGATTTCTGGTTCAGTTATTGTGTTTTGTAAGTGATCTATACAGCCCAGGATTAACTTTAATACCCACTAGAGTAATTATCAAAGCATGTGGTATCCTGATGACACACTTATAGCTTCACACGGACGGATAGATGCTCTGCTGACTGTAGGCCAGAAAGTTAAAATCCTCAGTCAGTCAGCTGTAAAGAAACTCCCCATGTTTCCGCTCTTTGAGCATATAATTTTCAATTTTGGGCAATGACCTGTTAGGGAAAGCTTGGTAGAAACAAAATTTGGGATTTTAGCCTTAAAGCAGGTACATAATACAAACCCTCCATCTTTCCACCAGTCCAGTCAGGAGAGCTTGAGACTCTTCAGTGTTGCTTTCACTGAATTCAAACACAAAACCCTGGACTTCAGTGACAGGAGGGTCAGGTCCAGGTGTTTGAGGAAATTCATGGTCACTGAGTCAAGGGAATCAAATACCTTGTTCAGCTCCTTGGAGCTGCTGGCACTGGCTCCTGAAGGGAAAGAGCAGTCCTATGAGGGAGAGTGTGCAGGAGTGGAAGACAGCCTCAGAGAGCTGGTTAGGGCCAGTGCTGTGATGGGGATGATACTTCATGTATCATGAAATGGCAAAGTGTCTGGGAGACACCAGCACCCTTAGAAGCTTCCTGCTGATTAAAAAAAAATACACATTCTGCACGACCTCTGCAAGCATGCAGGGAGGTATGAGAGAAGTATATAAACATGTACCCTTTACGTGCCTTCTATGCACCTCAGCCCTTGTGTTGGCTGTCTTGGTGGACTCCTCCTACCAGACGCTTTCCAATTTGTGAAGTTTTGCTTGTTGTGGGTCACAACAAGCCCATGCAAGGCTAAAGGCAGCTGGAAAGTAGCCCATGAGAAATTACCTGGGAGTGCTGGTTGACAGTAGCTGAACATGAGCCACTGTGTGCCCAGGTGGCCAAGAAGAGCAATGGCATCTGGCCTGTATCAGCAATAATGTGGTCAGCAGGACCAGGGCAGTGACTGTCCCCAGGTATTCGGCACTGGTGAGGCCACACCTCGAGTCCTGTGTTCAGTTCCAGGCCCCTCAATTCAGCAAAGACATTGAGGGGCTGGAGTGAGTCCAGAGAAGGGGAACGGAGCTGAGTAAGGGTCTGGAGCACAATGAAGAACAGCTGAGGGAGCTGGGGGTGTTTAGCCTGGAGGTGAGAAGACTCAGGGAAGACCTTATCACTCTCTGCCTGAGGGGAAGGTGTAGTGAAGTGGGGGTCTCTACTTTCAGATAACAAGTGGCAGGCCAAAAGAAAATGGTCTCAAGCTGCACCAGGGGAGGTTTAGATTGGATGTTATGAAAAACTTCTTCACTGAAAGGGTGGTCAGACATTGGAACAAGCCAGCAGAATCACCATTCCTGGAAGTGTTCAAAAAAAGTCTAGATGGGGCACAGTTTAGCGGTGGACCTGGCAGTGTTAAATTAATGGTTACACAGCAATATTAGAGGGCTTTTCCAAACTTGATGGTTCTGTGATTCTGTGATTCTGTACTGTGCTCTGCAGAAACAAAAGCATTTTGCCATTAATTTTTCAGCATGAAAAGAGAAAGGATCATTGCGCTCATCTGAACACTGGGATGTCATTTATTCCTTGTCTTCATTTGGGACTTAAGGGCAGATAGAAATTTTCTTGTGCCTCAGATCTCCCTCTTAAGAGGTGAGGGGAGGCTTGACTCTGGCTGCCCCATGGCCTGTGCATATAAACCTGTTTCTTAGCAGGTTTGTGGGAGGTTGTCCCAGTTGGTGGCCTGTGAGGGCATGGAGTATAGCTGGCACACCGAGCCACGCTCTCCTGGGAGTTCGGCTGAATGTTTGACAGTAATGGCGATTGATGGCGTGTAAGTAATGCTGAGAGTTAACAGTGGGGCAAGGTCCAAAACAGTTTGGAAACCATTGCCTTGGAACGTGTACTGAAAAATGAGAGCTGTGATTTGTCATTTCCTTCAGAGAAAAACATTTTAGGCAATTCTGACATGAAGCAGTTAGCTGTATCAGATACTTGTGAAGATAATTTAGTGTTTGCTATCATATCTCTCTTCAGCAGATGGTAAAGGCCAGGTCTTTAATTAAGATGAAGCAGGGAAAAAAAGGAAAGAAAAAAGATTTAGGTTGACAAAATGCTACATTGTGTAATAAATAGCTTAATTTTTCTGCTAACAATTATGGACTGGAATGAGACATCTCATAAGGACTAGATCATTTCTCCATCTGTCTACTGCTGTTGTATTGCTCTTGCATTTAGAGCAAGTAGTTACGGACTTGTTAAAGGCAGAGCATGAAACAGGATGGTTAGGACCAATCTTCAAGAACCATTCATGAGGATAATGGCTGCTCAGGGGGCCAGCTTTTCTTGGACCTCTTTAGAAAGAGTGCTTTTTTTTTCCTAGGAAAACCTCTACAGCCCTCAGCCAGATTTGAAAAATGAAAACGAAAATGAACTTTATGAATCAACAGATCACAGATACAGAGTTTTTCCAGAGAATATCTAAAAAATGAGCACATGAATGAAGAATGTAAGTTAGTAATAAATAATCAGAAATATATTTCACTTGAGGGTTTAATTCAAAGTTCTCTGAAATTTGTCAATACAAAGGTGTAAAATCAGCTTTGACTTAACCTTTCATTGCCCCGCCTCTCTCCAGAGGGCAGACTAGAAAGGGGGTGTGGATGCAGACCCCAGGCTGTTTTGATGTGTGGAGATACAGTGGTTTGGAGGTGCTGCAGAGCTTTTGGGGGATCTCTTTGAGTCAAGCTCCCAGAAACAGGACAGTGTAAAATTATGTTTGAATGCTTTAGGCTGCATTAAAGAAGAGAAATATAAATTAAATAATCTGCTGAAAATTTCTCAGAATCTATACTGAAAGGATATGTTTTTCCATGGGAACAATTAAGAAGTGCCCTAAAAGTAAAGTTAAAACCACTTTTCGGTGTTTCTAGTGACCTACCTAACAGATATTCACATTTTGGAAGGTATAGAAGCAAAGTTTGATTTATCTCAATAAAATGCTAGCAGTTTTGCCTTGTCATTAAATATAGTTTCATTTTCTTGGATCGTGAGCCATGCTTTAAACAGGTTATTCTTCTGTTTAGAAAGAATTGTTCTTGTTTTTGTTTTTTTTTTTTTTGGCTTCCAGAAAAAAATCTGATTTTTTTATGGTATTTATGCACATTAATAACATTTCACATTGACTCACTTGGGAAAAACTTGATGTACTAAGAAATATTTATCAGATGTTAGGCGGATCTAGATCAAACAAATATTTTCCCTTGTATAATAAATTGGTGTTATTAGTATAAAATATGTGCCTTTATTGCACAAAGCTGGCTGGCCTTTAGTTGTCCATTTCTGTGGGCAGTTTTGGTAGCCTCTTCAATGGGTTCCCGGTAATTTCAGACTGGAACACGTGGAATCTTTATAAATAGCACAATTATTGGATTATTTTGCGTTGCTTAACTAAGCCATTGAAATACCATGTGGTCTGTATTGATTAACAAAACACATGATCCCTCAGCTTCCCGTATATCTTAATTTATTTGTCTTAAAATATTGGCAAAACACACGAGTTGTATTTTCCACAGAGCAGCAGTTAGCTTAGACAGAGAAGTCTAGGTTCAGAGTTGCTAGCAATAGTAGCTCTGCAAGGAATTCCTAGCTGGCTGTGGTCCTCATGCCCCACCAATCTCCTCATAGGATTTAAAGGTATAAATAGAGAGACACTGGCATATCTCTCTTCCTGCCCTTCCAAGCTTCCAGAAGGCATGACTCCTACTGTGCTTTGTTGCTATAGAAAGGTCTGGCTCAGGGTTTGACAGCTCAAAACGCTGCATAGGAAAACATGTCTTTGGTGAGGATTAAAAATGACTGTCAGTGTCTCTTCCCCAAAGAGGTCAGAAATCTAATGGCATTGATGGACAAGACCTCAATGCCACAAGTGACTTTGGCTGGAGGTCCTAAAGAAATGCCTAACACCAGATGTTTTGAGAAAAGACATGTCCTTTCTTCAGTGTTGTTACTGGCAGTCTCCTTCTTCCTGCCCTGTTACTAAATATGGCACAAAATGCCACATTTCTTAAGTGTTAGTAATGCCATGGGATGATAAAAATTTAAACTTATCAGATTAGAAATCCAGAGGAAAAAAGGTTTCTATTTAGACTGACTCCTACTTGAAATTCTGCATTTTCTTCACTGCAATTTTTGTCTTATAATTCTTCATCATCTTTCAATGCTGTACGACAGGGCTGGAATCAGTTTCTAGTCAGTAAAGACTTTAACAAAGAGGAAGATGTTTACAGGGAAGAAGTCTTTTTTCTGCAGTGTGTAAGGATCCTTTTGAAAACTCTTTCTTTACCACTTCCTTTGCACTATTTTTAGACTTTCTCTCGCTTATCTTTGCAATTTCTCCTCCTCCTGGCACAGGTTCTCTTCTTCAACTTCAGGGAATGAGTAATTACTGGTAAAACCTCTGATTTTTTTTCATTTTTTTATAAGAAGGAATAGTCATCTTGTATTAAATCAAATGAATTTTTTGTTATAGGAGGATCCGATGGTTTAGTATGTCCACGTTTTGCTACTCTGTTTAGCATATCAAAGAGCTGTGAGTTTTCAGTCTTATTCCTCTTATTCCTGTATGAAGAATTTCCTCCCTTTTGTAAGGGCTCTCGTAGTCAGGGAGCTTTCTGCAATCATAGAAGCCATTGACAGGCTACAATATGTTCAATGATATCCTTCAACGTAGTGTGAAGGGAAATGGATATTGTGAAAGGAAGAGCTACCCTAATTTCTCAGTTCTAGTGACCATCAGAGTAAGTCCTCCTCATTAAAGAGGTGTAGTGTAAAAGTACAGGAGAGAAAATCTGGCTGCACCTGGAGAGTGAAGAGGGGACTAAGGAGCAATCTCAGCACTTTGCCGTTTTCAGCTCTTGGTTGACATCACTAGTCAAGTAAATTTTAAGAAGGAATTTGAAAGATAGCAGTGAGGCATCTTTGGGGTTGCTTTCAGGCAGCTGCTTCCAAGGGCAAGCACCAGTATGGTAAAAATAGGAGGTATTTGAAAATCTAGTAATAGGTTATCACAGTTGGAAATGGGGCCATTGAAATGGGCCTGTGTCCGGTGTTTCATTTGTTCTCTTGAATATTGGGTGGGAGCTGCCAGGCAGGTTGGGCCAGTGTCTGGCCTTGCAAGCGCACATATGTGTCTATAGTTGATTATATGGAGAACAATGTGCAGGTGAAATAATCTATCAAGGTTACAGGAAGGAAGCCAGCAGACACTGCCAATAACCATGGCCGTCTCCCATCTACTTATTTCTGCTTCAATTTTTTCGTCTTTTCTATGTATCTGAAATTACTAAAGGTGATTCCAGGAAACTGAAGACTAGAGGTTTTTCTTCTTAAATAGTGAAGCATTCACTGTAATTACATTAGCGTTTTTGGTAAGTACAGGTGTCGAGGACTTAGTGCTTCCTCTTTTTGGCAGCATGCTTAGCACATATGTTATCCTGCGGATGTCATTTTCCATCTCAGGATTTTCTTTTCCTTGTGTGAAAGTGGCAGAATGGCTGTGGTTCCCCGAGTTTCCTGAGGCTTCTTTTCTGACTTTGGGGTTAGAACTAGTTCATACCAGCACCCAGATGCTTTGCTGGCAATGTTTTTCCTATGCACTCTAGGATGGACAATATAAGAATCACTTTGTAATCTTACTTGCTGCTTAATCATTCATAATGGATAGCCCTGAACAGAATAATACAAATAGAGACTAATAGAGAAAGCAGAAAATATCACCACCTGTGAAACTGAAAAAAGGGGGAAAGTAACTTTTATAACATTTACAACACTATCAATGAAGCTGTTCAGCTTAACTGATTTTTTGACCAAATAAGAGTTCTTCTGGGAGTATATAGGAGCCCAAACAAAGTTCCTTATAATAATAATATGATAAAATAACATATATCATATAATATGATAAAAGTAATTGCAGATTCTCAGCAGTTTGGTGACCCCAGCAAGTGACTTCTTTGCGTTGCCAACAGTAAAACTGCCAACTGGAAACTTGCCAACTTACTACCGTGCAAGGGAATGACTTTTTTCTACTTCATTTTGTTTGATAAATATATATTCAGTTGTTGCCATAATAAAATTCTGTCGAAGTCCCAGTTATAGGATCTGCTTAATGCAGTCTGTCCTGTGCCACCTGCTGTGCTTTCCTGATGGATGCCATGCTTCCATTCAGGAGTTCTCCCTCGTAACTACGAATGTGTGAACAGAAAAGCTTTTCCAAGTGCTCTTATTTACAGTCCTGGAAAATGGACTGAGATCAACACACAAGGTCATGAAGTGCCTAGGGAAAACAGTAGCACTTATTTCCAGAGACATCACAGTGGCATAACTTCTTACTCACAAGTTGCATGTGACATTGTCATTTAAAATGCTCTGGTCTAACCAGAGCTGGTTAGCAATTCAAGGTATGTGCCTTTAATGGAGCTGAGCTGTTCATGTGCTCTGCAGAGCATTGATTTCAATAAGCTTGAGACAACACAGCATTTGGTAGTTGGTTTCTATTTCATAAAAAGATACATGCCGAAAGAGTTGACTAATTGTGTGGTTGAACAGAATGAGAGGGGTAAATAAATGTTCTCTCAATGAAGAAAGCATAGCTGAAAACCGAGGGTCTAGGTTTTGTGGCTTTAGAAGAATAAATCTTACCCACAAAATAATCACACTGACTTCAATGGGAGTAACAACACATGTGACTGGATTATTCTTAAAAGAGTAACAGAATCAGAACCAAAGGGCATGCCTGCTTGTTTTTGCTTGAGGAGGCATTGTCTAAGGCAGCCACAAGAGGGGATAAAGCCCCTCACTTCCTAGAACCAAAAAAACACTTCCAGGTTGCTTTATTCCTAATTCAGGGTTGGACCTCAGAGATTGTGTTCTGGCAGCATTCAGGTGGTTTAGAGAAGCTGTGTGATCAACAGCCATGGCTGTGTGTCCATGTGTTGGATGCCTCATTAAAACATACAGTGGGTCATGCACATAATATCTCAAGCTCTGAGTGCACATAAATGATAAACGTGTTGGACAAAATGCGTGTCTACACAATTCCTAATATGGGAAGAATTTCTTAATGTGAAGGGAGTATCATAGCACCAACACACAGTTCAACACAGTTTGAACAGAGCTGTATTAAGCCAAATAGTGCTGTAATAAGGAATCAGTGACTTCCCTGAAACGCTGTTGTAGAGGTGTTAGAGCATGACTGGTTCAGGACTTGGCTGCTGCTGCTCCAGAAAGGCTGTTCCTGCCAGTGGCAGTTGTGGATGTTTCTGGACTGCAGTTTGGGTTGCTGTGGCAGTGATGTGAGAGTGCTGGCTGTGAGGAGAGAGGCCCAGAACTCAGCAGTGGCTGCCCCTCCTGCTCTCACCTCTGCAGGTACAGACTAAAGGAGCAAAAGGGCCATTCTTGTTCTTCTGGCAGTCCATTGTCTGCTCTGCCTGTAGCTGGGACCTGTGCTGCTCACTGCTGCCACAGGTGTGTGAAACAGATGATCAGGGCGCACAGTATTTTACACAGCCTGTTCTCTAACCAGCACAGCATAAGCCCCTTCTGCTGGAGTAAGGTACAGCACTGGCTCTGTGGCAGGCTTATTTGTCTCTCTGGATCTCAGTCAGACAGATGCTTGTTTGCTAAATGGATAAACTGTCTGTCTGCAAAACTGGGTGTGAAGGATGTTGTGAACTAAACAACCTGCCACCACTCTCTCCTATACAGTGAGTAATGCTTCCTTAGCTTGTCCTGTGTTCAACACTCCTTTCCTCTATGCTATGAGCATTCCTGTTGCTTAGCATCATTTGTTTTTATTTTGGTCTTTCTAAGACAGGCTGTGTAGAGTTTAGGCCCAATCTGGCTTCCTCTAAAGTCTGAGAAAATATTGGCCTTGAACCAGCAGAGCACTTACAGTCCGATAATGCTCCTATAAAATTCAATGACTAGACTCCCACTCACTTCAGTGGTGTAGCCCAAAGTGCTGAGATTACTCACTTGCTTGAAGTTATGTGTGTGCCTGAGTATTCTGTTGTTTAGAGTCCTAACCAATAAAAGCAGGTCTGAAAACAGGGATTTCCATGGCTGTTTCATGGGTTTGGCATCAGAAAGGAATGAACTGTGGGACATTTTAGGAAGTGAATAGAAATGGAAACTGGAAATTCTTTCCTGAACCTGAAATTCAAAATGAAATTGAGTTCTTTGAAGAGGAATTAGTGGAAGTACTTGCAGGGCTCCAAAGACACAGAATGACCATGGAGTCCTATCTGCTTTACCTGACAGTACTGAGCTCCTTTGGCTCTAATGGTATCAAAATCTATAAAGAAAAGTCATTTTTTATACTGTTTCCTGTTGTTTTAACATCCTCTCCCTTCCCCTTAGTCCAGAGAGCAGATGCTTGTTTTGGTATGTTTATCAAAGCATCAGCCCAGCCTCACATTCTGTCACAGCTCCTACGGAAGACCACGCAGAACTGTAAACTTTGACATGGAACAGGTTGGTGCAAAAGCCATTCTCTGTTGGAAGTGGAAACATAATGGGCTATGGATTGCTCCAGACCAGAATCATTTAGGAAAAAGTCTGGCATGTAACAGACAGAAGTTGATTTTTTTCATACTACTCTTGTTTAAACCCTGCTTTATAAGATTTCCACAGAGAGGAATGTTGCATATACTGGTGTCAATGAAGTTTTGCCAGTTAATTCTTCTGAGGTATGGTTTTGCCCACAATATATAAGGTTTCTTAATAACCCGACTTCTACATAATCTAGTTTATGAGTATTTTAGACTATAGTGTGACCACATTTATTAAAGAACTCTGTATTAAACTCTGGTTTTGCATAATCTAACGCTCTAAAATGCGTGTATACATAAGCGTCTACATCCCATACTCATCTGCTATAACAAATTGAAATTTTGGACAGTGATACAACTATTGCATCTAACTGTGGTACATCCAGCTCCATATCTGATGAATGACTGCAGCTGCCACTTAAAGAGAGGCCCTTGACTCCTGCACTGTTGAAACCCATGCCCATAAAATCTAAGGCTATCAAAAACTAGTCATTTAAAGAAAGTTCAGGATGTTCCGATAATCATCAGATCCCTTTCAGCAACTGTTCTGCTTTACATTCTGCCCACAGAAAATGTGTATTTATAAAAAAGGAGTGAAAAAGATCAGCATAGACAAATATGCCTAATCTCTAAAAATAGTACGGCCAAAAATAAAAATCTACAAATTAAAGTAAAGAAAAGTATTAAAAAAAAAGTTGCAGGTTTGATGCCATCATTCACTTGCATAACACCACCGCTACAATCTGCATATGCAGTCTGCCTTTTCAATGGAAATGCTGAACTTCAGCCCTTGGAAGTGTAGCTTCAATGAGCTAGGAAGTAATACACCCCATCAAGCTGGCAAACAGGAACTCAAGGCTTTGGGTCCTAGCTGGTTGTCTGTTTTGCTGTCTGACCTTGGGTGCACTTGCTGAGAGGAGAAGCTTTGGGTTTAACAGCACCAGCTCTTCCTCATTTACTTCCTTAGCGTTTCCTCATCTATCAGGATATAGCAGAACTCGGAGGAACCCATGGGACTTTCCCATCCCAGGGGCTGTGCTCTTAGAGGCGAAGAAAGCCCCATACATAAATTATGTGAACTAATACACTGCTCATCCCTCACTCCCCATGATGTCCATAATCACCCAGCAGGGCTCACTGTGTGTTTCAAGTGAATATGAGCCACCTGAGTCTGAATCAACCTGTCCAGTTGCTTTGCACTCTCTCAATATTGACACTCAACCCATCGTGCTGCATGACAGTGAACAGCTGACAGAATAAATCAGGGATCCTGGACATGACAAGAACTCACTTGGCCTTACTTGACTTGACCTATAATATCTTGTTGGCACGGGAGGAGAGTAGGCTTTCTCTAGTAAAGTAATCATATCCTCTCTAATTTTTCTTCATCCTATCCAGAGCACACTGTTGTGTGTGCATGGAGTGAGGGGATTTGTGAGGGAGGAAATACCTTTTCCTTCTTGAAGATTATTCTAGGAAACTGCAGTATAAATCTTTATTCAGTAGAAAGTATTTTTTTCTGTGAAAAATGTTAATAGGAAAAAGAACTTGTATAAACTGAGTTGGAGGGAAAGTGAGAAAAGCCCAGTATTTTATGCCTGAGTGTGATCATTATTTTGTAATGAAGAGATTGGAGAGGTGTAAATTAAAGTGTCATTAATTTTACAAATTATCAAAAGGTGTTAATTTTGCTAAGATGAAAATAATAAAAATAATGCACTGCAAGAGGACTAAAAAACATGACAAATTTCTCAAAATTGCACAGTCCACTGCTGTGTATTGGAAATCTGACTCAAAACCAAAGACACTTGAGGCCTTTGCTCATATAAACCTCTCTGTGCCAGAATGGAAGTTGTTGGGAGACTTGGTGAGCTAGACCATCAGGCATCTATTTCTGCACCTTCAACGGGCAGATATCAGATAGATGAAAGGGATGCTAATGAATGTGGCTCAGATAGTATTCTTGTAGATGAAAAAAACCACTTCAAGTTCATTACAAGTTGATTTGTGTTTTCCCACACAAAAAATTTAAAATGTTACTACATTTGCCACGTAAAAAGTATGGATTAGGTGATGATGCATTCTAGGCCCTGGACAACCCAAAATCTTACCTTACAAAAAATATATTCCAGTTTAGCCACTGCAATTCTGAAAGTCTATTCAGACTGAGACATTAAATATTTAATTTGTTTTAATGGAAGCTCTCATGACTGCTGAAAGAATTTAGTAATAATATAGGCAGAAATATAATTTTCCCACCCTCATTCACAGTGAATTATTAAATAATATGTATCATTAATCCTCTCATTGAAATTTCTTACTGAGATTCATGACCTGCTGGACTTAAATTCCAAATATTTGAAATGGTACCCACATATTTATATATAAAACTTAGGCATGTATTCTTCCTTTTTTATAAGTTTTGTATGCTGATAGTCATGCACAGGTTTTCCTTTGTATTATGAATATATTTATCTATTTGCTATTTAGTAATTTTGTCAGTATATGTGATAATTTGAGATACAATATTTAAGTTTGAGTTGCACAAGTGCTTACATTTTCTGGAAATAAGATGCATGGTCAGTGTACTTCTACCCAAGATCTGTCCCCATTTTTCTGAAGTGAGTCTTAACTGCACAAGGGTGATTTTAATAAATTAGCAATGCTGTCCTGAGAAATCCAACCATACTTTTGAAGAATCAATCATTTAGTTTCATCCAGGATGAGAGAAGTATTGCAGCTTTGGTAACAGTCACGTGCACATTGTCTGTTACCTTGTCTAAAACTTCTGGAGGTAAATGCAATATTCATTAAATAGATTACATCACAGTAACAGCGAGAGCTTACAGTTTCAGGTATCTGATTTTCTTTCAGACACTTATTAATTCAACAGCTTTGCTTTATGTGATTTTTTAAAGAATTTATTTTTGGCTTAAGGTATTCAGGTTTTAACCTAGGATATCAGCTTGGTACAGTGGTAAAGAGAATGATAGACTCAAGTGAGTTTTCTGCTGGCAAGATTCCACAAGCTTCAGTGAAGCTATGCTTGTTTACATGCATTGAAAATTTGGCTCAGTGCCTGGATATGTGATAAAAATTATCTACCTTCTCCTACTTTTTCAGATAGAGACATCCTGTGCGTATCTTGGCTTTCTTCTTTCATTCCATTTCAGTCAAAGGGGACCTTCAGATAAGGAAAGTCTAGCAGACATGAGTAGTGGAAAGCATTAAACTGATAGGACTTTAGCAGGAAGCTGCCTAGCAAGGAGGACTTGGATACTTTTCATAGTGGTGTAAGGATTGAACGATGACAAAAGTGGCTCTTCTGTTCCGGAAGAGCGGCTGAGGTATCTGGTTGTAACGGTTTCATTCGCTTCATTGTTGTAAGCTTGTTTTGGAAAGACATATTTTCACTTTTATGCCATTTCATGGAAAAACACAAAACTTTTGTCTCCTGTAAAGATCATCTCTCTCCCCAGCTATAGTGCCAAGTGTTGGTGGCAGGGAGCACTCTCTAGATGGCTGTTCTGCCTAAAAGCAGTCTCTTTTCTCAGTGTGCTCCTAAATTTTCAGGATTTTGCCAGCATTTTCCTTTTGTGTTTGCTATTGCATATTGAACAAGGACATATTTTGTCACATTCTGCCCCAGTTTTCGTTTCACTTTTTTTTTTTCTTTTTAATAGCAAGGGGTTGCAGTACCTCTCTCTGGGAAGTAAGACTCTTGCAAGTGGCATGGAGTTGGGAGGTGTGTGCTCTCTCCTGCCACAGGTCAGGGAACATATTTTGCTAAATTCCATTTCAGTGCAACTTATTTTGGAATTATGCACTTGAGGTTCCTGTGGAACTTCTTGAACTACTTGTTTATAGCAATGCTGCAGGGTGTAAATCATCACTAACGTTCCAGAATTTTTTTCCAATGAAGCAACACTTACAAATTTAAAGTAGTATTTTCGAATGCAAAAAAGATCTCTCAGTAATCCAGTTTCATGCCTTAAGACTTTAAAAGTCAACTTTTATTTTGAATTATTCGGGTCTTATGAGAGTTCTTATTTTCTGCCATGTAATCTGAATCTCAGTATTTTCCTTCTGAGCCTAAATATAATTATTTGTTCTGTTATACCAACTTTAGCCAATTTCACAATAGGGAGTTCAGGTGCAGGTGCCCAAAGCAAACATAAAACCCAGAAATATGATGTCACCATACATCCATGTCAGAGTTACATGTCAGAGCAGTATTTTACCACTAAAGTCAGTGGACATCAATTCTGATAGACATATAGTTCACATTTTGCAAAAAGATCACCATGTCCTTTTATTATTTATTTCAGATTCAGAGATAATATTGATGAAGATTAATTTCACTGTTAAAAGAAACATTTTTTTCAGAAGAAGTGATATGTTTTAAGGACATAGGTTTAACATCAAACATCACTACTAAATATGTCTTTCTTTTTAACTCAGATCTTATGACAGGTTAGCTTTAACTCAGCCTTGTTACGTGTCATAAAATATATTCCTGTGTAAAAACAATGACAGTTACTGCACAGATATGTGTGTGTATTGTGATCAAAAGGGAAAATTGTCCAATTAGCAAGACAGAATTGAAAAGGACCACAACGTGCTCAGATGCATTGCCCCAAATCATCAATAAATGCTATCCTTTCATGCAACAGGACAAAATTCAGAAAGTGCCTTTGGTTTCAAGCAGGCGAAACCTGGCTAACAGGTAGAGAGCTCTTTGCAAGGATGGTATATCTGATATCCACGAGAACAAATGAAAGCTTACAGGAGTCTTGGATAATATCAGGGGATGGGTGGTCATAGGAAGTCAGTTCTTGTGAAGTGCTAAAACTTGATCCATATTCATTGTACACACCCAAAGTGCTAAGACCTGCTGCTAGGGTCATCATTCAGGTTGGGATTTCCAGGGACAGCTATGGAAGTCCAATTCATATAATCTCAAAACCTGCTGCAAAGCAGCTTTGCTGGGAGGCAGGAGATGGTCCCCCAGCTGATGGAGGAGCCCACACACCCATGCGCCTGCTTCTGGCACCCTGCTACCAGCACCAGGGCATGACACATCCATGAGTGCCAGCACTGCTCGAGCATCTTGCCTGGATTTTAGAAAGAAAACAGAAGCCTGATGAGAGCTGCCTGCTGGTGGGAGGGAGCGGGGTCAGGCTCTATTTGGAGCTCTGGCATGGGCGGATGCCGCAACCCTGGAGAGGGTACAAGAATTTGGGCCACGCTCCTGCAATTAACATGTCCAGCTCCAAGTGGCTCCCGCTCTACATGTGCTTTCTTGGATGGCCCTTCTGAGAGGTCTAACTCTGCATGTGCTCAATGAAGGGAAGCTTAGCACCCAGCTCTGGGTTTTGAATTTCACAGAAGGAGCCAGATGCTTAGAGGCCAGGTATTTGGTGTCTGATCTGTGGGGGTTAACTCTCTTATTGGATCTACCTACAATAATTTGACCTTAAGGATCGCAGCTCCAATTAGATGATGTAGGAAATGGAAAACTGCACAACCCCCTCCTATGCATTTTTAAATAGTTATGTATATAGGCCCATAGCAATTCTTTGTGCAGGCATGCATGGGGATTCCTATGATAAGCCCTCAGTAAGCTGAATACATGGAGCAAAAGGTTTTGGTTTGGAATGCCACAGGCAAATTATTGGTATGCTGCAACCTCCTCTTTGCTGCTGGAAATATTTTCTTCATTTGCCCCTAGTTCTGAACCAACTCAGAACTGTGTTGCAGAGTGAAGAAGCAAATGCTGCTTAAATTAGCTCCTTTTTAGAACTTTGCTAATGAGTTTTGCGTTGTGATTATCTGCTCCTTTTTATTCTGAAAATGAAATTAATGAGACTTTTTCCCAAGAGCTGAGGATTGGGCTGACAGAATGTGACTTTAATAGTGGGGAAAGAACAGCAAAATCTTCACATCACCACGTGGCTTTCTGCTCATCCACCCACACCTGGAGGCAACTGTAGTAATGAGAGTCTGTCAAGTTGCTCCTCATTTCTGCATTTGGCAGAGTGCTGTTTCCTCTCTGCTACTGGGGCTGCTAGTTCTGGGTTTTCTATAAGCCCCCTCCTAAAGTGAAGGGAGGCTGTGGGCTGAGACCTTTTGCAAAGTTGATAGGAAAAAAGAAATAAAATTTCTGCTCCCCTGCTGGGAGGAAGAGAGGTGGGTTTTGCTGCAGGAAACCCACACGTACGTGAAGAGTGGTCGTGAAGTCCCATTCCTGTTAGGAAGGCAAGCAGCCATGTGGTGGGTTTTTAACACTCTTCAAGGTGTTAGAAAAATGTCCCACTGATACTTCCTCGTGCAGGAACCCCCCAGCTGCTCACTGGGGGCTGATGCTTGGTGTGGAGACAGTGCCTGAGATCTCTCTGGGGCCTGCAGCCAGCCTGTTTAAGTCACCTGAGGCCACTTAGTGACTGCCCACCCAGGGCGCCAAGGAATGAACAGCCTGCACCAGAGTGTCCTCGACTGGACACAGGAGTGTCCACACATGGGGTGGGCAGGGCTGCACAGGCCCTCCCCTCACCATCACCATACTGAGCTATGCAAACTACCCCCCTGACACCATGTCCTGGGGTGTGTGGTACTGGTAAATGTGCAGGGCTCCATGCCAGGCACAGGGCCAGGCATGAGCTGATCTGGGCTACAGCACATCAAAAGCAAAAGGTTGTCCTGTGGAGGGACACCTTGGAACATTTGAAGATCCCCTGGTATCAATGCAGGCTGAGGCACGGATGTTTCAGGAGCAGCCCTGAGGAGATGGATTTGAGGCTACTGGTGGATGAGAGGCTGGACATGAACCTGCAATGTGCACTTGCTGCTAGAAAGCCAGATGTGTCCTGGACTGCATCCAGAGCAACATCGAGGGGGGCGATTCTCCCATTCTGCTCTGCCCTCATGGGACCCCAGCTGGAGCACTGCATTGAGGTCTGGTGTCCCCACCTTAAGAAGGACATGGTCCTGTTGCAGTGAGTCCAGAGGCTACAAAGATGATCAGGGGGCTGGGGCACTTCTCCTATGAGGACAGGGTGAGAGCGCTGAGGTGGCTCATCCTTGAGAAGACAAGATTCTGGGGAGACCAGATAGCACCTTCCAGTACTTTTAAGGGGCCTGTAAGAAAGACAAGGGCAATTTTTTAGCAGGGTCTGTTGTGTAAGGACAAGAGGTAATGGCTTTAAACTGATGGACTGTCAATTTAGATTAGATATTAGTGAGAAGTTTTTTACAATGGGAATGGTAAAACCTGGCACAGATTGCCCAGAGAAATGGTGGATATCCTATCCCCAGAAACATCATTTCTCACTTGTGGTGTTGATAAGGGTACACCCTGCTTGAGCACATAATGCTCAATGCAAAATCTGCTGTCCAGGTCAGAGATTAGGCAGTTCTAGCTGCACTCTTGGCCACATTTTTCCTAGGCTTTTCGGGGATCCAGTGGTGAAAGAGGGAATTTGAGTTCCCAAGAGTGCTTGGAAGACAGATAGGATCTTCACCAATTTTTCAACAGGGAACACAGAAATTTTCTGACTAAGAAACTTGACTTGACAAATGTAGATGCTGCCATTATTATTTCTACTTCCAGACTTAGAAATTGTGTCAATTTGCAGCACGTATTTTTCAAGGCGAGATGTTTTGAAATGACTTAAAGGATTCATAAATTTAGATTAATGTAAAGCAGTATTTAGTTGAATGTTTAAAATATACTGTGATTGAGCCTAGAAACAATTTTAAGGCTTGTAGATGTGATAAAATGGATAGCATGGGAGTTTCAGTTTGTGACCTTCCAACCTCAAACAAAGGAGGAGTGTTTGAGGCTATGTCAAACTAGGGGGCAATGAACTGTCTGATTTGTTTTGTTAGCCAGGTCGCCTAGGTCTCTGCTGCACTCTAAGGCTATAAAAAGCCTGGGTGTATTTTTGAGCCAAAGAGGTAAGTCTGTGAGACAGTACTCCAGCTGGAGGCATGTCACAGCAAAATGCAATGTGCTCAGCATTATTTTCCACCCCTCTTGTTGTGCTTGCTAATATTTTCTTGGTGAGTGCTATTTGTGAAGTTCAGCACAATGATTTTCAGATTATAGCTGTAGTGGACAATGCAATAGATACCGAGAGTTGCTTGGTCTACTGCAGTTTCTAATAAGCTATATGTAACTGCACAAGAATACGATTTGTAACACAGGCCTAATTATTCAGAGTGAGTTTTGCACCATCAGGTTCTGCTTTGCACCATAGCCAGTAGGCTTTTTTGGATACTATTTTGCCTTCATTTTACTCTTTCCTCCATTTTGCATATCATTGCCTTTACCACCACCGTTTTCATCTGGTGATCTCTTCTTTAGTTGTCAGCTTCCCTTAGGCTTGTTACCCTGCTTCAGCCTTGGTGGACCAGAGGAACCTTGTTTCACACTCTAGTGCTGGCACCTTGGTATTGCTACTCTCGTGACCAGTGACAGGACTCAAGGGCATGGCATGAAGCTGATTCAAGGGAGGTTTAGAGTGGATATCATGGAAAGGTTTTTCACCCAGAGGGTGGTTCGGTAGTGGATCAGGCTCCCCAGGGAAGTGGTCACACCACCAGACTGACAGAGGTTAAGAAGCATTTGGACAATGCTCTCAGACACATGGTGTAATTGTTGGGGTGTCCTGGGGAGAATCAGGCATTGAACTCTATGATCCTGATTGGTGCCTTCCAATTGAGCATATTCTATGCATCTATGATTCTATATTGAGGTCAGTATATTAATACAAGTCTTTCAGTATCCTCAGACACAGGACGATATGAATGCAGAATGGACAAAAGGGACTGGTTGTATCATCCAGTCTTGACCACATCTGAAATGGTCAGTCCAGAAGATGTTTTAGTCCATGTGTCTCAATCTATTAGAGACCACAAGGCACACACCCTGTACTGAGTTTAGATCTTGCAAAATCAGTACCACATTCAAATGCCTTGGTCTATATTTTTTTTTTTTGATGTGACTTATCTCCAATATTTGAAACACTGAAGGAAAAATAATGAACATGTCAAATTTTATAAAAAAGGGGAAACTACAGTTCTTTCCTGACCATTTCAGGCAGCTAGAAGAAGCCTCAAATGAATGTCATGATATAAATGTACAGTATTAAACAAGGATGATCAAGGAATTGAAGGTGGTGTCCTCTTTCTCTTCTTTCTGTTCTCCTCACAGCATACCAACAAAGTAACTACATAAGGATTCACGAGCAAAGCTTAGAATTATTCTGCTGTTTTCTAAAATGAGTATCTATCTATCTATCTATCTATCTATCTATCTATCTATCTATCCATCTTTCCTCTTTTGTTTTTTTTTTTTAATCTCTGCTTGAACAATGGCTCCAGCAGTTGTAACACAGATGATAGGAAATAAAGAAGAAAAGGGGCTTTGATTTTGTTTTCAGCCATTTGGGAAGGATGTCACAGAAATTCCTTAACTTTTAATGAATTTCTTATTTAACTGAGTAACTAATTTTTTTAGGTGTCACAATGTGGGTACTGTCATGTAGTGTCTGAAATCTTCACTCACTCTTCCATCTTCTATGTTAGATCATTTACTCTTTATGTGACCTCTAAAAGATTATTTACTTACAGACGGTCTTCTTTACTTACATGTAAAGCATCAGTGGAATGTCTTCCATTAGAAACCAAATCTTCTGATTAGTTTAGAGTTTATGGTACAACTCAGAACACAATGTGTTCTATTGAGTTCCCATTTAGATTTATTTCCTGAAGCTGGACAATGATAGCTATCTAAACCTTGCTTCAGTAGGTTGAAGTGCATCATACAAACAGTTGCATGAACTGTTTTGCTAATGTTTTTTTTTTCTTGAACTGTAATTTCCCTTATTTCTTTTATTTTTAAAATATAAAGGATTTACAAGTTGGAAAACATGGATCTCACAACTTTTTGGAAACTCAACCTGACCAATAAACACATTTGCTTGCATCATATTCAGTGATTATTGTGATATTAAGGAATGCTTTAAATCTTGTTGCCAACATAAAATCATAAGATTTGTACTTATTTGCAGCAGATTTGACTTTGGCCTATTGTGTAAAGATGAAATCTTAGCTAGAAAGCCTCAGTAATGACACTGCTCCAGAAATACTGCAAAAAAGGGAAGAATCTCTTTAACCTCAGTGAGGTTTCGATTAGGATCTGTATCCATTCCAGTCTTTAGAAACAAACATAAAACCATCAGTAACCACCTCTGGACTACTGATTCATGACTGTAGATAAGATATTTTGGAGAAAAATTCAGGACATAACTAGGTTGCAAGAGTTAAAATGTATTTCTCTTGAGGATGTATTTAA
>WEIT01025430.1:3570-16560 GCA_013389985.1 Dryoscopus gambensis
CATCTTAGATAAGGCTTTCTGTTCAATTTTTCCACACATACTTACATATTTCTCAATAGCGGAATATGTATTTGAATCAGACTTCAAAGGTGGCCCTAATTTGAGCAATACAGGATTTGAAAAAATACAAAAGTTAAAACCTAAGGCATCACCACTACTCTATTATAGATCAGCTTTTCAAAATTAAAAAAGAACATAGCAATATTCATGTTTATTGATGTACTTGGCAGAATTTTAATCAATTTCCAAATTCTTTTTATTAGTGTTATGTAGTAAGAGACCCTTGTAAAATACAGCTATCAACTAAGTAAATCTGAATCAACTTAAAGGTAGAGCAACATGAGGTCCTGAAAATATGTCATTAAATGGAAGGAACAAAGGCCGTTAACACAGCTACAGCAGTTGTCATAATGCAGCAACTGCACAAAGGGACCCTGAATCTTTACTGAAAACTGTGCAGTGACTGAAGTACCACCATCTCCAACACCTGCTGTAGTAGATATTCCTCCAAACCACAGAGACCCACACCTAGACACAACTCCTTTGATATTGTGCTGCCATCCTCGTCTCTGGTGGTACCTGCTGCTCTGGAATTACCTTAGAAGTGTCTGGTGCCTCCCTTCAGGACCTAACAAGTGCCCTCCCCACATGACATGTGCTGTTGTTGAGGTGCTGAGTCACCAGCTGAAGGGGCAGCAGGAGGAGGTGAATGAGCTATGCACCATCAGGAAAGAAGAACAGGAGATTCACAGGGTCTTCAAAGACCAGACAGAGACAACAGCCCCAGACCTCGCTCCAACTAAAGAGACAAGTGGAGGCTACCTTAAGAGGGGACACTGAATGGAGGTGCCCAAAATGGAGAGGACAAGAAACGAGACTTCTGACAAGAAGTAACAAAAACAAGTTGCTATGTCTCAATAGGGGAAAAGTTTTTTCATTATGAGGGGCAGCAAACATGTGAGGTTGCTGAGAGAGTTTGTAGAATCTCCACCCTTGGAGACATTTAAATCTTAACTGGACAAAACAACATAGTCAAATGGAATTTTCTTTGAACTGAATGTTTTGCTAGGTGGCCTCTGGAGTCCTTTTCCAACCTACATGGTTCTGCGTTTCTATGAGCACTTGACAAAATCCTTGTTGCATAACCTCAGTACTAAATGTATTCATATTTTACTCTTCTCTACAAACTGCTTTAGTTCAGTCTCACCACTGTACTGAACTGAAACTCATCTTTCTTTTCTCCCTTTCTTTCATCCTTTTTTTTCTCTTGAAATGTGAGAGAATGGCACAAAATCTTTATATCACTTTCATTTACTTCTCAAGACTAACTTCAAAGAAACTTTCCAAGTAACTCTTTCCAGGAGTAACTTTTCAAGAAACTCTCTGGTAAAATTACAAAGCAGAAGCTTTCCCTCGTTAACATAGGTTATGTTGTTATAGCAGGGAATAGAATCTGAATATTTTGCTTATGTGAAACAGAATAAAAGACATGCTTATATAACAGGGAACAGTTAAGAATTCCTTCTTTCTAAGTATTTTCTGAAAAAAACTTAAAGCCTTTAATCTCTGCCTTGTTGCCCAGTATTCTGGACAACTATTTATTAGGAAGTAGTACCTATATCTTTGTTTTGTAAGTTTTAAGTTATAAGTTTTATTTCAAGTTATGTTTCTTCTTTAAAAGTCCTTATTCTAAAAGAAAATTACTTTTTAATTCATATGTACTTCTGAATTTTAACAGTGGTTATTTTCTTAAAGTTTTTTTCCATACAACTTACACATTCTATATCAGGAGTTTTCCCCTTGGTATCTCCTTGAAGAATATAATGTAAAAGGATGTATAAAGTGTTAATTCAAATGCTGTGCTTTTATATTCAAGACATGTGACATGACGTGTTTTATACGAAGTTATAAAAGGAGGGGACTCAGTATCATTATTATTTACTAATAAATGGAAAGGTTTCTTCTGCTAGTTTTTTTGTTTATCATTTGAAGTAGTCAGTGTTTAAAACTTCATTTCAATATAGAGTTGGAGTATAAGGTCATTTATTCACTGCCATATTAGACCAGATTTATTGATGCTCATCACTGCAAAGATTTTGATTTAGAGGTATGCAGTTTTTGATAATCTTTCAGTAAGCTATTGCTGTTCTGCTAATGGTTGACTACAACTTAAAATTCTTTTGTGCATGAATAAAAGAACTTTTTGAAGGTCATGGGCAACCTGAAGACAGCACTGTTACAACTGGAGAACTATAAAATTGTATTTAAGGAAAAAAGAGAAAAGATTTTTAAAAGCATTTAGAATTCTAATAAAATCACTCTTCAGACACTCCCAGAACACTCCTAAATATTAAAGCAGTTGAAAGAGGGTGAGACCATTTTTGAAGACCCCATCCTGCTCACCATCAGTGGAGCCCTTCAGTTTTAAGGTGTTAAACATTCAATGGAACAAGAACTGGAAGATGGGTCCAACCCCACCCAGAATTATTCTGATATTTCCTTGTGCTAAGTTAAGGTTTAATTATTACAAAGATGAAAAGCTTTTAACAAATTACAGAAAAAAGGGGAAATACTTTCTTCAACATTCCATGTCAAAATAAGTATTTACATGACTAATGAAGCACCTGTATAATTCAAATGTACCTCTTTTGCAATATTCATAGAATTGTAGAATGGTTTTCATTGAGGGACCTTAATGATCATCTAGATCCAATTCCCTGCCATCAGCAGGGGCAGCTTCCACTAGACCATATTGATCAAAGCTCTAATCAACATTTCCGGGGGTGGACATCCACAGCTTCTCTGAGCAACCTGTCCCAGTGCCTCACCACTCTCACAGTAAGGAATTTCTTCCTCCAATCTAATCTAAACCTGCNCCACTAGACCATACTGATCAAAGCTCTAACCAGCACTTCCAGGGGTGGACATCCATAGCTTCTCTGAGCAACCTGTCCCAGTGCCTCACCACTCTCACAGTAAAGAATTTCTTCCTCCAATCTAATCTAAACCTTCTTTCAGTTTAAAGCCATTACTCCTTGTCCTGTCACTTCAAGTCCTTGAAAAAAGTCCTCCAACTTTCTTCTAAGCCCCCATTATGTACTGAAAGATGACAATAAAGTTTTCCTGGAACCTTCTCTTCTGCGGGCTGAAAACCCCCAGCTTTCTCAGCTTTTTCTCATAGGGAAGCTGCTCCAGACCCCTGATCATCTTCGTGGGCCTCCTCTGGACTATGTCCAACAGTTCTATTCCCTTCATATGTTGAGGACCCCAGAGCTGGATGCAGCGTCGATGTTAAGACAGGCACGACACACACACACACACACCCCAACAGCTCCAAGCAAAAAAGAAAAAAGCTCCCTTTATTACTAACACAGCTTCTTTTCTACAGTTTCTTAACATTTGTGCTGCATGTTCATTGGCCATTACCTTTACTACAATACAATGTTATTGGTTGTCTATAGCGTGGAAAGATTCTCATTACATTATCAGCCAATATACTCCCTTTTGCAGCTGCTACATCTTCTCTCTGTTGTTTGCTTCTTGCTTCTGTTAATGTTGCTGTTCTCAGGGGTACAAACTGCTTATGTCAAGGTTGGTGCCTGCGAGGCTTTCAGTCCAGCTGTCGGTTCCCACAGGTTTCCCTCTATTTAGCCGACGTAACAGGCCTGAGCCATTTACAAAGGCAACAAGGCCTTCATTTTATAAGGCTTTACCTATATGCAACAGATGCAGTCCTCCACGCAGGGTCTCACAAGAGCAGAGCAGAGAGGAAGAATTCCCTCCCTCAACCTGCTGGTCACATTGCTTTTGATGCAGTTTAAATCTAATTTAAATTGTTAAATTGTTTAAATCTATTCTGGCAGCTGCTTGCAAAAAGAAAACCTGGGCATTTTTTCTTCAAGCAGCATACTGGTCAAAAGACGACACTACCCTGTTATTTTCTGTTGCAACATGGAGTTAGCTTACGCATACAAACAGAAGAAGAGAGTTCTTGTCTGGGAATTCAAATAAAATCCCAAACACACTAAAAAACGTAGCAATAGTTTCCTCAGGCCACAGTTATTCCCAGTTATTTTTATGCAGTAGCTTAGATTTCACCTCTCATTTAATACATTGTGGATTTGTTTTGTGAGTTGGGGTTTGGCTCTGTATTTTTTTGGCTGTTGTTTGTTTGCTTGTTTTGAAGAAACTACATATAACTTTCAAATCCTCTTTTTTACTGCATAAACCCTCTGAATTCCTGACTTGAAATTCTTCAGTCCCTGAGTCTGCAAGGTGTCTACCACCCAAATTTGAATAAGAGAGATAAGGTTTAGAACAATTAGAACTATAATACCGATGAGTTACACACCCCACTTTATGAGTATATGTCACAATGCACAATTGATAAATAAATCGTCATTGATTGAAGGAGGAATTAAAACACATGATATTTCTCAACATCTAATATATATGGACACCTACACTGAGCAGAACAAAATAATGAAGGCTTGGATAAATGCAGAATTCTTCCTTTCAGTAGGGTTTGATACTTTATCTCAGGAGCGACATTTTTTTACCTTTAAAGATAAAGGCATCTAGGCCAAAAGAACTTTGCTATGATGTCGTGGTTTGACACTGGTCCAATGCCAAGCTCCCATGAGAGTCACTCACTCACACTCCCCTGCCACAGCTGTGTAGAGGAGAGAAAAGAAATTAACAAAGTGTTCATGAGTTCAGATAAGGACCTGGAGAAACACTTCAAGGGCAAAACAGGCTCAATTTAAGGTTGCAAAGTGAATTTTTTACTAACAGAATCAGAGGAGGATAATGAGAAGTAAAATAAGCCCTTAAAACACCTTTTTCCCCCCAGTCCCTCCCTCCTTCCCACCAACAGTGCAGGGAGAGAGAGCAGGGGGGTTTGGTCAGTTCGTCCCCCGAGATCTTCTGCTGCTCCAGGAGACGAGTCTTCCCCTGTGAGGCCGTGGGGTCCCTCCTACAGGAGACAGTTCTCCATGAACTTCTCCAGTGTGGGTCCACTCTCATGAACAGAAGTCCTGCCAAACCTGCTGCAACATGAATTCCCCCCACGGACAGACAGTCCTCCCAAAACTGCTGTGCCATGGGTCCCTCTTTCCATGGGGTGCAGTCCTCCAAGGACAGGCTGCTCCAGCCTGGAAGCAAGGGCCCTCTCTCTGCGCCAGGTCTTCCACTGGATCACAGCCTCCTCCAGGCATCCACCCCGCTCTGGCGTGGGCACCTCCCCCATGGGCTGTGGGTGGATCTCTGCATTCCCCATGGACCCATGGGCTGCAGGAGGACAGCTGCTTCATCATGGTCTTCACCACAGCCTGCCGAGGAACCTTGGCTCCGGTGCCTGGAGCACCTCCTCCCCCTCCTTCTCCACTGACCTGGGTGTCTCCATGTTGTTTTCCCTCAAACATTCTCACCTCCTCCTCTCCTCCGACTAGAAGAAAAACTGTATGACTTTGTTTTGATTTTCTTCTTAAATATGTCATCACAGAGGCGTTACCAGCCTCTATGATTGGCCCAGTTCTGTCCAGCAGCGTATTCATCTCCAGAGCCATCAGCCATTGGCTCTGCTGGACATAGTGGGAAGCTCCCAGCAGCTTCTCACAGGAGCCATCTTCGCGGCCCCCCTGCTACCAAAAACCAGGTTGTGCAAAACCAATACACGTGACTCTATTAGAAGACTCCTTAACTTAGAACTTATGAACCTTTTGTACTATGTAGTTCAGTTCTCTTGGGATATTGTGAGACTAGATGCCAATATACCATTATTCTATACTGTTACTCTAGATTACTGTTACCTGTAGTTGTAGGTAACACTTTTATACTGAACTGTTGATTCTATTGACACAGTGGCTATAGCTTTCAAAAATCTCACCTATCTGTTGTGTCCAAAAGGTTCAGACAGACTTTGTGGAACTTTTTTTTCTCCCTCTTGTTAACTTCAGCATCTTTGTTCTAGGATAGCAGGTTTTGGAAAGTTTTAGCCTTAGTCTTTCTCTCGGTAGTCCTCAAAGGCTTCCGAAGTGCTCACATGTCTTTTTGATGCGGATTTAATCTTTGAAATTACATAATCATAGGTACGTGAAAAGCTACTTTAGGACACAAAGGTAGATGGAAGTAGAACACATCAAAATTGTGTCCACTCAGAACCCATAATCCTTTGTCAAACACAGAGCTAACAATATTTTCACTGTACGAGTTTCTCAGTCAAAGATATCTTTTAGGTTTCTTCTAAAATTTAAAGAATAATTTATCTGCGTATCTTAATCTGGTAGGAATCTTTAACACTGCAAATTTCTTAAGCAGTCTTTCCAGCTGCATCAAGAAGGTATCTTCCAAGTATAGTTATTGAAAAAAAATTACAACCAACCAACCAACCAAAAATACTCACAGAAACCCCCAAAACCTCAACCCACAGAGTTCAAGTCATTCTGGTTTGAGAATAGAACAGCAAAACTGGTAAACTCTATCTGATACCACAGCTTGCTGGCTAGGAGACTTTCCTAGCAATCAGTATACATGAATTTAGCTTTTCTGTACCTTGAAAGAAGTCCGATAATAAATTAATTTCTTTCAGAAAGCCCAAAATCCGTGAAGATGGACATTTCTGATATCTCCCCAGTAACATGTATCTGAACATCAGTGGTAGGGGGTGTTTTGCTTTCCTTTTTGTTACTAGTATTTCTGCAGCACCATCAGAAATTATTCCAAATCTGAAGAAAAATAATTTCAGCTTTCTTTATTTGAATGTGAAAACATCACACCCTTGCTGAAAATATAGATGAAGATTAGAATCAAGCATAGACGTATGCTTCTATTCTTGTTGGTTTTACTGTATTTCAACTTTTCATTCCTTGTCTCTCAGCTTTATCAGAGATGAATTGTTAAGAAATAGGTACAAAGTGTTCTCTGCTTTGTTCAAAAATATCAGTAACTTTACAAGTGATTTCTTAATGACCTCTGACACATTCTCTTTAGTAAGGCTTGATCTACACAGTTTCTGAATATAGACATGTCAAGGTAATTAAAGCGTACCATCACTTATTCCTCACAGACAGGAAAAAGTTTTGACAGTTTTAACCAATGCAAATTTCTTTTGCTGAAAGAGTGGGTGACTTAATACTTTGCAGGTTCACCCAGAGGTTCTCAATAGTCTTTTGAGGCACCATTTTGAAACCAAAGTAATTTTCTCCCAATAATCCAGATCTTGTACTGAGGGCATTACTTCCTTCAAGATCATATTTAATTTGTTTACAAAAATTTCTGACCCTATCTGCCCCAGTGACTAGGGCTCAGTTTTTGGACTCAGACTATACCTTTTCAAGCCCAGTGCAATTTTGACTGCAATTTAAAAACAAACAAAAAACCAAACTAACCCCCTCCGCCATGGTGAATTTCACCATCCCACAGCTTTTATCTGTTGCTAAGGGTAGGAGGAGTTACAAAGTCTTCTACTCTGGGTCTCAAAGACCTTCGGAGGCAACTGTATTAAGTAGACATTAGCTAGAGCAGCTCCATGGGCTGCTTAAATTTATGCTGGAGGCCACATTAGATTGAAACCACTGTAAAAAAAAGTGTTTTAAAAGCACTTTATATTCTCAAAGGGCAGGTTTCCTGTACTCTGGCTCCTGAGTCATATGCATTGGTTATTCAAGGTAAATATGTAGGCCAAGGAATCTCTCTTGTGTCCAGTCACACAGCAAAGGTGAGCTAATGGTAAATTACTTCAGTCATCAAGTTTGTATCTCTGATTTATCTCTGTCTGCTGCTCCCTTTGATGCAGCATTATCACAACATGCTTATAATGATGGGGCAATTTCTCTATGGAGCAGAGAAAACTCTGGTTGTTGAAAATGGAATGCATCTGTGTGACTGATCAATAAGGTCCTACAGTGGAAGAAGGCATGGAGGAGATGGGCCAAGGTGATGTCCTCAGGAAGGTCAGGGTAGGATACAGGGAGTGAGCACAGGTGTTGTAGAGAAAGCTGAACTTACCTGAGCACCAAAGGGACCAGCAGGAGGCCATTGTGTTACTGACATGGCTGTGTCAGTCAAGTGAATCAGCTGGTTGTCTAAATGGCTTTCCCTGAGTTAATCAAAAAATGTAAATCTTTTCCTGATTTGGTCATACCAGCATGGGGGAAGTGGCTCCTGAGCAACTGTCAAAATGAACCTTGGAGAGAGCAGTAGCCTTGAGCTGACTTCCACCTATGTAATCCTTCCTGGCAATTAGGAATGCCCAGCACCGTGGCAGTGAACATACAAAGACCAGGAACAGGAATCGTGTTTGCATTGTGATCCAACTGTACACTGGAATTGCTGTATTGTGCTTGTGTTGTGATATCAGTACACTGCATTATGCTAAATCAAAATCCTTTGTAATGTCAATTATCTTTAAATAAGTAAATTTTATATTAAAACATTAATCTCCCCCTTGTGGAAAACCTAAATGAACCTGGCCAGAGTGTACTGAGCTGACAGTCTTGTACCAATGCCAGGGTAGAGCATGAAATTATATATAAGGAGACACTAAATACTTCTCAGCCTTTCAGTTGTCTTGAGATTTCTTCTAAGATCAATATTTTCAAGGCTGTATGAGATTTCTATGTATCAGATTACACCAACAGTTGGAGAAGGGGGACTACAATATCCAATTTACTCCGTATCTTTCACCAGTGTAAGGCTTGATTTAAACAAGAAAGAAGATGTCAAAAATAAAGAAGAGCTTTTACTTCCAATGGCTGATATTTGATAAGAGTGGGTTATCACAGGACTCATTTCTGATCCCAAGCCACCTCTGGCCAAATGGTGACATTCAAAAGAATGTTGGCATTATATAATAAACAGACTCTATGCCTATACAGCAAATAAAAACGTGTGCTGGAAGCATGGATTTCAAGGAGGTAGAACAATGAGGGCGAGTTTATTTCT
Organism: Dryoscopus gambensis; assembly: GCA_013389985.1. Taxonomy (NCBI): domain Eukaryota; kingdom Metazoa; phylum Chordata; class Aves; order Passeriformes; family Malaconotidae; genus Dryoscopus; species Dryoscopus gambensis. Next base: position 12,514 of record WEIT01025430.1, read on the forward strand.
TCATGTGACACTAATTGACAAGTATTCCAGGGATCGAAAGGGCTAATGCTAAAAGGATAAAGGTGGAAAAAATACAAAACCCATAGTCTGCAAAATTTTAAGAAAATTATTGAGGGAGATAAACAAGTGACCTAATCAGATATTGTAAACATAACTCTTTATAAGGATGTTTTCAGTAGAGCAAAAAGGACATAACAAGAGCCAAGGTAGACAAATGTAAATCAAAAGTGAGGGACAACTAGAAGAGATCATTAACAGGTGGTGCACAGAAAGACTACAGCCAATGATGCTGCTACACGAAACTGTCAGGAAAGGGTTTAAACAGCTGATCAGCTGTGTCAAAACCACACGTCATAGAATGTTATGTTTACATCCTAGTAAATTGCTATATTTAGGCTCCAGGCCTACTGCAATTCACTTCCCCATATTTGAGATAAGGAAATACTGTCCTGAGAGTCTCCACTGTGGGACTTCTGGCCTGAAGAGACAGATGAATTAAATTAAATTACTTATGTTAGTATGAAGTAACTGAATGAAATTCTATGGTTAATTATACACATTAGGTGAGATTAAATTATGGATTTTTTGTGACCACGTCTGTTGAGTTTCCCTCCCCCCATTCCCCTGGGGGGAGGGGGGGGGGAGGCTTGGGTAGATTTGAGATCTGGGACGGGGTCTCCCTGCCCCTGCATCTGCCCCGGTCACATGTACCCTGCCGGTGTGTTCTGGTTGGTGGTTTTGTGTCCCCCGGTGAGGGGAACTGGGGGATTGTCAGGTGACTTAAGTAGTCTGTGTGCTGGGTCCAGGCCATGTGGCCACGAAATAAAATCTGCTGAAAATATCAACGAAAACGAGACCTCTTGATTTCTTCGACGTATTAAGCTGTTCCCAGAAGGGGGTCAGAACCGCACCGCAACAAATGGAGGCTCCAGTGAGATCGGATCCCTGGAGACCACAAGACTGGAGACCACAAGAGCGTAAGAAGAAATCAAGATCCACAGCTGACAAACCCAGGACTATAGTGAGTAAAAATCCTTCAAATATGAATATTTCTTGGGAGTCGTGGTTATCTCAATCACAGCGGGAAATTTATCTAGAAATGAAAGAAGCCCTCAGAGAACAAAACAAGCAACACCTAACTCTTCTTACTGAGGAAGGATGGGCGAAATTTTTTAACTGGCTCTTTACCAACTTCTTTGATATTTCTCGGAACTCAATTTTTAATCAGGAGTTTTGGATAGATGTTTTGGATGAGATAATGTCCCAAGGAAAGGAGGTACTGATGACAGAACATCTCCAGGCATATCCTGTAATTACTGAGGCGCTAGAGATGTATGCTCGGGCTTCCNAAGACAGATGTTCCCTGAATGAGGCTGGGAGCAGCAAGGATGTGCAGGCCCTGATACAGAAATGAGTCAGAAGTGTTGAGCAGAAGAAACCAAAGAGCTGGTAACATCTTTTTCAGCACAAAGTCTATTTGGCTGAGTAAATCTAACAATACATAATCTAAAAAATTTATATGACTGGCAATCAATGACTTTATCCAGTAAAAGGCCACTCCCAGTTTTGCACAGTGAGGACTTCTAGCACATCTCCCTAAGATGTGTGAAGATGCTTCCCTTGAATGGGAACACCCCTCAAGGTTACTCCTTAAGACTGAGCAACAGATTTGCCCACAGTCATTGGTGTGGGTGAGTAACACCGATCTCAACTTAATAATTGTTTTGCTAGCTTTAATATAATTGCCTCAGTATAATTGCTTTAATTTAATTGCTTCAGTATTGCTTCAAAAATAGTGCACTATGCTATAGCTAACCATGCTTTGTAGCAAATAATTCTGATTAAGATATTTTTATCTAATCATTACCATCATTATAGTCATTAAATAACTTAAATAAATCCTTAGTTTATTTATATAATTGTATTTGCTTTGTCATCCTTAATCCTGCAGAAAAAAGTTCTATAAAGTTTCATTTACAGCTGTATAATTCCTTAGATATAAGCCATTGACTAAGTCTGGGGTTAGGATTGGATCCAGAGACACCTAGATTCCCCTCTGAGAAGGAGTTTAGAAAGCAAGGGGGTCCTTTCTGTGCCTTGTGACTCGAAGGGAGGGCTTCTTTAATAAACTTTGTCTGAAGCTCCCATTCTGCCTATGACAGTCTCACAGGAACACAGCAGCAACAGAGAATCACCTCCCTTGACCTGCTGGCTGCACTTCTTTTTATGCAGCCCAAGGTACAATTGGGTTTATGGCTGCAAGCAGACATTGCTGGCTCATGTCCAAAATGCCCTGTGGAAATACAGATTTGTATTTTCCTTGGGCAATAGAAAAAATGTTTTACAGTTCTCAGTGTAATGGATTTTTCTTAAAAGAGTATTTTGGATGTGACAGGTTTCTGCTGGGTCATTTAGCCAATACCTCTGCATTAGAGGAGGAAATATTTTATTATTTCTAAGCCAGGTTTCAGAGAGTGGTGTAAACTAGCTTTGAATCTTTCACTGAGGCTGATTGTATACCTGCCCTTGGCAATCTTTCCCAACATTCATCTGCTATAACTGAAGGATTTCCTTTCCCACCATACTATTCCCTTGTCAATGCTGATTTTCCAGTCTGAAGTTCCAGACAACTGTTCGTTGTTTTCAGCTCACCCGCTCATCGAAATGAAAACACAGCTTATCTAATATTTGAATGACATTTATTAATTAAAAAAATGCTTTAACTTACTTTCCTTTGTAATAGTTGTTGTTTGGTTTTGTTTTTGGTTTTGGGCTAGGTTTTTTTTTTATGACAAACCATTTTTTTTCTTAAAAAGAAAACACCAATTATTAAACTTTGCCTTAGTAAGCACCTAATTCAAATTAATGCAGCTATTCCCAAATAGGTCACTCAGGGGAGAAATTCCAATAAAAGCTTTCAACTAAAGAACATTGCTCTTTACAAGAGCCAGAACTAAACTCAGCATCATAATGGTGCTTTATGAAAATTAAAAATGTTACATTAGAAATATTACCTAAAGGAGATTTCTTCCCAAAACACTATTTTTAGCAGCAAAGTGATTCCTTTCTGCTTCTTCTCCTGCTACCCGTCATCTCAGTTCCTTTTAATAACAGCCTTATTCATTTATTTTAAGAAAAAAAAGTTGCCATATAGCTAAATATTCTAGAAATGAAAGTTCATTTTCTACATGAGATGTTATTATTATCTATAAAGCACATTTGTTTTCTGTGGCTTAAATTAAAGCTTTCTCCTTTGCTAGTACAAAGGCTGTCTTCTGAGTAATTGGCTTCAGACATACAATTTCATCACTGCCTAAATTTTTTACCTATGTTATTTTCTCTTCCATCAATCTCTAAATGTCAAAACTCAAATTGGTTACTGTCTCTACTGCTTTCAGACAAGATAGCTCAATTTAATCCTATGTCCCTAGGAGGAGAGATGCTTCTAGAACAGAAAGAAAAATAAACAGGAAAAAAATTAAGCAAAAAAAACTATCAGTCTTTCAAGATAGAAACCACAGCGTCTTAGTATTCAGGATGAAAAGTCAGCAAGATCCTACTTCTCCATCTCTTTCCACACTACATTATGATCTTAGAATATACCAGCACATATACAGAAAGACAGCTGATGAGCAAACTTCCTTGCAGCAGGAACTCTGGTATTTCCAAACTTTTCTAAATTAAATCTGTGTGAAAGTAAAGGGGGTACTTGCTCAATGTTTCAAAAATAAAAAGCTTTGTGAGAAATAAGCATTTGAAACCTGATAGCTGCCTATTATTTGCACCCCATGAATCTAAGCAGATTTTCTGTGATTATCACTGTTAGCTAGAATACATCATTAGCTTACCTATTATGATGACTCTTTTCATTGCAAGGAAGCAAACAAATTGTCTTTTTTTATAGTTTTATATGAAAACTATTGAAGGTATCAACAGAATAGCAAATGTCTAACTATAAAAATATTAGGTTTTTTTTAGAAGACGTGTGGTGATGTATATAGAGACTGCTTATACAAGCTCATGAAACACTGCAGGTGTAGACAAAAA
>WEIT01025432.1:313-46389 GCA_013389985.1 Dryoscopus gambensis
AAAGGTCTGGGCAATCCTGAAAGCTCTTGGAGGTGATGATCACTTAGGGAGTTTGCTGCATCCCTCAGAATACAGGGAGAGTGGTAGTGGAAGGAGCAAGCTAGGAGGCCAAGTAAAGCAAAATGAGGCCAAGGGGCAGAAACTGAACTTCATGATGAAATACAAAGGCTGGTGCATTCTTGCCTGCTTCCAGTCTACTCTGGCTTCTGGCCATGGATAACAGTGGGTTTCAGTCAATAACTGGGGTTCTTCCATTTTCTGTGCCCTCTAACCACTAGTTCTACTATGGCTCCCTGATGAATTACAGAGGCTCCAGTCTTTCCTTCAGTCTTGGCTTCAGCAGAGCAGATTCATTTACACTCCTGTTTTCTCTGCATAAGAGAGGCATTTCATACCTGAATTTCTTCAAACTATTGTTTGGCCTAAGTCAATTTCCCTTTATTTTTTCTTTCTTCTTTCAGTGCTTAGTACTAAGAAGGGACAAGCTTCACTTCCAAACTGAAGAATGCGTATGATTATAAAGTAAAATAGATTATAAATGTCAGAGCTTGCCTTCTTTAAAACTGTACTGGAAGGAGGCTACTTTGTCTAGCAGGAAAATGGTTGGAGTGGAAGGACTGTGGCCTGGGTCAGCCTTTGATTTTTCTGATTGTAAAGGGATGTGATACGATTCAGGTCTGACTCCATCATTATCTTCTTTTCACCTCTATCTCTTAACCCTAGGCAGAGGAAAAGTAAGTTCAGCCTTCCTGCCTTCTGAGTGTTGAGACCCTCTTAGCAAGCAGAGGACAACCATGTGAATAGATTTTTTCCCTCATTACTATGCTGAGACCACCAGCTCTCATAAACTAAGGAACACCAGTGATTTTTTTTCCCCTTTTTTGTTTTTTCTTTAATCACCACTGCTGTGGCTCACAGTTTGAACTAGCAGGAGTCCCTCTTACCCTCCTCCTGGATCATGCAAAACCTTTATTTGTTTTTAAACCTGTGTGGTTGCCTTTAACAGGAGGGTATTATGTAAGCAGTGGGTGAGGTGGTGCTACATGAGGAGTAAAGCTAACTGGGGGAGCATGAAGATATGGATGCCAGACTGATAAAATGCCTTTGAAGAATATCTGTTTGCCACGGATCTGCCAACACACTCCTTTGTCCCCTTGACTCAGGAAGAAAACAGCCTGGCGCTGCACTCACTCTCGAGGAGATGGATATTTCCACTTTGTAAACCAAAACCCAGCATTTTGTATTTTTATATGATGAAGCTATTTAAACTAGGATAGGAATATCTGCCCACTCTGGCAAGGAAGTGATATTTATGTGTGTTCATCTCAAATGTAAGAGAGGTCACTGGCAAAAGGTGTGAAGGAAGCAGAACCTGATCAAAAACCAGACTGTTCCCAGATATGTTTTGGATCGATGTTACAGCTCTCCATTCACACAGAGAAAAGGCAGGATAGAAACTACTGAATAATTAAATCCCTGTAGGTTGAGGGCTTTCCAGTGAGTGTCTACAACCTCTTCAGGCTAGTTTCAAGGATGATGCTTGAATTGGGCTCATGTGACCTTAGGAGTCATCCGGTATAAAGCAGGGAAAAGGATTTAATTACAGAGAACAGATAATCTTTGTTCTAATGCCTTTAATACTATCACTTTCTCTGCAGCTGCTTTACACATAATAACAGCTTAGCTTTCATTACAGATATATATTTTTTAAAAAAGGCAGTATCCTCCTGTCACCACATAAGCAGCGCTGCTTTCATTCATTTAAAGTCATCGTTTCTCTCTAGCTATATATAGGGTATTGCAGTCTATGTCATTCCGTACAATAATCTTCTAGGAATATATATTTTTTGCCTTTGTTATTGAGATTGCTTCAGTTGGCAAGTGCCCATGGAACAAAATTGCAAATGATGCATGCAGAAAGTTGGCAATAAGGTTCGTTTCTTCTGTTGATGTGCTATACTGACCCTTAGGAATGAGACTTAATACATAGTACAATCTGAGGTGTCTTTTGGGAAGGTGGAACATCTGAAGGAAAAAGTGGGCAATAGTGTTCCCTCCAGAGAGCTGAAAACTTTCAATGATTCACTCCCACACAGTGTTAATTGTGTTTGACATGAAGGACTGGTGCTTCAGCATACTTGCAATGGACAACAATATTTTTCCATCTTGGATACTGGGTTAGTTTAGTTTCCACTGAGACCAGCCAGTGATTGCATCAGAGTGTAGGCTTTGCTTAAAGAGGGTTTGTGACAGAGGGCCAAACGTGTTCTTGAAGATGTGAGTTGTGTAGTAGTGTCAGATGGGAGTTATGATTTGTGATAGCATTTCAATTCCTGTAAAAGCCCAAGGATAGGCATTGTGAAAATATGATTTTGGTGGTAAACCTTATTTTGGCTGAACCAGTTTAGAAGTTAAGCTGTATCAACACTAATGGTGTTACCAGGCTCTCCCTTTCACACTACAGGACTGGCTTCAGTGAAGTTTTACCCAACACTTAGAGGTGGGTGAAGGGCTGAGTGCTGAAGGCAGAGTTATCTTTCCTGCCCAGTTGGCACTTCCTTCAGTCAGAAATGATGTACATACCTGTGTGTGGGGTTGTCCATGGTGCACATCTGCATGGATAAACAGAGTAATTTAATCTCCCCACCTGTCACTAGTCTGTCATGAAAGCTGAATTTGGTTTGTGAAAAGTCAGATGCAACCTCTGCATACTGGAGGTAGGGAATCAACAGGTTGTGTCATGATATCTGCATATGGAGGAGTGAAGTGCAGACTGTCTCATTTTGGGGCTGATTTTCTTGCTATGTTCTCTTTCGGCATGAATTCTTCAGGATTTCTGGTAAATAGTACCTGCTGCTACCAGGCTTGGAGATAATCAACAGCTGGAGTATAAATAAAGAATTTTTTTTTTTAATTAAAGAGTTTACTTTGAATTCTTAATATAATGGCATAAACTGCTACTTGTTTGTAATCCAGAAAGCCTCCTACTTGCAGCAAATCTGCTGCTGGGGCAGCACCACTGAAGGGCTTGTGCAAAAGTCTCCCTGCCACTCCAGTACTACTTCATAGGCAGCACAGAGCAAGCCCTGAAGGATAACTCGCATAATGAGTTCTCCCACACTGCAGAGGAGAAAAGTGATCCCCAGATGGTATACCAGAGAAGCAGGAGGTTAATTTTATTTGAAATTCCCTTAACTAAGAATTTGGTCTCAATAGGTGAGTGAATCGAACCACCAGAGGAGATGGGTTGATGCTGTAAATCCCATGCCACAAAACTTGTACTATTTTTCAAGAAATAAAGATGAAACAACATCTCCTTCCTGTTTTTGAGCAACTTCTTCCTCATTAGGGTGTAATGCAATGCTTTGGAAGATGCTTACAGACCTTTGGCACCTTGAGTATTACAACTCATGGGCATATGCAACAATAAAAATAAAAGATTAATTTAGGATGGACCCTTGAACTTAGTTTTTCATCTATGTACCAAAAGAAACACAGTACAGATCCACATAGCACAGACATGCAAAGGCTTATATGTATCTCCTGAATTCCAAACCCAAGTAGATCAATAACAAAAGCATTTAGCTTCTTAGACCCTGGATATAGATGATCAGTATACTTTTGTTCTCTTCCCCCCCCCCATGAGATCATATCCCGTTAAAAAAAAAAAATATTCTGCCTTTCGACAGTGTTGTGCATTCTTCCTGATAATAGCTCCAGGCAAATGTATCTGTCACACAGAATGAAAGGCATTTTGGGAGGGGATTGCCTTATATCTGGATGCCAAGATGGTGGCAAAGTGCCAAGTGCTCTGATAATCATTCCATAAAAATAGGTTAGTTTGAAACAGGTGTCTTGAGTTTCATCAGGTTAATCAAGTGAGAAATGGGTAAGTTGGACAGGTTTTACTGTTGTGGGAATTTTATTGCTCAAGCAAGTAATTAAATTGTTCACACAGAAATCACCTCACAATAAAAATACATTTATGACAGGATGGTCTTGTTCATCTTGCTGAACCAGGCCCCCAGCTCTTCTTCAGACTGTGTGTGCACGTAGGTTCAATGTGAGTAATCATATTGTTTAGAAGTAATACTTTCACAGTTTGTGTGTGAAAGAATTTTACAATGACACCAAAATATACTAGATGCCCAATATTTATATTACAGAATAATAATGAAAGTGGGTTTAGAGCTGCTCCTAGAATGAATCAACTCACTTTCAGAAAAGTAGCATACTCCTTAGGGATTCAAAAGTTCAGAAAAGTGGCAATCCAAATAACAATGGTTACAGCTAAATAGTATATTTAAACATTAACAGTGGGATTCAATTTTTTTAAACTAATAATATTTGTGCACTTTTCTAAATGTTGACAAAAAACATCCTCAAATGGTTACTTGAACGTTTAGCTTTTTATGAAAGCACAGTTTAACAGGATCTCAAAATTAAACATGGCATTCCTTTAGGTATTTCCAGTCACACCCTCTCTTAAATTACATTTTTGTCTGTGAGAAAGATTGAAGGATGACCCCCTGGTTATTCTGGAATTTCAGCAATCTTCAATTAACAAAAGTCTAAAACTTTCCAGAGCACTTGTCTTGATCATTGAGTCATCCTTGCACTGATAAAAATCTCAGGCTATTCTTTCATTTATTTGTCTCTTCATTTATCTGCCTGCCTCTGTAGATACAAACAAAAGGATAAAAAAAATATTACATAATGCTGAAAGTTTCCTTGGAGGGACAAGTCACCTCTGAGCAAAGCGTAACCATGGAAAATTCCAGATAGCATAGGATGTTTCCTTTTCCTTTGGAAAATACCAGCGTTTCAAAAGGACCACGATAGAAGACAGGCAGACTCGAGCCACAGCAAGCACTTAGGGAAAGCTTTGTTTTGCTGAAATGCAGCTGCTGCAGCAGCAGGCACCTGACCCAGGCAGACCTGTCCTGAAGGTGGTTGAGAGAGTAAAACCTGAGCCCTTTATTTGTGTGCTGACAGTCTTGAGAGTTTCGTGGGACATTTGGTCCTGTCTCAGGCCAGGGCTGAGGAAGGATTCCTCCCAGGCTGTCCCTGGGGCCCGAGGCAATATGTGTGTGCCTGTCACTTGTCCCCCTGTCACGTCTCCAGACAATGATCCTGTGACTTCTGGCGCTTGCTGTCATGGCTGAAGATTTGCTTGGGACATTTGGTCTGTTCCCACAAGCAAAGCATAACTGGGGAGTGTGCGATGAAAGTTATTTTCTCCTCATTTAGTCTTTTCCAAGTGTCATTCATCTAGCAGAAGTTAGAAGGTGAAGTAGGGAACCTCCACCTTATGTTAAACAGCTTGCTTACAAATGCTAGCTGAACACTTTTCCCAAAATATACATTTTCTCTCTGCAGAAACGCAGCACACACCATTTTTTCCAGCGCATTTAGGCTCTGTGGCATCAAAGTTTTACTTTGTGCCAGGAGGGAATGATGTGCCCCAGTCGAAATTCCCCCGTTTACCTCTCTGGGGAGAGCTGGGAGCAGCCCTCAACCCCAGGGCGGCGGGCAGGAGGAGGCCCAGGTGGGGGAGCTCTCACTGCGTGGGAAGGGAGAAGGGACGATGCTCCCCAAGCTCCTGGCCCATCCTGGCCATCACGTTCAGTTTTATTCTCATCCAGCATTGAAAGCGCAGTATATCCAAGCTTCCTTTGTGCCCCAGGCTTTCCTCGTGGGTTGCTCATGGTAACTAGGACTCTTAAAGATCATCTCCCATCTTTGCTCTCAAAGTGAAGGTGGCAGGTCTCAGTTTGTTTCAAATACTTCTGCAGTACGGATTTTTCAAAAGAGCTCAGTTTTATCACTGGGCATGAAATGCAGGGGCACTTTCCTTTATGTCTCTTGGGGACGCGACAATGTTTTGGGTGAAAAGGATTGGACTGGATGCTAAACACAACTGGTTATTTCACTGAAATGCCAAAAAGGATCTGATTTTCAGAAGGATGTTAAAATAGGAGGGGTATAGAAAGGAAAGTGTGATAAATCAGTAGTATATTGTGCATTGAGCGTGTTTGACTGCTGAATCCATTTGGGTCTTTTGAGAGGAAAAAATTGGAGAGAGTTCAGAAGGAAACAGCAAATCCTGGGAGCAGCATGAAATAACTCAGACAAAATATTGTCATGATTTAATAATCCAATGTATTGCTAGGTAATGACTAAGGAGAAATGATGTTATAACAGACTAAAAATATTTGAGGTATAGAAACACCCAGGAATCAAAGAAGTGTAGCTTGATCTATCCAAGCATGATTAAGAGGCATGGAGATGTAAAACTTAAGTGGAGATATATTTAAGCCAAAAGTCAGGTTAGAGTTTTCAAAAGGACAACTGAAATTTCTTGCAAAGGAACAACTAAAAACCCCTACTGCTTGTGACTTGTAAAAGTAGGTTGAGCAAAATACTGACAAGAGGCCTGTGGACACCAACCCTTCTCCTTCAGAGACTGAATGACTTAACAAGTCTTCCTACATAGAGTGTGGTATGTTTGACCTTAATTAGCTTTTATTACAACAGAAATTTCTACAGATAGGCTCTCTAAGTGAAAGTTTGCCACATGTGTTACTTCTTTGACTTTCTGGGTTGGACTGGACTCTGAAAGAAGGATCCTTTGGGATCTCTTCTGTTTGCCACTCACCTGCTGTGTGACTGTAGGCACATCACAGCTTTTCCGTTTGTGTCATACCTTGCCCAAGGACATGGATGGAGTTGGAGAAGGAGCCCTGGTGAGCTCAGGTTTTGCTGGTGAGGGAGAGAGAGCCATGTGGCACTTGAGCTGTTGGGCAATCAAACACCAAGGCAGATGGTTTATTTTGCAGGCTACACATAGCCAATGTAACCTCTCCCCCGTGGCTAAAACAGCCAGTTTTAGGAGTTAAGCCAACCGGGAGATGGCCCATGCTGCCAGAAAGTGGGGAGTACCCTAGGCTCCCCTATAGCCAAGAGAGGTGTGAGTCATCTTAGGAGGTTTCTGGGGTGTGTGAGGATACTGAGATTTGCTGCTCACTGCAAAAGACAGGCTGAAGACTGGTTTTATTTGTCTAATTATTTTCATTTTCTTTGTTAACCTTAAGTGGAGAGCTGTAGAAATCAAACAGTGAAGAGAATGTTGTGGGTGGGAGGGATTGCAGCTCTTGTTCTGACAGTGGAGTTGGTGCACTAACTCTTAATATTTTCATGAATTGAAGAATTCAGTTGTAACACTGAGTCGCCTTATCAATAAACCTAGGTTGCCACACTATTATCTTCAGGGTCATCAGTGCTCAAGAGGGGCTTGAAATCTACCAGACCTTTATTAACTTCCACATTTGGTCTAACCTCTTGAATTATTGTCTAGTCTCAAATTTCCAGTACTTTGGACATCCAGTGAAGACAGAATACAGCAAAGATGAGAGAGTCTTTCCTGCTGCTTCTGTTTCCCAAGTTCTGCAAAAGTTTATTCTGCAAGCTTCAGGCTTTGGAACAGCAGAAATAAAAAAATTTCAGCCCATCTTTCTATAGAGGATTTAGTGTTGGTAGATGGAGTTTTGTCTCATCCTGATGTGCATTATGTGTTCTACTGTGTCCAAGTGTCTTGACTAATTTGTAGCATCTATGAGCCCTCTAGATTTTGGCAGTGATTTAAGAACATACCACAAAATTTCAGGAAAAAAATCAACATGCCTTCAAATGTCTTTACTGATTCTCTCTTCTTTCCTCTTTCTCTCCTCATAAGCTTTTAGTACATATTTGGTGTTAGGAAATAACATATTTGTATTCTTCATCACCCAGTCATAGGGGAAATGATCTTTGTCCTTTGTCTATAGGTCTTGTTAAGGATTAACAACTCCTTTAATTTAATTAAACAGCAGGGTACCTTGAGTCACTCAGCTGTTACTTCACCTGTAGGCATAATTACCATTAGTAATAAAAAAAAGTACTCTAGGAAGTTCCTAGTGCCTGAATTTGTTCTGCAAACCATATGGGTTTATTAATTTCTTAATAAGAATTTAAGAAAGCAGGAAATAATAAAAGAAAATAACCATTATGCCCTCTGTCCCTGGTATGTTTCACTTTCGATTTACAGCTCTGTTGAGAACTCAGCAGCAGTCCTGTTACTTATGACTGTGTAACACATGTTTCTTAGGTTTGAGAATGGCTCACAAAATTTAGATGCTCACTGGAAATTTCAAGTCTCTTTTGTCAGCTTCTTTTTAGCCTTGTGTCTCCTTTGCTCTCCATTTCTGCAGTCAAATTTCCTTTCCTCAGTATACTCTGAGTAGTTTATCAGCTAATTTACACTTTTCTTGGTCAGGCTATTGGCCAAAAGTGAAAGGTTTATCTCAATTTGAAGCAAGTTGTACGATGATTCCCTATGCAAGGGAACAAGGCAGAGGTGTAGGGGAAAGAAGTTTCTCAAGTTCTCTCTTTATCTTTGGAGAGCTTGCTTTGTGCTTTTTCTCCATCATGTTTTCACTAAAATATCCTAATAGGGATACCTAATTCTTCTGGATGAATTACAATATAAAGCAAATACAGGTGCGCAGCATGAGAAGTTTGTATCTGATTTTTTAAAAATGACAAATTCTGTATTCAGCATAAACACACCGAATATGTGAAACATGTCCCAGATAATGTCATACCTTCTATATCGCAAAGAAATATCTCAGCAGACTTTGGAGCTGTCTCCTTGGTGAGTAAGCACCAAGTCACTTTCCTGTCCTGCTCTTAGCAATAAGCCCACGAGCCTTGTTTAAGGTGCAGTACAGCATTATAAAAAAAGACTCAGTCTGTGCCCAGTTCTGAAGATAAAGTTTCATATTTCAGGGCTATCAGTCCAAAAATTTACACAAGCACTTAACAAACACACATATACCTAAAATCATCTATTGATTAGATGCAGAAAAAGGCTGCCATATCACATCATATATCTTCAGCCTGCCTAGGGTCCTGGCTAATCTTTCTTTGGTCACAGTATAATACTGGGTGCTAATAAATCTGCCAACTCAGATTTATCAGGGCTTGCATTAATCAAAAGTGTTTTAAATAGTGTGTTTCTATTAATTGTCGATTAAGAACCTGACCATCTCAGATGCAGTGCTGGTCTGACATGGCTACTTGAATAAATCAGATGGACTGCCTGACAGACAGCTTGTAAGCATCAGGCTTTATTCTTGCGTACTAGCAAGAGTTATGGTTTCTTGAGAACACCTTATAAACATCAGTATGTTTTCTGGTTTTTGAAAATGAGAAAAGATTTGCAGATTTTTATTTATTTTGGTAATTTTAGTACAGTTATGGCAATGCTGTCAAAGGCAATTCCACCGAAGAACCTTCTTTACTCAGCAACCCAGAAAAGAAGTTAAAATATAGATTTTCAGTTGCATTACCAAAAATTGTCCCCAAAGTTATGCAACTGCCACCTGTCAAGTTGTTCAACACCTATGAATGATCTATGTGGCCAAAAACAGCACCCAAACTCCTGATAATGGCTTTTGTGCTTCATCCAGCAGGCTGTACTCACTGCTGACACACACACAGCCTGCCTGGGAGTGTGAAGTGTGCGGAGGCTGCCTCGCACAGACACTTGCAGACCACAGGGAACTGGCCATGGATGGGGGAAGGGGGCAGGTACGCACGTCACCAGCCATCTGTCACCGTCTTCTTCATGTTATCTGATTATGGACAGGTTTGTCTACAATTTTGAGCTAGGAGTAAGCGTTAATAAATAGATGTCTGGCTTCAAAGAATGCTTTGCTATTGCGAATTTAACACTTGATTGACATCCCTGGCGACTGGAGTCTTCTCCCTCCCCGTGGGAGAAGGGAACAGCAGGCAGTCACAGGCACAGCCTCACACCTCTCCTCGGGTGGCTCGGCCTGGGAAATTGTGCTGGGAGTGAAAAATGGGTTCAGTCATTGGGCCCACTAAAAAGCTGCAGTAACAGCTGGCAGTTAAGTAGTGTAGTGTCAAATATTCCCCGGTGAAAATTTTTTTCTGGCAAGCAGAAAGTATAAGAATAGTCTGTAGAGGATGAAACACATCCAGCACTCCTATCTAACTTCACATTATGAAGAGAAGGGTTTCTTTCGGAAGGAAGCTTGAGAGACATGCACAGAGGGCTAGAGCTGGAGGTAGGAAAGGACGCTTCTGTAGCATCACAGGAAGAAAGGCATTGACGTTCAATAGAGAGGAACTAGCCAGCACAGGAGTAGAAGTGAGGATTCACAAATGACTACATAAAACATACAGTGAAGCACGGGGGAATTTCTGCTTTAAGATTTTCCACTTAGTGAGAGCCCTATTCATAAATTTCCTTTCCTGGTTAGCTTGTATTCCTTTAATCTTAATTATTAATTAGTTACTTAATGTCTTCTGTGGGGGCATCACACACTTTGGAATCACTGCAATTTCCTTGGAGTAAAAAGAGCACTGGCAATAACCTTGGATGCAGCTGAAAAAAGCAGCAGTCCAGAGGCAGTTGCTGAGGAGTTATATTTTTTACTCTAGGAATAAAGAAAAAAGCTATGTATTTGTGTGGGGGGGAAAATTATTGAAAAATGAAGTTAATATATTTTTCTGCACAAGGAACAACAGGTATTTGCAAAGAGCTCAGGCTTGCCTACTCAAAATCTGCTGAACAGAAAGCAGTAGCTTGCATTAAAATAGTTTCACCTTTGCCTGCCCTTTAATCCTGAGCTGCCATATTTTCCATTAAACTTTCCTCATTCTGCTAATGCCCTTTCTATAGTGTCACTTCCAGTTCTGACACCCTCCTGCCCTTCTGAAAGTTCCTTCTGTTACACGAAGTAGCCTTGATACCTAAAGATTGTGATTTGTTTGTTTCTGTAGTGGTGAATGTTGCATTGTACTTACAATGAAATGTCTGTCAAGGACAATGTAAAGTGTTCACTCACACCAAACTGTTTTTGAACTAATGCTATTGGAGTAGGTCAGCATGAATTAAAAGTGACAGGATACTTAGTGTTACAAGAAAAAAAAAATGCATCTGAGTGTCCTGTTAATCCAGCAGCAAGGGAAAGCTTAGTGAAAATCCTCCAAAAGGCCTTCATCATTTAAGACCAAAGTCAGTTACATAGTCTGGATAAAATGAATGGAATGAGAAAAAAAAGGCAATAGAGACTTAGAATTGGGCTGAGATTTCACTATGCTGTTTGTTACTGTTTCTATTAAAGTGTCATCCAGCTGACATCAGGACTCCATCATGCTACATCACTATGTTTAGGCCCTGAGCTGGGGAACCGTTTGCAACGCTTGCAAATAAGGCCAGGTTTCTAAGAGGACAGAGAATAGTTTGATGAGAACAGATTCTCTATGTAAAAAAATATCTTGTGCAAGCTCCTAAAAAAAAAAAAATGCTAAAACCCTCTTGCATTTTTTCTATACAAAAAACAAAAAATCAACAAAAAACCCCACCAAAACAACCAAAAAAAACCACAAAAAAACACACACAAAAACCCAAACAAAAACCACAAAATAAATAAACAAACAAAACCAAACAACCACAAAGACACTAACAACAACACCACAAAAAAACAACAAATAAAAGGAAAGAAAAACCGGAAGAAGTTTGGCCAACTCCCAGTGACTCCCAGTGTAACTGCATATTAGCTGCTTAAATGTGTTTTCTAGATTCTTAGATCAACTGCAGCAGCATAAAGTGGAATACTTAGTTTTACATGACAAATGTAAAGCAGTGGTTTAAAACTATAAAATATGTGTTGAACACTGAGTTTAGGGTGGCTCTGATATGAAAAGAGCAAAACTTTCCAGGCTTCTTTCTCTGTAAGTATTCTTTAAGCACAAAAAGTATTTAACAGTTGATTCCCCTGAAGCTGTATTGTTTAATTTTAATAAAATGTACAGTGATCACAAATATGTGGGACTTGGACAACACATCTGTAATTAAGTGCCACTTTTTAGTACTGTGCATTATTTCAGAAAAGCACATTTCACTGTTGTTTGCAAGCATTGAAGCCTAAACTTGAACTCAAGAGTTCTACCTTCTGCTTTCTTTGTCTTTGTTTCTCTGTCTGTAAAATGGACCAGAGGCCCTTGTTTTCATGATCACGCTCTATCAGCTCAATAAGGAAACATTCGAAACAGGTTAGTCAGGGTATTGCACATATGTCCTGAGAATCACAAGAGGCTTCTGTAGTAATGGTGAAATGAAATACTTGAAACACCCATTCCCTGAAAACCCTTTATCTTTTTGCTTTCAAATGGGAATGTTGTATTCTCTCTAAAGAAATGGATGTAAATAGAGAAACATATAGAGCTGAAATTACTCTTATTCCCTGCTAATGCATTGGTTCCTGACAGTAAAAGCCCGTATTATGTGAGTGCAAGGAAAGTAGGTACTGTATAAAAGCCCTTAATAGATCCAGCTTTAAGGAGAAAAGGAAATACACGTGGTAAGATTTCTTACAGGGCTACAGATGTTGCTTAAGAGGCATCGTTCCAGGGAGACAGTCCTTGAAGGTATTTGTGCTTCAGAAAGTTGCAGGGACAAAGGGATAAATGAACCTTTGCCACAGGCTGTGGCAGGGTAGAAGACACATGAAGGGAGATCCTGTGGAGCTGCTGACATGCTGTGTGTGGCTTACCTGGAGTAATTTGAGTAATTTATGTCTGTGTCCTCAAGTGTGAATTGCTTTCCAATTCCCCTTTTCTCCCAGGCTGACAGTCATTAGTTGCTGACTTAATTCCTCTGCTTGTTTAGCTATAGAGTACAGCCTACAGAGGGGAGGGGAGAATCAGTACCAAGCATATGAGCCACCTTTTCTGCTCCACATGCCCTGCACAGGAAAAAACGGATGAATACATCTGGGCAGCATAGCCAGGCGTGCCAGAGGTGTGCAGTTATTACCATCCCTCTGTGGAAATGCAGTCCAGTGGTGTTCCAGTAAAGTGTTGGGGTTAGGTACATTAGTTCTGTATACAAACAAAGCCTGGGCTCCTGTTTCAAAAACACTTTTCAAAAGTCAGTTCACGTTCTGCTGCCATTTGTGGCTCATGACAAGACTGTTGTTTCAAAATCCACTGCAGGAGTGGACCAAGCTGTTCCTGCACCAGTAACACATAAACTGACAGTTTTTACCCAGCTGTTGAAGAGGTAACATGTTCATGGGAGCTGTTCAGTCTACTAACCTGCATCCTAGGTTGTGTTATTCACATTGCTCAAGTACTTAGAGCTGTTGAAGTCAATTTTATACATCAGTGGGTGCATGTTCACGATAATTAAAGAAAGGCCATTCGTCAGGACTACAAGCAGTTAGAGGGGGAAAAAAAGGCAGCTGCACAGTGGGGGCTTTTTTTTCTCCAAATTTTTGCCTCAATAAGGATATCCTGTGCAGACTGGGTAGAGAAACTGGCTGCTCATAGCTTGGACAGGTGCAGTCTTTGCTGGGTGCAAAATTGTCTGGGTAGACAGGCCTCTGGTGTTGAATGGAACTAAATCCAGTTGGACACTAGTGGTATTCTCCAGGGCTAGTATTGGGACCAGAACTGTTTAACATCTTTAGTGAGGTTTGGATGAGGGGAGAGTGCATCCTCAGTAAGTTCACAGATGACACCAGGTTATAAGGTGTTGCAGTGGGGTTCTGCAACCTTCCTGGAGACAGCTCAGCTCGCAGAAGAAATCAGGAAAGGCTCATCTTTTGTAGATATTTCAGCAGATCTTTATCGGCATCCACACCATGCGGAATCAGCACACACTCTGCCCAAGTCACGGGACTGCCCCCAATTCCCGGGCGGGGAACACAAAATCCCCAATCAGAGCAGAGCTCTGGGGTACATGTGACCGGGGAGCAGGGGCCAGGAGACCCCGTGCATGCTCTGCACCCCAGGGCCCCCTCCCCCCAGGGGAACGGGGGGGCGAGGGGGGGGGAATCCTGCAACAATTCCTGATTTTTTTTTTATTAAGAAGGCTTTTGTCAAGGGTTCCAAAAATCTAACATTTGAAATAGCAGAATAAACACAAAATAACAAAAACAATTTCGAAGAATACAGGTTACCTCCCCGCCCCCGAGTCCCAGTGTATGCTTGGAGGGGAAATTGAGGCAGGAGAGGGTTCTACATCCCTTCCTTTCCTCTTTTTACCCACCACTCGCCATCGGAATGGGATTTTGGGGAAATGGACTTGAAAAGTATGGAAAAGCCTGATTTTGGAGAACAAATCCCTGAGAGAAGAACAGAGTAGGAACATGTGGTAACATGAATTGAGGGTAGTAAAATTGAAAGGTAGGATGGGGAAAGGGGTACTGTAGGGGCTGTTTAAAATTGGGAAGATTTCAGTTAGGAGCATAAAGGCGCCCTTGGACTGCAGTATTTTGGGGTCCTGGCCCCTGCTCCCTGGTCACATGTTCCCCAGAACTCTGTTCTGATTGGTGATTTTGTGTTCCCCGGTCCATTCATTCATTCCTCCACAAAATGTGTTAGAAATTAAGTCTCAAAGATTACAGGGAGGATGTAAAGGGAAGGAACAAAAGGAATAGACACATATAGGTTTGTGGGTGCCCAGGCATGCATATATACATATATAGAGCCCTTCTTGTAATCATGTGGGTCTTGCTTCCTCGGGATACTTGGCTAAAATAGTGAGATCCAGCTACAAAGCTCTTTTGTCTTTGTTGTCCTATAGTTTATGCCTGGAAAGGTCCTTTGCAGGATTGCGTACCAAGTCATATTTTAATTTTCCAAATTGGAAATAGAGTGCGTTAACAAATCACCAGAAGGTTCCTGAATGTGTTTTGTCTTGGAGGTAAAGTTTTCCAAGACTTTGGTCTGTAGCGTCCAAGTAATGAGTGCTGGGAAATGCCTCTAATTGTGTACTACGTAACTTACTGTGAGTGAAGAACTGGCAGGCAGTGTCTCTGCCAGATGCCTCTCTAAAGATGCCTTGGGTCCCTGACCTCAGCTGCTCCCTGTGCACCATTCAATGTCAACCCCTGTTAACCATAAGATTAAAGAAAAACTTCTTTTCCTTGCTGCAGCACCAGAGCTTCCTATGTCAAACAGAGGAAGTAACTAAATGATTTCAGGATAGGGAGCAATGGAAAGACTGTTACTGTTGTTATTATTGTATTCAATTTCAATCACATTAATATCCTCATGACAAAAAAAAAAAACCAAAAAAAACCCAAAAAAACCTCTGCAAATTAATTGTACAGGATTTTGTCAAAAGTAAAAATAAGAGGAAGCACACACCAGCCTCCTCCCTTTCTCACCTAATATGATTTTTCAGTTCTCCCCCTTATTATTTTTCCAGTTAGAGCTCAGTACAAAAAAGACCTATTGGAGCACGTCCAGAGGAGGTACACAAAAGTGATCAGAGGGGTGGAACACCTCTCCTATGTGAAAAGCCTGACAGAGTTGGGGTAGTTCAGCCTGGAGAAGAGAAAGATCCAGGGAGACATCACTGCAGTCTTTCAAAACTTAAACTTTTTAGCAAGGCCTATTGCTGTAGGGAAAGGGGTAATGGTTTTTAACTAAAAGAGGGTAGATTACAACTAGATATGAAAAATGATTTTTTTTTTTTTTATGATAGGCGTGGTGAAACACTGGAATAGGTTGCCTAGAGGGGTGGCAGATGCCCCATCCCTGAAAACATTCAAAGTCAGGTTGGAGGGAGTGCTGAGTACCTGGACCAAATTGAAAAAGTCCCTGCTCATTGCAAAGGGTGTGGACTACATAGGCTTTAAACCCAAACTATTCCATGATTCTATCTTTAGTGTTACTTGTGGTATAAGTAGTAGTGGAAAGGAGAGATGGGAAAAGAAAAGAAGAAAGAAAAATAAAAAGGGTTATTTTTTAGTTGCTATGTCCCCTAAGCAATTTGTTTAAAAATTCTGATATGTATTGGTTGGTGGCAGGTAGCAGGAGGAAATTATTTATCTTAAAAGACATTAAAAATTGCAGAATCAAATTCCAGCTTGGCAAGATTTTTGTCTTTGTGGAAAAGACTTGAAGAACAAAGTAATTATCTTCACTATTGCATTTTAGCTCAGTGTAGAAAGCTTTCACGGTAGACATATCCATTTTCTTTGTATGTAATTATGATCCACAATAGCTCTATCTCCAACCAAACCACCATTTATTTTGAGTGATTTCAGTGTCTCCTGAAAAAGAATAAGTTGTCTTTTTGTGCTTTTATTAAGACTGTAGAGATAAGATGAACCTTGTTAGTAGAGTCCTCTGGACTGAAATAAGTTTAGTCCTCTTATGGTTTTGTTTGTTTGCTTGATGAATTCCATTTTTATGTGTTATCTCTCCTCCTTAACTCTGATAGTCCTGTCCCACTGTGGCAAAGAAGGCTTGCAGTCCAAGCTGATGAGCCTGTTGCTGCAGGAACAACAAATGCTTCTGATTTGAAAAAGAATGCAAAGCATGCCCAGAGTTCATTGTTCTCTTTTTTTTTTTCTTCCCTCTCTGGTGTTTGATTTCTCTGATTTCTTTATTTTTGGTTCCCCACTGCACTCGTGTCAAGCTGATACCCCTACCTATGCATTTGTATCCACGATTTGATGAGAAGTCATTCATATGAGGAGCTAATTTGTGTTGAACTGTCTCTTATTTGAGGCTCTATATAGTTTGGAAAGTTCTGAGTTTATTCAGTCATGCCACAGGAGCCATGATTTCATGTGGCTGCAAAGATATCAGTGTTAGCACCCTGCATTTAGTAAATAAAGCTTTGATTTATTGGTGGATGGGATTTGGCTCCCATCACAGTTAAACTGGAGTGCTAGTGGTTTGGATGGAAATGGAGCTTAGCCCAGCAGAAAATACTTTTGAAAATCTTTGTTTACTAGGAAGTGGTCTGGGAGGAAATTCTTGATATGACTTGCATACATTTTTGTGAGGTATAATCCCAAATATTAACACTGTTTGAGCCATATGGGGTAAATTGGTTACCATGCTTATGAGTTTCTCGTGCCTCTATCATTTTATTAGTAAATCATCATGCCCTTTGTCTGACTTCTGTTATGTTTTCCCACTTTGCAGTATGGCTTTAACCCCAGCAGAAGAAGGCTGTATGACCAGTGACTTTAGTGTGAGTGAGGCTGTGTTTACACCAGGAAGCTTACTGCTGGAAATTTTATGAGCATGCAACAGCTGACTTTGACATGTGCTCAGAAAAAACCAAATTGTGCTATTTAAACACATACTTTGTGCAATCTCCTGACTGGCTGGTACACTGTGGTTATACAGTACCAACATTCTCCAGACTTCGCTCTATCATTGTTTCCTGCAGAATGTGCTTTTTTGTAAACTACAGAAGAGAAGAGAGATAAGGAAATCATAGGTGGGTGAGAGTGGCTTTCCACATTTTCTTTTCTTCTATACTTTAAATCCCCAGCACCCAGCAGTTACCTCTCCCATGCACAGTCATGGGTCTTGCTCCTACTGATGTCTGTGTATAACCAAACTAGACAACTTAGCTGGATCTGGTGTAATTTTAACAAAACTACTGCTGTGGCCGAGCTGATGGAATCTTCTGAGAAGAGAAAGCAGCTGGTGCATGCGAGCACCTGGCCAGCAGTACAGGTGATGGAGCAGCAAAGCCCTAGCAGCAGCCAGGAGGATCAGCAGTGGGGAGAGGATTGTCCAGCCCTCCAAGGCAGGCCACTGGCCTGTGATACTTCTGTAGTCTTGAGGCATAATTCCTTTCTTGTTCTTAAACAAACAGTCTGTTGTACAGGGTGGACAGTGGTGTTTCAGCCTGGTGGTTGTTTCAGAGGTGCCATCAGTAGCTCCTACATGATCACACCGTGCTGAGATGGAGCTCAAGGCCCCCTGAGGCCAGGCCAGGGTGCAGACAGCCAGGCTTGGCATGGGCCGTGTCTGGGCTTACCATCCAAAGCAAATACTGGAGCCAGCCACCCCAACAAGGGCCTAGGGCTCCTCTGAGAGGGACCGAGTTGTCTTACTTTACCCTGAAACCATGGTACATTTTAGGATGCTCTTAGCAGAGCAGCTTGTCTGCATCTCTCTGAGGCAAGCAGTTTTCATCCTATTGCCTCTTGCTGTGCATTGAGGAGTATTTGGCATAACAAAGATGATGTGGTGACTGGGAGAAGAAAACAAAAGTAGTAATCTGATGGCTTTTCAACAGCAAAGCACCAAGCAGAATCATGGAGGAGTGCTGAAGCTTAGGAAAATCTCACTTTACGACTGTGTATAACATGGGCTTGTTGCTATTTTGGGGTACTTTTCTTATGTAAAGAGTTCAAATATTTATAGTGGTGTTAATCCTGTCAAAAGGAAGAGAATAGGTGATATAAAACATCCACTGGTTCTCATGTATTAATGCTGAACTTCATCACACACTTTTAGTGTATGCAAAAATTCTAAAAAAGAAACTTATCTCATTCAGAGCAAGGAGAATCTATGACTGCAAAAGATGCCTGTTACCTGTCCTTGCAGCATACAAGAGCACAAGCTGCCAGTGGAGCAGGCTTGTTTTCATCTAGTCATGGTTATGTTTTCTACCAGCATACAGTGGAACAGCTAAGGACTGATTAGTATCTCCTGGCAAAGGCTGCTGAGACCAGCTTAAAAAGCAGTGATGTTCGAGTCATCACAAAATACTGCACAAGCAAGAGGACTCTTGGTGCTTCATAGCAATGCATAACAGCAAAAGCAATTCTTCCTGAAATTAGTTTTAAATAGTATTCCCTTTGCTATCCTCTGCAACAGCTTGGGCTGTTTGGAGTGGGGAAGTTTGTCTTGAACTTACAAGTTGTGTGTTTTTCAGTGCATGGGTACTGGGGACTTTAAAAAAACACCCAAGGCCTCAGGCTGAATTCACTGTTGAGTTTTTCAGTAAATACACATTTATGTCTTTATGTCACTTACTTTGTTATGTTTGGGGACCAGGATCACCATTTGACTAATTTATGAAATGTATTCCTGGTGTATTTTTGTTTTGCAGCAGTCAAAACCCTACCAGATGGCTCGCTCTGTCTCTTGCTGGATAGTTGGGACAGGTTTTTGAAATAAACTATCTGCTCTCCATGATCTTTCCTTTTCAACTCTACAAAGAACGGCCATTTTTAAAGAGGATGTGAGAGAGGACAGGTTTATGTGCTGTGTATGGAGACAAGTTGTTAAAAGTGTAAAATTTTATATAAGCATCATCTCTTGTCCTCAGTTGGTGGCAGGTGTCAGCCTGGTGATTTTTAAAAGACCAGAGACCCATGTTAGTGTAACCTCCTTGCCCTTTCCTATGCCCCAGAGATTCTCCCATCCCATTTACCATTCAAAGTGCTACTGAGGGTGAAGAGGAAGACACCATCAAAAAGGATGAACTGCTCCCAAATCAGGGCAGTTTTTTGATGACTTCCAGAAATTGTGTGGATTGTGGTTCTGCTTTGCCAGAACAGGCTTCCCTGGCTGAGCCTGGCCAACATTCTCTCCCTCATTGCTGCTGGTGTCTGTCCCCCTTGCAACATCATGTGTTTTCTGAGACCTTGTGCTGTTCAGGGCACGAGATGTAATCAGGCTTAAAAGAGAAAGAGATTTGCCAGTTTCCTGAAATTTGTCTGTTGGGACCCATACAGCAGTTGTTAAAACTTTGCATTGTGAATCTGGGCTATGAAACACTTGTCACTATGTTAAATGTGGCCAAGAAGAAGGAGCAACTGCAAGAGAGGCATAATAGTATATTCTGAAAAAAGGTGAGACTCATTTAGCATAGCCATTTTTTATTCCATAATAAGGAGACACCCTGGGTTACAGTACTATGAGCTTATTCTTTTGAGAATATAGCTAGATATGGATGTTTTATCAAGATTTCCTCATCTTTTAGGGATGCCTGACGTGTCTGTGTATAAAAAAGATAAAACTGGTTTTTCCTGCCCCAACACAGCTAGCTGCAGGTATGTGAAATAGGTGGTGTTTGCAATGTGACAGCAGATCTTTTTCATGCCTTTTGTAAACACTAAAAATAAGGTTCTACTGGTTTATCAGAGCTAAATGTAAACAAATTCCTGATTCTGCTATATCTCAAAATCTTTATTGTGTCAGCCATTTTTCATGAGAAAAACACATGTACTATCCAGGTGTAGTTCCTAAAAAAAAAAATCAGAATTTATAGCTTTATATATATCTAATGTTACCTTGTACAAGTGAATATTTCCAGCTGCAGTAAAAATTTCTGATGAACACTCTAGTCAGCTCTTATTTTGGATCTCTGAATTGAAAATAAGAACATAACCTAAAATAACGAAAAATTCAACTCTTCAAAGCTCCTAATTTGGGATTTGCATTAAAACCCTGAATAAAAGGACTTTCCCCATTTACTTCAGTAGTGTCTAGATAAGAACTACATAATATATGGCTCTTAGGGTATCTTTTCCTGTGTCAAAGAATAATAATAATGAATATTCATCTCCAATACATATTAAGGTGATAGAGGATGTCACCAGAAATATGGACGTTGTTCATAAATAGATTTAGACATGGATGTGTGCTTTGGGCTTCCGTTCCAGTAAAAAGAATGGAGGAACTTCTATTAGAATGGTAAATGAATGTTGATAATTTTATATTTAGAAAATGTTATGCACTTTACAAGTGTAAAAGTTCCAACTTGGGCTCACTGGTGTCCAAAATAGTTGCCAACTTACAAAATGCTGTGTTAAACAATCAACTACCACCTTTATAGCTTTGTAATTGTATAGCCAATCACAATCAATGTACTAATCACTGTTAGAAAATCTAACTCTTCCTCTTCAAAACGTTATCCCAATTATTAACATAATCAATATCACATATAACTGTAGCAACTGGTTATAATGAAAGGACATTTAGCACTTGTGGAGCAACGTGTGACTGCAGATTGGATACAAACATTTGCCTCTTGAACTAAAGCACAATTCTTTTGAATTTTGTTGGCATTTTTTACTTAGCTTATTTTCTAAAGGTTATAGCCCTCCACTTTTCTGCCTCCCTTCCCCTCCCCCCCCCACCCCAGGCTGAGGTGTAGAGAGGACAATTAAAGCTGGTATGGGGTTTTTTTACCCCTTCTCATTTTCCAGCACAGCTTCTGACCAACCCATTATTCTGGGATAGATACTTCCTGGGACTGAAACATTAGACTTTGGGAGGGAATTTGTCAACTCTTGGACTTCCCACAGCAGTAGAAAGTATGGCAGGTGTGTTTTAATTGAATTCATGAAGAGAAATCCTCACTCTCTGTATGGCAATAGCTGGTAACTCCCCATCTGAGCTCTAGTGCCAGGCGGGGAAGGTCTATACCAACAAACAGAAGATATTGTGTGTCCTAGTGAAGCTCACAAACTTGTCTGGATAGCTCAGATTGAAGTCAATGGCAGCATTTTCCACTTGGATCTAACCTAAAATGTGTTAAAACCTTAGTATTACTTCCTCCAAGCATTTAAGAATTATCAAGAAAGACATTTTGTTTACACACAGAGATTAAAATAAAAACATTATTTTCCTGATGTTGGACTTGCACACTGGAGTTTCTGCTTCCTTCAGTGAGATGATATCTGATATTGCCATGTGAACAGAAGCATAAAATCCTTTCATGAGATTAAATAGCACATATCTGTAGGTAGCATTATGTTTATTAGATTTTTCTCTGTTAATACATTTTCCTCTCTCTTTCCTGTTGCTTACTGTGGAGTGGAAAATGCGCTGATTCAACACCCATTCACGTAATGGTTGTTATATTCCCTGATATTATAATTGGCAAAATAATTAAGTTATGCTTGCTACAGAATTACAACAGGGCAAAAATCGCCTTAAAATTTAGCATTAAGATGCAGGGAAGGAGCTGACACTGGAGGTTCCTTCTTCAGTGGAACACCTACCTACCTCTGCACATCTGCCTTTACACACCTACCTCTGCAACACTAAGTCCTTCAAAAACACTCGGTACTTTTGAGGACTGAGGTGCAAATTAGAGACTGTATCCTGTGTTTGCTTTGGGACCCATTAAAGCCTAGGGGAGGTGACAGCCTCATGGGGCCAGGGAAGGGGGAGAGCCTGGTGTCTCCCGACAGCACGTACTGTGAGCAGCAAACTTGACACCAATGGGACAGACTTTAGAGAAAGCTTGCTTAATAATGGATTCAATACCCAGCCTAAGGGTGGTGCAGGAACAGCCGCAGAGAGGAACTCTCTGATCCCCTCCTGCCCATGATTTTCCAGCAGGTCTCAGCTCCTGCCTCAGAGACTCCTCTAGGTAGAGAGGTCTTCATGAATCACCAAGTGTCAAGGGCATGGTTAGAGCTCAGTAAATAATAAATGGTCCTTGTAATATTTAGATCATTTGG
Source organism: Dryoscopus gambensis (assembly GCA_013389985.1). Taxonomy (NCBI): domain Eukaryota; kingdom Metazoa; phylum Chordata; class Aves; order Passeriformes; family Malaconotidae; genus Dryoscopus; species Dryoscopus gambensis. Next base: position 22,633 of record WEIT01025432.1, read on the forward strand.
GGACGTCTGAACATTTTGTTACACCAGGGATGGAAATGGATTAACACAAGGATCTAGAGGACTTGGAGTGTTTTCTTTCTCTGCAGCCCCTGTGAAATAAATGCAGTAGTCCCAAGAGATGTGTGAATTACCACATGATTTCAGTTTAAAATGTTAGGATGCTCTTATCTTTGATCTGTATAAAAGAGAACTAGAAAACTATTTGATGCCTTTGGTACAGACATTCTTACAAGATGTCCTGTAGTTCCTTCTAGGACTTTTAGTGTTAGTGACTGAAGGACATAAAATATCTATTTAACCATGTCACACTTGTAATAGACCTCTGGCTAAAGTTTGATTCTGCATGAAAGGAATTGCACTGGGTGCTTCTCATGTTTTCCAAATCAGTTTCTTGGTAATTAAATATTCATTTTGATTTTTCTAAGGAATATCAGAGGTAAAACTGGGCACTATTTGAAGGTATCAAGAGGAAAATGGATGGTCTAGGGTATTTACATGATGTGAATTTGTGTAAATAACAGGATTTGTGGCTTCCTCTGTCAGCTTTGCTACATGTTTTCCAGCAGTTTTGATGGGGAAATGTAACTGTGTTAGGCGAACTAGATAGAAAGGGAATCAAGACAATTTACAAGCCACCAGCCATCAGTACCGGACTTTGGATAAGACTCATGAAAAAGACTGTAATGATCAAAGAAGTTGCAGAATGAACCACCCATTCCACTCAATTTGTGCAGCACCGTGGGTGAGGCACATGTTTTCTGTACAGGCAACAAAAGTTTTCCTTGCCTACACTGCTGACCGGGTGGAAAAAACACCTGGGTGGTGTGACATTCAACTCTGTGACTGTAGCTGCCAAATACTTTAGGTTAGACATTCTGCCTAATAATTCACAGTCTTGCACTGTTGTGTTCTCTGAAAATAATTCAAGCCTTGTTGTATTGGGTGTAACAGCTGCAATAATAGAGTCCCTTCAATCAGCTCAATTGAAGATGATGACCGTGATTAAGTGAATGCAATAGAAGAGATGAAGCGACTTACCCAAGATAGTAACATCAGCTACAGACACCAGGTCTCCTGGCTCCCAGCCCCAGCACTGCTCACCAGACACCAGGCAATAAATGTCAGTCACGCAGGCAGGGGTAATGGCTGGGATAAATTAAATGACTGTCAGAAATAAATTTTCATGCTGAATTTGCATAGTGTTGAGGACAAACAATTGACAACAAAATGGGGCATCACAAGCCCCATCTCAGAGACTTTAAAGTTTGAAGAATAAGTTAGATCATTGAGCCTGACTTGCAGAAGACAGACTTTCAGCTTTTCATGCAGGTAACCCAGTATGAATTTTAAAGTTAGTTTTGATTCATTTTCGGTTTTCAGTTTTAAATTTTCACCTAGCCATCCCAATTTTGAGTTCTCCATTTGGATCAAAGCAGAATCTGTGTGATTTCTTAGAAAGACACCCAGATTTCCCCACCTTCCTGGTGATAAAATCTGTTCTTTTAAGGAACATGACTCAGTTGCAATCAGAGAGCTTTCACCACAGTGGTGGTGAAATGTTAGCTGGCTTTGCAGGCCCTGGTTCAGTTGCAAGTTAATACCTTGTTCTCTTTGTGTCCTGGAGCAAACTCTTGAGTGTACAATTATCAGTATTCTTCTGCCCAAAGGCAACAGATAAGGATTGTCTGTTTTCCGGGATTACTCACTCTCTGAACAGCAGAGGTATTTGGAACATTTTGCTTCTGCTGCTGGTCAGGCTGAGTTGCCAGAACCCAGTCAGTAAGGAAACAGAAATCAGATTTGTACAGAGCAAACTCCACAACATTAAACACCCAGGTAGCCTGATGAAATAGTTACAGGGTCTTGCATCCACGTCAGCATTTGATGAGCAGGGAGACGAGTGGGTATTGGTTAATCCTTGTATCTGGCTTCTTCTAAATGTTCATGCTCTGTGGATAAAATCTTGACCTCAATAAAGATGGAGCCATGTTTGCCTAATGGTGAATAGTGTCCAGCCCTGCATACTAATCAGTACAGCGATCACCTTCAAGTGTCTTCATCTTCCTGCAAGACCCATAGCTGGACCATTACAGCGTTATGCAGGTGGTCTCATTAAATGCGTAGAGCACGAATCCTCAGTGGCCAGCTCACACTTAGGAGTGGTCCAGGTTAGTGCCACATTGATAGGAACAGGCAGGTGGCTGTGAAAAGCACTCCCAGAGCACCTGCCCTGGCTTTCTCTGCTCCTCTGCTCAACAAAGACTCTTGTCTCCAAAGCAGTTTGCCTTCCACGCTCCAGCAAAATCCCTCTTGCTTTCTCTCTTTGCATGGAAAACCCTGAGAAGTTTCTCTTAGAAACTCAACTTGTTTATTACTTTTCAAAATGTCTATTTATTCAGTTAAATACAAATAATAAGTAATCTCTATAGCAAAGGAAAAAAAGGCATTCCAGCTGCCTGAAAACCCTGAAAAGGAGTAAAAAGAACTGAAAGTGTTTTCTTAAATTGCATTCGTAGCAATGGATCCTTGTGCGTATTATCATGGGTAACATAATGCAGATTGCCAAGGCTGACAAAGCTGCTGTGGAGCCAGAAGCTTTGTGTTTTCAATCCTCAAGTGGAATGGAGATTGATCTGAGCTCCCAGCTTAGTAGTTGAACAGATTTTGCCAATCTTTTTTTCCTTATCAAATCAAAATAAGAATGACGCATTCCTTTATAATAATGTAGAAATGTAAATATATATAAATTTGTAGTATAACCAAATTAATTACTCTAAATGGAAGCATAATACCAAGTAAATACATAAGGAAACAAATGCATTAATTGATTGGGCTTCTTATTATAGTGAAACTGTTTGCAAGGATTAACAGCTCCTTTCTGAAACATTGAACCTTGACATGATGTTTACATTTCCATATATTTTTAATGATCACATAGTTTATTGTTTGAATAAAACAGCACCATATGCTTTAGCTGTATTAAATTCTGCAAACACTGAACACTAAATATGGAATAAATTATCATGGAAAGATCATTAATACTGGCAAGCACCTCTAATATGCCATGTCACTTTAGTTTTAATATGCCAGGACTTTGCTAAAATGAAATGCCTCTTTTTATTTACTACAAAGTAAAACTGTTTAATAGAAACTCAGGGAAAAAAAGCATAGACTAGACACAAATGTCTTAATTTTGTTTAAAAAAGACAAAGATGTTTTATACTTTCTAATACAAATAGAATCATTTTCATGGCTTGGATTTGCAGCAGGATTATTTTTTTCCAAGTACAAGTGGAAAATTATGTTATTTAGATCTGCTTTCAGAGCAAGGAAAAGAACTATGCAGTAATAAATGCATCATAGACTGGCTGTGCTTTGACATCTAGGATGGGCTCTGTAGTTTCACTGAAGCATCTGAAGGAGTAAACCTGCTGGAAAGGTACTGAAAAGCCAGTTTCTTTAATAGCAGGCTATAAATGGAATTATTTTTCTAGCCTGAGTTTAGTGGTAGATGATGCCTTTAATCTTAGAGTTAGCCAACACAGTCTAGAAACAATTTTCAGTAGATGACCAGGAGACTTGCATGTCTGCAGGACGCCAGGGGCAGACTTTGGTGAAAAACTGCCTATTTGGCACTCTTCTGATATTGAAAGACTTTATTCTTGTCAGTCTCCTGGGTTTTGTGGTTCAGCCCTTGGACTGCTAGTTAGTGAGAACATTTTGTGGGATAGGTAAGGAAGTCTGGGGCTCTGTTCAGTTTCTTCTGAAACCACCAAGCAGACCTTGACACCAAATATGTCTTTCAAAGAAATGACACTTAAACCAAAAGCTTGATCTGTAATGGGATACTATCTAAATCCTATAATGGAAGTAATTTACCAGATTGGTTTGGAGGCCTATTAAGGCAATATAGGAACCATGGTCTGCATCACTGATAATGTTATCCATGCACTTGCTAGTCCATTAGCAGAGTGATTCATCTGAGACCTGCAAAAGGGCCAGTCCACACTCCCAAGCATGCAAACATCCAGACAAAATAGATCACAGAAGCGGCTAAGCAGCTGTTCCCTGTCCTGCCATACCTGCTGCTGGTGTATGATGGAGCAAATGGCCATTTGGGTTCCTGTTTTTAACAAGATTGTATGTGCCTCTTTGAAAGTGTCTTTTGACATGGATGTGTTTTCCTCGCAGATATTACATGCAGCTGCATTCCCCAAGCTTGCTTTTCAATTAAGGATAGATATCGAACAAACTCTGTAGCTACAACCTACTGAACTTAACCTGGCATTAGCCAGCATTAGAAAGGCATGCTCTGATAACTTCAGCAGGCAGAGGAGGTTATTTAAGGGAATGCCTTCTCCATCTCACATAATCACTGAGATTACTCCTTGCTATCTTTTCTTTGTACTCTCCACCCAGAACTCCACTGCAGCTGCAGAAACACCAGCTGTGTTGGCAGGCGCAGGCACAGCTTCAGGCTCGGGGCTGCTGTGAGGAGGGGGGTGCAATGGGCCCCCCTGCAGCCTAGAAGGAGGGTGCTGGGATGCAGAGCAGGGTCAAGGGTTGCATCACCCCATTTCTTGCTGGACTAGCATGCAGGTTTTAAGGTTAGTGTCCAGTTCAGCTGTGATTCAGGGGTAAGGAGCCCAAAAGAGGCTGGTTTCTTTCAGTGCCTGGTTTATAACCAGTTGTGTCAGTGCAACATGAATTTGTGTGTAATACAATAAACAGGTTCAGTCTGTTCAAAGGGAGGGCTTTTTAAAGGTACAGTCAGAAAAAAGAACAGTTCGTCAGCCTGAGTATATCTTAAAATTGTACTTCAAATACATATAAATAGCAATGCTCAAATAATCCCTGAAGTGTCTGTAGTTTATTGAGTCCTCTTGAGTATCACCATCCCTGCGGTCAGGTAGAGATAAGTGGATTAGTTCTGGATATGAGCATCTGAACTTATATTTCACTGCTCAAATTCATACCTGTTGAATTTGAGTCTATCATCATGTTGTAGGGCTCAGCTATCTAAATTTGCTATGGTTTAATCTGTCCAAGATATTTTAGGTGGAAAAAAACCAAAACAAAACAAAACCACCTTGAGGGGAAAAAATATGTTCTTTATGTTTGGTAGAGTGGGGCAACCTCCTCTAATATCTGGTAACATTTTTGCTGTTCATATCTATTTGTTTTCAACTATCAAGAAACACTGTTTCATTTGGTGTGGTCAGAGTGCTGACTCTCACATTAATTGGTTTTGTTCTGCCTGTCTCTATTCATCTGCATGCCCCCAGTAATTCTGACATTGGTTTCAACAGTGTAGGCAGGTTTGCTATCTGCTTCTCATGGAAGAAATAAAGGTGACAAGCTGCCTTCATCATTATTGTTCCACAGCAGTATTAAATGCAGATATGAGTCTGGCTCGGTATTCTGCATTGCTTGACATTTGTTTTCTACCAAACACTTGGGTGGCTGATAATGAGTGTTTCCTTGCTTAATCTTTGTTTTTTCTGCTAAAAATTAATATCTAATAAATTTAGCCCATTGGCAACTGTTACTATGTCAGGAATATGATATCTAGATAAAATAGATATGCTTAATCTCTATTTTTGTATCAGGTTCTTTTTCTAATGCTTTCTCTGAACAACAAGAGTTAAATACTTCCACCAAAACAAGTACGTCTCTGCCTAATTTGATCCAAAAGAGTTTTGCTTTACCACCAGACAGAAACTTTTCACTTGTTTTGGTTTATATCTTAATCTTTCCTTCCTGAATACTGGACATAGATATGGCTGTTGATTTTCTCTATAGCTGTCTGCAAATTCATCTTCTGCTGATTGTGGAGTCTGCCTTTGATTTTGCATATTTGTCCCTGCTTGCTCCTTGCCTGTAGTATGAAATCCTCTGTAACATCAGGATATCATTCACTGACCTCAAGCCGGCTTACACTGCCCTGAGCAGGAAAATCCTGAAAGTTGTTCCAAATTCTAAAACACAACTTTGCATGTTTTGAGTCATCTGGTCATTTAGACCATGTCAGCTACCAAAATAGCCAGTGACCAGATTTGAGGAGAATGAAATCTGTCGTCTCCTGACACAGCTCTTTGCATGGAGATACAAGGTCTACAGCACAGTGTGGAGCAGTCCCAGGACAGCAGCCCACAGTGCTGCTCAGAGCAGGTGCCATCAAGGTCAAGATGTCCCTGTGACCTGAGCTTGACCTTGCCTGCTGGCCGGTATCAGCATCTGCCAGCTTTGTGCTAGGAGAAGCTTTGGGCAGGAGTCCTTCCCAAGGCAGCTCCACTTCACCAACACCTCCGCCCTTCCAAAGTCCCACAGTGTGACACAACAGGATGGTTTGGGGCACCCGGGCCCCACACACAGAGAGCAGTGCCCAGTGAGGCTGCAGGTTGTGCTGGCAACCCTGAATTCCACCTCAGGACAGTTCTGAGCTCTTCTGTCTCTCTTCTGGCACCTGCTTTTATTCAACCATGCCTTGTTCACTTTCAGGCAAAGTTCTTCAAGTTCTTGCATTAAGGTTTCACTGTCAGTTACACCTGCCTTAATTGGAAACTGTTAAAAACAGTAGATGCTCCAGAACCTGCTATTGTCATAAATCAAGGTACTTCCTGGCAGGCCTCCTTTTGGCAGGTCCCTTAAGTCAGCAGGTGCTTGCAGATTTCCATGCTGTTTCAGCTCTGGATGAGCTTTTAAAGGCTATGTACTGTTTGAAATTTCTTGAAGCAGCAGCTGCAGTACATGGCACACAATCCTGAGGAGCCTGTGGTTGAGACAGTTCCGATGGCTGGCAAGCTGAGGCACCACCCCAGAGTGAGCTCGACCACAAGGAGGAGGTTCTGGAGCCTGCAAGTCTATTGGCAGTTCCTGGTGTCTGTCTGAGAACAAGCTGAGTGCTTTGCATCTTCCTATAGTTTCTTTCCTGAAATCCCAGCTTTGATGTCAGATAGCTGTTGTGTGCATCCTGCACAATCGGAGTCCTCATGCAAAGCTCTAGCTGGCTCTTCTGGGCTTCAGATAGATTTACTCAAAAATAAAGCTGCTCATTGAGAGAGATGCCCTCACTCAGGATTCGGAAAAGTCAGTAAAAGAGGTTTCTTTCAGAAAAAATGCCTTTGTTTATAGGGTTTCCCAAAGAGATAGAAATGAAATTTTCATTGCAGCTCTAAAGAGGTTGAAACCAATGGGCTCCACCATCTGCCCGGTGTTCCTTTCTGGAAGGAAAGATCCACAGTCTTTGTTTCTCACACACAAAGATGTGGTGCTGCAGCCAGTATCTGTAAATGGCCAGCTGACCTAGCCCGAGGCTGCTTCTCATTAGCACTGACAAAGCTAAATTAAGAGCTCAAGGAGGAAATGCCATATGAAACATGGGAGAAGACAAAGGGTTGATGGGGCAAGAGAATTAAGGCTCAGCAGGACTGTCTTCATCTGGTGATCTCCAGCCATTTGCTTCCCTGGAGATGGCCAGGCCCTCAGTTTTAGTGGGGTACGTTCTATGCATGATCCAGGAGCTGCGAAAGACAGAAAGGAGCAGTCTCTTCAAGGTATCTTGTCTCTCCTGTAATCACAAAGACAGGAGAAAGTGGAAGGAGGATGGTTTATATGGTTATTCTGGATTTTCCGCCGTGTTCCCATGACATGGGCCTTGCACCTGCCAGTCTGATCAGCTGAGGGAAAAGTTTCTCACTGCTATCCTAAACACCTGTCTGAGCTGCAGGGTTGAGAGCCATTCATCAGAATCACAGAATTATTATTTTTGGAAGGGACCTTTGGAGCTCATCTAGTCCAAGTCCCCTGCCAAGGCAAGGTCACCCGGAGTAGGTGATACAGGAATCCATTCAAGTGGGTTTGGAATGTCTACAGAGAGGGAGACTCCACGACCTCCCTGGGCAGTCTGTTGCAGTGCTCTGCCACCCCCAATGTAAAAAAAAGTTCTTCTTCACATTGAGGTGAAACTTTTCATGCTTTAGTTTATGGCCATTGCTCCTTGTCCTGTCACTGGGCACCATTGAAAAGAGTCTGGCACTGTCCTCTTTGCAAAGGGCCACTCCCTTTCAGCTTGTGTCAACACTCACTTCTTTTCTGTCTGAAAGGAAATGACAATCTTGATATCTTTTCACTCCTGAGCCTTCGCCAATATCAGGATTTCTAGAGAGAAGGTCAAAAATATTAATTGAAATTAATTCTATTGTGTGTATTGTGCCATCAAAACAAATAGAGTTACTTCATATTTCTGGGAAATAGATATTCTGATTTATTTTAGCTGTCTGGGCAATGATTTACTGGCTGATTCAAAAGGAATGATTCTCAGCTTGAGCTACTGATGGGAATTTCTCATTACAGTCACAAGTCAGGGAGGGAATTTACATTCTTAAACATACTCATATTAACTGAGCCCAAACCTTGCCTGTACTGGTAATGCAGAAACAGGGCTGACAGCTGCCTGTAGAGATCCCCTTCCCCAGCAGCCTCCTGCCCACAGTCTCCAGTGCTGTCTGGAGCACTGCAAGCCCAGCCCTGCCATGCTGTGCTGGGAAGCTGCCTCTTGTGAAAGAGGAGCACCTGGCATGAGCTGTGCAGGCACATGCAAACCGGCAGCCAACATGTGACAACTTGTTAAACCACTGTGAGGTTAATTTTTTTCCCCTTCCTCTTAAAAAAAACAAGTTTTACTTTTTTTAAGTCTGGCGGGTAGTAGCGACAAGATGTCATTTTTATTCAAACGAGAGTGACAGGTGTAATTGCAGCTGTGGGCCATGATTTTTCTGTGCAGCACCGGTTGCTGTAAATAATGCAGCATCACGGGTAAGCATTATGTTAAGTTGCTGACACTTAGATCTGTGAACTGTGAATACTATGAACATGGTGGCATTAGCACATGGCAGAGTGCTGAGAGTACGAGCATTTCTGAATTTTTATGTGCTGAAGTGCAAGTATTTTTCCCCTGTAGATATAAAGTAGATTTCTCTGTGCATAGGCTTCTGGAGACCCGAAGATTGCTTTTATGGTTGAATAAGAGGGTTTAGGTGATCAAGATCTTTCCAGGGCTGAGCTTATTTGCATTCCCACATTATATTTCAAGTACAGTAACTAACCCAGAGTAGTTTGCTATTGCTGAGACAGCCAAATGAATATCCATCATGCTGGTGGTCAGTTAACACCCTGTGGAGGGTCACCACATGTATGTATATTACTATGTGTATTACATATGGGTCACCCTTGGGAAATTTGGTTACTTATTTGAAATCCGATATTGCTCTTGTATTGTTGTAAAATGGGGTATTAGCACTGATTTGGTAAATTCAGCCATACGCTCTGTCCATATGCTCTGTCTTTAGTTTACAGCAGTTTACAGTACCTGTAGGATTCAGTCATTTACTTTTTCATGTCTTATAACTTTTTCAAGAACTTACTTTGGTAATGAGTTTTTTTTTTTAATTGTGCAGTCTCAATAACAGACAGTATTTCCTCGTGTCTTTTGGAAAACCAGAACAACCGAGGGGTTTGGTTTTTACCATTTGGCAGGAGAGCAAAGAGCCCAGCCACCATGGTTTGAAAGGGCTGTAGTCAATCTTGTTGAAGGGTGATCCTGAGGAAGATCTTGGACAGTCCAAGGCTATTAGTCTCTGTTTCTCTCAATACTAGGAACAGTTTCAGGATCAAGTTTTTGATATTGGGTTTTTCTATTTACCAACTAGGAAGTAGCTGTAAAGTGTGGCCTGAAGTCTCCAGAAAGTAAGTTTCCATCAAGAATACAAAGCCCTATGCAAACTTCAGGGCAGTGCCATATTGAGGTCCTGTGCCTGTGTGCAGCACAGCACTAGTCCTGAAGTCATACATTTCTAAAAACAGAAAAAGAGGATGTGTGCCTGACAGCTGTGCATGCCTGGTCCTTCCCCCGGCAGCCTGACCAGAGACCATCTGCTGAACAGGAAGGTGGCCCTGTGCTGATGCACCCCCAGCCTTACTGTCACCAAGCCCTTACTTTCTAGGAAGACTCACCTGCATGCCTTTCTTTCTCAGTAGCTTTCCCATTTCTTTCTACATCAGATCTCTCTCCCCCTGCCCATTTCCCATTGCCTAAATCCTCCTCTTTGGTATTCCCACTTCTCCTTGATGCCCAGAGCTTGCAGCTCACGTCAGATGCCCTTCCCACTGAAACGGGACTACAGTCACCGCTGTCCCAGCCCTGCTGTGACCTCCCACTCCTGCAGGGCTTAAACGAGACAAAATGCAGAGACCACTGCTCTCTCTCCCCTCACAAAAAGCCCCACCTCTAGGCACAGTTCAGCAAATGAAGAGTGGCCTTACAGCTGTGGATCTAGGTTAGGAGGTAGAGTGTGCAAACCAAAAAAATCTCTACTTAATGCTTTCCAGCACTGACCAGATGCTCTTCCTGTATAGCACAGAGATATATGAAGTTTCTGACATGTAAGGAATAAAACCCAGCAAAACCATGAACCAAGGCTATTGTGCCCCTGAAACTGAAGTCTAGTGGAAGAGGCTTTTTCTAAATATATTCTTTTGACAAAGCAAGGAAAATCTTTCATAGTTCAAATCACCTTCAAAAAGTTCTAATGTAGCTCTATGGTTTATTTGCACTGGAGAGACACTGTTCACCGCATCTGTCTAGATGTAATGAAATATCAATGAAAACGGGCAGAGTTTGGAATCTGTCCCTCGCCTTGTAAAATCAGGCAAACCATCCTCGAGAAATGCAAAAGTTAAAACTAAATTCTTAACTTGCTGTTATTTCCAGCAATAACAATGACATTAAGAATAATCCCAAATGCCTTCAGAGGGTCAGTTCAGATAAGCAACCAAAAGTTCATTTGATACAATCTGAAAAGTTTATCTAAACCTCTTGTGTCTGCATAATTGAGTTTGAAATCTTGCAAGCACAGCCTTGTTCCTTATAACATATACCATATCTTCTACATTTCTGTAGTTTCCAAAATGTTAATCTCCAATGACCTGGAATGAGTCAACAACATTCACAGTCATACGTAACACTGGCTCTGTTGAAATGTGGCTTTCCTGCTGCCTTTATAAATGGCACCACCACAGCATAAACCTGCAATGAGGATTCAAGATGCAATAACTTTTTATGCTTCTTGGCTTAGACAGTATCTTCTGATGTCCTGTACAGCACATAACACCAGGTTTCAAGTGACTAGTTTTAATCAACTGATCAATGTGATAATCAAAGTTTGGCCTCAATTCAAATACCAGAGTATCAAATGTTAATATTCAACTTCAAATTCCCAATTCATATTAACCTCGACTGTTTTGTAAAGTTTATGTTCCCAAGTTTCCTTTGGAAACACATAGTAGTGTTTTTTCTCAAAGCACTTGGCACTAATTCATTCCTTCTAACCCCCACATCAATAAAATAAGTCATAAACTCACCTTACAATGACACAGTTCTTCTCATGGTAACAGGTCTCAATTGATGCACAAGTACTAACCCAAGGGAGTACTCATAGGCACATAGAAGGCTTGGGTTGAAAGTGACCTTAAAAATCATTGAGTTCCAACTCATCTGCCATGGGCAAGGGCATCTTCCACTAGACTAGGTTGCTCAGAGACCATCCAAACTGGCCTGGAACACTTCCAGGGATGGGGCATCCACAGCTTCTCTGGACAAAATGTTCCAGTGCCTCACCAACCCCACAGTAAATAATTTCTTCCTGATTTTTAATCTAAACCTACTCTCTTCCAATTTGAATCTATTACCCCTGGACCTATAACTACATGCTCTTCCCAAATATCTCTCCCCATCTTTCTTGTAGAAACTCATTCAAACTTAGGAGGCCTGAAGGTCACCCAGAAGCTTTCTCTTCTCAAGGCAGAACAATTCCAATTCTCTCAGCCTTTCCTCATTCGAGAGGTGTTCCATCCCTCTAATCATTACCCTGGCCCTCCTCTGCTATCGCTCCAAGACATCGATGTCCTTCCTTTCCTGGGGACCACAGAGATGGATGCAGCTCTTCAGGTGAAGTCTTATGACTAAGTGGCCTTCATTCTCTGTGCTTCCCATGGGCATTCTGGACTCTCCCAAGCACTGAAGCTGGATAGTTTGGAACCAAGATATTTCTCAAATGGGCGGAAGAGCCTGCCAGTGCCCTGCTACCTGGTGGAGGTTTCTGCCCTTGATAAGACAGCATCATGTTGCCTGTGCTTCCAAGAGAGCTCCAGGAGACTGTTGTTTGCCTACCAAAGTGGTACCTGATGGAAAAGGATTTCCATAGGCCAGTCGACAGAGCAGAGGGTTGCTGATTTAAGGGGAGGGGAGAGGGAATCCAGACTGTAGAGCCTCTGCCTTGCCTTGTTTGATCAGGCAAGCCTGCTAAATAGCCCATTTTGCAGTACCTGGAACCGGCAGTTCTTCCAGGCATGCTTTGTGTTAGTCGTGTACCATCTCTTTTTGTCCCTGCATCCCCAGTGTCCTTGTGCCAAGCCCTGTGCATCTGGCAGTGGTGGTCTGCCTCTCTTATCCATCTGCAAGGTGAGAAAGGCATTTCAAGTGCAAGCTGTGTGCTTGACTCCTGTGAGACACTCCAGTTTTAAAACCCCTTTTGGCAGCTTCAACAACATCCTCCTAAACTGTTTATTAGGTGCTGAAAGATGGTGGCATTTGTGAAGCTGCTTTTAAAATGTTTACTCACAGCAGTAAAGGCGCCTCTGCTTGTTGTTATCATCCAGCCCTCAAAATGGAAAATGTCAGTAGCATCTGCTTGATGGACTTATCTGCCTGATTCTGTGCCTAAAGTAACAAGCAGCAGATTTAAATGGAATTTAAGTGGTGCATAAGTAAAACACAGCAAGACCACTAAATATTACAGGAATCCTTTTTAGTTACCTGGAAAATTAGGGCCCTCCTGATGTGGGGGGAAAGAGCAACGTGCTGTGCACACCTCCACCCACACCAAGCCATTTGGAAGGAAGAAGGAGTGTGTGCCAGTGTACTTGGGCAACTTGCAGTAGGGACAGTGTATTTACTCAGTGCTGGGTTGCCCTTTGGCAAACAGCCCTGGGGAAGCAGTGTATGGCAGAGCTGTGGCTTGGTGAGGCCCCTTCTTGTCTCGAGGTATGATTGCCTGCTGCTGTCAGATGACATCTCCTCCTTTTCAAAGCAGTCCACCAGAAGGACTGAAGGACTGGCACTGGCTGCCCCCTGCTCTGCCACCTTCTTTCCATCAGCTGCAGCCCAGGACACCCATCCTCCCTCCCTGGTTCTGCAGCCAGGATCAGCACCCATTCCTCAGCTACACATGCAACCTTACTATCTTAGAAGTAGGGTGAGAGGAGGATGCTACAAATTTATTTCACCCTTCCTTATAATAAAAGCTAGGAAGAGAGGAAAGACATAGAAGATCACTGAGCTCATTTCTTCTATTTAGTGCAGGATATAAACTCAGATAGAAAGTATGTCAGCTGATATGAAGCACACCTCCTGACACTGAGTTTCCTCTTAACAAGGCTGACTAAGAGGAACTGACAGCTATGTTAGAAGTATGCTCACCCTTTAAATTAACTGAGAAGATTTTACAGGAACAAAGGAGTTGTATAAATAACCTGGAAAAAATAGTAATATTTTGTTTGTTTCTACCAAGTATAAGTCATATTTTCTCCTCTTGATGATATTTTTTTTACTTCAGCTCATAAAGCTGAAGTTTGCAGGGACTTTTCATTTTGCCAAGGGAATGAATAAATAAGATATTCCCCACATTGGATCTATGAGTGCTACTGACTAGCCTGAGAGTTATTTTGTTGTATAAGGGGGAGAATTTCTTCACAAAAGGCTGTTTCATAAATCCATTTAGCAGCCAGCTTACTTATTCTCATTTGGCATGAAGATTCACGTTGGGGTTTGCTAGCTGAGTTAGGAAAGCTTGGATATTTTTTAAAGGACATGTAAAAGAAGTAGAAGATTACTCCATTGCTTAAAAACTTAATTGATTTTACAAGACTGAATACCTTTTTTCCTTTTTAAAGATAAGTGTAATGTGTGGAAAGTCACAAAGGAAGTACAGTGATAAGGAGCCATTTTTACAAGATGGGCTCTTTTATTTCCTCTGCTGAAAAGGGAGCTGAGCAATACTATTTACAATATTATAATGGGTATTACTGTGTTATTTTAAAGAGCTTTAAAGAATGAAAGCTGATCTGCTACAGAAAGGTATTGCAATTGCCAAATAGGACACACATGCCTTAACTTTGCAGAGAAGAATTTGCCTTCTTATTTTTGTTAAAGGCATTAAATAGTCTACCTGTATGTGGGCCACAGCATTAGATTTAAGACAGTAATTTTCAGGTCTTGATCACACCATCTAGTGTATAGTTGCCAGTCCATGTAAAGCAAAGGTAAGATTCTCAGAGAACTGGCGCAAGTCCAAGGGCTTTCGATTTCTCCAGGGGGCTATATCAGTGAGGGGAAAGGGAGACACGGTTTATACAGGAGTTTTCCATCTGGCAACGTGCTGGAGGTGACTGCAATACACAGGAAAGTAAAGTCTCCAGCTAATTTTTCATCTGGAGAAAAGACTGCACCATGGCCCCATATTTGCAATCTTGTGCTCTAACAGATAAGTGGCTGTGGTGGCCTGAAGGGGACAAGGGCCCTTTGTGAGAGCCCTTCCTGGAGCCAGCTAGTGCCCAGAGAAAGTAGCAGCAAGTGGGAGCTGTGCCTGGGGCAGAGGGAACCTGGGGATTTGGCAGCTTCCCGGGATGACCATGATGCTGAACACAAGCAGTGGTTCTGCTTTCCAACCTGTCCCTGGCCAAACACTGCGTGTACAGGACCACCACATAATGGGTTTTACACTTTTCCCATGTACACTGAGGCAGCTGCTGCCTTTCTTGCAGGACTCAGTGTGCTCCTGAGCAGCTCTGGTCAAGGGGGACACTGCTGCACAATGTGACGTGCTCCTGTGCTCTCCCAGGGTTGTGTGTTGGGGATTTTTCTTTCTCTTTATAACCTTAAATACTCTAGAAGGGTGGAGCACCTCTCCTGCAATGACAGGCTGAGAGAGTTGGAGTTGTTCTGCCTGGAGAAGACTGGGGAGACCTTAAGAAGCCTTCCAGTACCTGGAGGGGCCTACAAGAGAGCTGGAGAGGGACTTTTTAGAAGGCCTTATAATGATAGAACAAAGAGAAATGGTTTTAAACTCAAAGGCGAGATTTGTGTAAATGTTAGAAGTAAATTCTTTACTGTGAGGGTTGTGAGACTCAGGAGCAGGCCACAGCACAGAGAAGCTGTGAATGCCCCATCCCTGGAAGTGTTCAGGGCCGGGATGGATGAGGCTTTGTGCAACCTGCTCTGGTGGGAGGTGTCCCTGCCCATGGCAGGGGGTTGGAACTAAGTGATCTCTGAGATCCTTTCCAGCCCTAGACATTCCATGATTCTATTAAACACAAGTTATTGCTCAGGCTTTGTCCTATACACAAAATTACAGTAAAGCTGCAAAGAAAAGACAGGGAGTAGAATAAAGGAGGCAGAATACTAGAAAATATGGCCCTCAAAAATGCCTGTGAGGTCCATTAGTTAACATATTTGATGCTTTCTGTTACCTCATGGTTAAGAACTGGAAGTTTTGATGGAGTACCTTATAAATTAGATAACGGTTTCATGTGTGATGGAGAGAAATTTAGATCTAAAAATAAGTCACTGACTGAGTAGCTAGGAACTGTTGAGCTATGGGCTGAAAGGACCTCTGAAATGTAATATATAATTAAGTCTTCTTTCTCTGACATATTCCAGTCCTTTTCCCATAGACACTTGCATGTTTAAATGATAAATTATAACGTATGCTTCATTCCATAACTTAACCTTATTTTTTTTCATTGAGCAAAAGCCGTAAAAATATTGATTAAAAATGCTGATTAGCCTGCTGCTATGATAAGGATCTGCAGGTTCCTTAACATGGGGAAGGGGACCACTTTCTGATTTTTATCTACAAACAACAATGAAAACTTCTGTTTCAAATTGTGGCTTGAATAATCTGTCGTTACATTTCCATTTTTTTCTCTTGCCTTTGAGATCTGATCTCTATGAAATATCAAGTAAAAGGAACTTGGCGTAGCTACATTATATAAAGTACTCATATCATCTTATGAAAAAGAATCAAACTATGACTGACTAAAGATGCTTTAACTTATAGAATAGAAATGTGCAGGAAGAAAATAAATGTGGTCCTTAGATATTAACTTCCACCATTGCTTCTTTCTGTACATTAGTCTTCTTGTTGTTTTATCCGCTGATTACAGCAGTCAAATATTTTAAAGCAAACACAGAAATTTTAAAGACAAACCTGTCAAGCTCAGCAGTTGGAGGTCTGGAACTTGGTTCCAAAAATACTGATATTTGTTTAAAATTCCAGCAATTTATAGGCTTTTTTACACCAGCACCCCCACTGTGCCATAAGAAAAATCTTTATTTTCAGAGATTCAAAATGGTACACAATGTCTCTGACATTTCAGCTGGTAGTTGCATTTGAGGTAAACTGGGTTGATCAAATCGGTGAGGGAACCATAAGATTCTAAAGATGATATTTTTATGAAGGTCCAGTTACAGCTCTGATTCACTCTTGTTTCCAAAGAAAATTTTGTTAAAGTCTGTTTCTGTCATCTGACAACAAATCAAATCATACAACAACAGACATTTCCAGAACATAAGTAAAGTGGAACAGACCAGGCCCAGGTACTGATGGAAGACCTGGATTTACAGAAATAGGCACGTCATCAGTAATGCAAAGCCTTACATTCCCAGGATATACAAACATGTGTGCCTCATGGCATTAGCATCCTGACCTGAAAAAATATCTTTCCCTTGGATTTAGTATTACATAAGAAAATTATTAAGGCCTTTGAGGGGCGTGCACTGATGCAGGCAGGAATAACAGAAGTGAAATCTGTGGAGCTACCTGAACAGAAAATTGGTATGAGAACTGGGACATAGGATCCTGAGGGTATGTCTGTACCACTAAAGAAAAGTGTGCAGGGAGGGAGAGCCTGCACTCTTGTCCCCGCTGCTTTGTGAGCCAGCTCATCCCCTGGCTCCCCTTCGAACTATTCCAAATATTTGTTTCC
The DNA here is from genome assembly GCA_013389985.1 of Dryoscopus gambensis. Taxonomy (NCBI): domain Eukaryota; kingdom Metazoa; phylum Chordata; class Aves; order Passeriformes; family Malaconotidae; genus Dryoscopus; species Dryoscopus gambensis. Next base: position 39,736 of record WEIT01025432.1, read on the forward strand.
AAGACAAATCTGCCACAGAAAGGGCAGCTTTCTGCCCCTGGGGCCCAAGATCAGTTCTTGGCTGGCTTTTATTTAGTCATATCAACATAACCTGATTGACCAGTGCATTCAATTATGTGCTCTTATTTATCCCTTGCCAAGGAAGAACTCAAATCCCTACATAGCTTTAGGCACGGAGTTCAGTCCTCCTGAAGCTTTTTGCATGCAAGGTAAAAATACATTCTAGTAACCTGGAGTCAAGATCTGTATGTTTTAATATATATATGTATTTTATGTATGCAATGTATGTTTGAAGTGCTACTCAAGTTGTGATATTCTTTTAATGAAGGCAGAAGCCAGAGGTCTTAAACACATTTAAAGCAAAGCAGATGTTATTTTGCTAAACCAAGATCATTGTTTACACTTTCGTCTGAAATATTTAACATTAACTGGTATAAAAGGAAAGATACCATGATATATGGATCCCTGGTTTGTTTGGGTAGAAAATTCCTTGGCTGCTAAGGAAACTGTCCCGCTGCCTTGAAGACTTAAGGATCATAGTGTTAAATGAAAGTTCACCAGTGGGACTGTGGTGAGCTGAGCACACAGGATAGTTGCTAGAGGCTGCTACACCTTTCCAACTTCAGTAGTGCTACATGTGGTATTTCCTCAAGCTGCTTCCTTTTTACCTTTCTGGAGACCCAGGAGTGAATCCTAAGGAAGGTCACATGTGAGACAGAGGATACTCAAGGCTGGAAGCTCCTGCTATGTTAAGTAACAAGTGGCTGTGGAAAAGAGACAAAACTCAAAAATTCAAAATGAATATTTAAATTAATCTCAACTTGACTCATTAAAAAATGTTTACAGTCTGGTTTCCAATGACAGTGGGTTTTGGAACCACTTTGGTTTTATGGGGTTTTTTTAAGCTTAAAAAAGGTCTTATATATATCCAGTTATGTACAATATTTTATACGTTTTGTTAAGTCTTGGAAAAGTTGCAAGCCTGCTACATAGTGATTGTTTTTACAAACTTAAAGAGGATGTCTATTTTTAAAAATCCTGAGCTATACCAAAATGTGATGTGTATATACATCATAAGTGACATAGTTTTGAGCAGTGGAGTAATGTAACTGATAATGGGTCAGAATAGAGTATTTTCCCTTTTCCCTCTAACCAGGTTATTTTTACTTGTTTGGAGGATTGTGTTTCTTTTTCTTTTTTTTTTCTCAAACTCCAAAAAGATTATCAACTGACATATAATTTGGTAATACTACAACTTTTAATTTTGATACCCTTGCAGATCTTGCGAAAAGACAGAAATCCACTAAAATGTTGAAGGACATATTGCTGGATACATGTATTTAAAAATATATGTAGTTTTATTCTTCAGGTGGAACATTATTAAAAATCTACCCCTATCACAGAAATAATAGTAAAAGTAGGAATATTTTGGATTCAAGGAAATTGTGCTAAATTCATTGTTTGTCCAGTTGGGTGAATCAAAGATGAAAGACAGCAAAATAAAGGATGCCCAGCCAGGACATGTCCCTGCTGCAGCAGGGGAGCATCAGGAGGCATTCCAGCAGCAGGCAGCTGCTGGAATAACCACGAGAAATCCAGAGGGAGAGAGGGTGTCAGACTCGGTCTTGACACCCCAGCCCCTCTTCCCAGTGCAACACTAGACACAGAGGAGGTATGTGACTACACTCCTAACACCTCACAGTTAAAAAAGAAGTCTAGACACTTCCTTTTTCACTTCTGCAGTGGCCTCTTGGCAGGAACTATGTCCTAGGTTGTCAGATTTGTTTGAGTTAGGGATGACTGTGCTGATTTAAATCCCTGAAGGGAATTTCCCCCCTGGCACAAGGATGTGTTACAGAGGTGCTACAGGACAAGCTCATACAAACAAACTCCTAACATATGATCCTCCTCTCCTTGGTACAGTGGTAAATTGGGAGATCTAGTGATGTCTTTTCATTCCTTGAACACAGGACTTGGGGTTGTCTCTTCACATGAAGATGGACAGCATTACTGGGTAAACTACATGAGAAAAGGGTCTCTATGAGCATATCATGGGATCACAGAATGCTTGGGGTTGGAAGGGACCTTAAGGATCATCTAGTTACAGCACCCCTGCCATGGGCAGGGATGCCACCCACTAGACCAGGTTGCTCAGGGGCCCCTCCAGCCTGGCCTTGAACACTTCCAGGGGTGGGGCATCCACAGCTTCTCTGGGCAACCTGTGCCAGTCCCTCATCCCGCACATGGTCATATTTAGGGCATATGGACAATGTGGTGCCATGTAAAACCAGCCAAACATCTCCTCAGTGCCCATACACCCTTGAGAAGCTGGGGGAAGGCCTCCTTTCCATCCAAAGTGTACATGTGGTGATGCATTACCTTTTATCTTGTGTTTCCTGCATGGGAGCTTTTTTGTACCCATTTCTGATCGCTGTCAGGGTCCTGCTTCTCCCCTTGGATCTGTTGGCTGGTGTGGGATGGGCGAGGTGCCTTGCCCGTGGGTGGTGGCACTTGGGCAGGCGTGCTCTGGGCCCCCCTCAGTGCCCAGGGACACCGCCCTGGGGCTGGGTGCTGTGGTTGCCCTCATGCTGGGCCAGCCAAGTGGAGAAACCAGACTGCAAGTTTGAATTTCACTTCTGAGACGCCTGTGCAAGAACAAGCATGGAAATACCCAAGCTAGTAAGCTCACAATGAAACTGGATATGAAGACGCCTCTGTGAACTTTTTTTAGTATTCTGGGGGAAAATGGTGTTAAGAGGCTTCTGTGGCATTCACTGTGTCCTGATATTTTCCATACTCCATGGATTTATATCATTCTGTAAAAATAAGTTATTTAAATCAATCTTACCAAAAGTTACTTGATTAATTTCTCTCTTTAAATATTTGAAGAACAGTCTTGAGTCTTTATCTAGCAAATGAAACATAAATTGACATATTTCGCTCTCCATCAATTAAAAAAAAAGAGAAAATAAAGGATTCCATGAAATCCAAATCACAATTCTACAAGTGCTGGTAGGACAGCAACCTTGAAACCAAAATGCACGAAAACATCTGGTTTTCATGAACCCCTCTGTAAAACAGGGGAAAAGGAGAGGATGGGGAAAATCCAGGTGCTGGGGTGATTCTGCCTGCGTGCAGCTGAGGGTTGTAAAAACTTGTCAGGTGCCTCTGACAGGCAAACATTTACAGTTTTATAACCTCAGTATTTGCAACATTTAAGGCATTTCCTGTCTTAAGTATTGGGAAGTACAAGTAAATATTGCCTGTTCTGAGGTTAACTGCTCTGCTTAGGAGGCTTTTCATGGTCAGAACTGAAGAGCAGGAAAACCACAAAAATCCCAAAGCTGCTGTCACGTCTTTGATTCATTAGGAACAACTCATACCTATTCCCAGAGCTACCTTTAATAGTGGGGCTTTTCTGAACCACAGGGAGTTTTGCTCATGTGTAGAAAATCTGAGCCTAAGACAGTTCTGGCTTGATGCTGAAATGCTCAGAACAAAATTTCTCCAACGATGTCTACCCTTTATAAGGAAAAGGGGGAGTTCATTTTTCTGTCCCCTTTATTTTCTTTTGTTTCAAAAGCTATGCTGAATTTCCCCACACCACTTCATATGCAAATTTTGTAGATATCTCTGAATCTTTGCATTTCCCATCTCCGGCTGGCAGCCTAGACAGCCTGCTGGAAACCAAGGAGGGTGTGAAAATGGGTGGGCTCAGAGCAGCGGCTGGAGTACATCTCTGCAATTGCTCCATTGAAGCCGGCAGAACTTGATCGATTTAAGGCCAGATTTGGCTCATGATTGAATTTTTTATGTCTTTAGAGCCAACACTGTGCATAGCACATGAAGCAAAACAGAGTACAGTTACTGTTTCTCATCTCAGTCTATTTCTTGCTCTTCCAGAATTAAGAGACAATGAAAAGCATGTACATATGTGCCCGCACACACACACGCAAATCCTTTTCTTATACAATTTTCAATGCTTTTTCGCAGACTCAGGAGTGCTGAATAGTTCAGATAAAGCTTCAGAGAAGTAGATTGAGGTTTAGATACTTATTTTATCCAGCCTGAACTTGGATTTTTCCCATGGCTCAGGGAAATCTTTCCCTGGGGAAGCCTGTTTAGGGGGCAGCATTGATGCAGGGGACTAAATCTGGGTTCAGAGCTGTGGCTGTGAAGCATCCATTACTTTGGGGTAGAAAGCTCACCATATGGCTGTTTTGTTTCCAGTAGCTATAATGTAATTGAATCAATTGCCCTCACATGATATGGGTGTACTAACTGCACATACATCATTTCATTCTGGGTTTTGAGGCTTGTAAAGAGTGGAGGGTAAGGCCTCTGAGGATAAATCAGTCTAGTTTGTCTTCAAGAAAAATGGGTTTAAATCTGACCTGTGGTGCAGGCACAAATCAATTCAGTGCTTCTGACAGTCCCACGTGGATACTTTCCTCATTTGGAAATTATCCTCTGATGAAGGTTGCTGTCAGCCTTTACACAGCAAGGCTACAAAAAGCAGATATCTTCTGAAGTGAAGGTCATCAGTAAATAACATGCAAAATTCAAATACAGCTAACCCAAACTAGGTAAAGGGAGAGCAGAAATTCTCATGATACTGTCAGAAAGTAAATCATGAGGTGAGAGGAGGGGAAAGAGAAGAGAGGGCTGCCAAAGTCTGAATTCTCATGATGCTGAGACCTAAAGCAACTAAGGCAGTGGGATGTGCCTGTCTCCCACTTTGCCCTTGCAGCAGGACCTAGGTAAGGTCAGTGCCCAAACCTACTGTGCCCTAGTTCTCCCAGTCCTCCACTGCTTCATATCAGCTGTGCTCAGTAAGATAACTAGGGTTTGTGGGCTTTTTTGTTTTTTCTCTGTTCTGCATCAGCTCTGTACCAAGAGCTGGGGTAAAAGCATTGCTCTGATCCCTCTGGCCAGGCATCAATACTGCTGCCTGCTTTGCGTCTGCTTCAAGCTCTGTGAACCTTTCCCAGCAAAACCAAAGTGGACTTAGCTCCACTGCTTTTGCTTTCCTTGTAAAAACAAAATTTAAACCTGCAGAAAAACAAGGCCAAATCCCAAGAAAAGATGGGACAGCTTTTGGAGGGTGAAGAAATGAAATGTCTAAACATGTCTTATCTAAGCTAGCCACCTGGGCCTCAGGCATTAGGCAGCATGGGATGAGTTTCTCCCTGCAGGTGTGTTTTTATTGAGGTGGGACAATGTGTCTTCTGGCACTACCCATCTCTTTCTATTTACAATCAATCCTGGATGACTGGCTTCACAAAGTGCCAGCTAATCAGTTGGGTTAGTTGCAAATATCTTGTGGTAGCTGATAAAGGGGTTATTCTCTGAAGTCAAATCATGGCTTCATGAGATTTTTGTTCTAAAGGTGAAGAAAGAAATCTGGGCTTAGATTTTCATATCCCCTTCCTTATCATTTGGGGGACTCCAAATTTGGACTGCGCCATTTTAGAGCTGGAAACCATTTATCAGTAATTCATCACATTGCCAGAGAGTTTGGGAAGTGTTTTTCAGACCTTTCAGCTATTTTTGTGCCTGAAAGATTGTTTTCTGCAGTATGTGTCCTGCAGCAGAAATTGAAAATCTGTCCTTTCAGAGCTATTATTGAGTCTGTCCTGCCTTTTAATTTATTGAAATACTTGCTTTCCTATATGATATCTGGTAAAAACCCATCTTATTTTTCTCAACTCTTCTACGCACTTCTCTGTTTAAATACACTTCTTCCATTTCTTGCTTCCTTCCTACCCTGGTTAATTCCTTTCAAACCTTTGGGTTTTGTAGCCCAACAGCAGCAATTTCTGTACAGCACAGAAGTCCTTACAGGAAAAAGTTGAAGGTCATTGTGGAGAAGAGACAGCATTTCTGGAGAGATGGGATTTAAATACCAGCATATGGGCAGCCTCTGGCTTGGAACAAAGGTGATGCTACAAAGCTGCAGAGTAGGAGAAGACAGAAGCAGGAGAAGACAGAGCCAGTCCCTCTGCAAACTGGTGGGAGGCTAAATTCCAAGGTCATACACTACTCCGGGTCAGGCTAATATTGGTTGTGCCTTCTTGGTAAATTTATGCCTTCACACCCCTTCTTACGTCTGTTTCTCCATTTCACTTTCCACCAAATTGAATTCTTTTTCTATTTCTGCTTCTTGGAAATTTAATTTTCTGCCATCTAATACCATTTTAGTGCAATCCCTGTACAGACATATTAGGTCAGAGCAGAATTATACAGATGCCAGACATAAAACCTGTGTCAAAAAACTTCCATTCTAGCTGGTTGTGGACAAAAAATGTGGATTTAAGGAAACAGGAAAGAAGTTCAGCACCAACTCATGGCAGTAAATGATGCATTATTACTAAAAATTACACACTACAAAATTTTCTGATTCTGTACAATGTGTTGGTTGGGGGTTTTTTTAACAAAGGCAGCATTTTCCTTTGAAGCACCTTCCCTTTCCTTCATCTCTTCTGTCCTGTTTTTTGTCCAGAGCAGCTCAGACTGTATCTCCCCTAATAGGCCATAAACGCATCCCCAGTCTCGCTTCAAGACACTCACTTGAAGTGCCATTGCTCACAGTCACTTATTTGAAGCTGCACTCTAATTCATCTTCCCTCGTTTGTTCCCTACCTATTGATAAGG
>WEIT01025432.1:47752-138109 GCA_013389985.1 Dryoscopus gambensis
AAGGAAGGAAGGAAGGAAGGAAGGAAGGAAGGAAGGAAGGAAGGAAGGTAGGTTAGACTGATGAAAGGCACTCATGTATGTAAAACAGTGACTTGAGGTGAGCAGGAAAAACATGTGGAACCTATTGTAGCTGAATTAACCTCTAAAGTTCCTTCCCCAAAGATAACTCTGCTTGCTTTTATGCAAAGGAACTCACTATGACCCTGACAGTGCAAACAGTGCATTTGAAAGCATTCAGTCTGCTTCCAACCTTTGTTGTGAGGTGTGGAACAAAAACACTGAGCGTGTGCTGCAGAGGACTTGATCAGATACATGGTGATATGCTGCTGTGTCTGAAACTGAGCTCAGAAGTACGCTCAGATACAAAGTCAGGAATTATCTGGGGACTCTATTACTGTGGTTTCTGCACTGCAGTGTGTGAAAGTAGAAGACCGCAAACAGCACAGCTTGTGGGGACTTGTGGCAGATACCCCTTTCATTCCTGTGGCTTGGCAAACTCTTAAAAATGTCATGTAATGTGCATGCCTTTTCCTAGCCTTTGGCTTGTTATAACCACACTGTACTGAACCTTCAGTTACAAGTGTCATAATTACCTCCATCTCCTCCTGCTGCTGCAAATGAGCAGAGAGGAAAAGTTCATTAATCAATTATCTAAATTTTGGAGAAAACCAGAGCTGTGATAGTCTCCTGTTTCCTGGAGATTTGAAATATGTCTCCTTCCTTCGGAAGCACAGGGAGCCCCAGCTTAAACAGGGAGTGGGGAGAAAAAGGAGGGGGAGAGCAGAGGGTGTGCACACTTGACCTGGCATCTTGCAAAATGCTAGGACAGAGAAAGACCTGAAATTACGCCATTGCGAAAATACATTTCTCACAAAAAAATCTGATGTATGGATATATGGATGAGAGAAAGATCTTAGGAAATAAAACATCTCTGAACAGCTTTCATCTTCTTACACATGCGACGACCTGCTTTTGGGACTGGTTTTATGCATTTTACTTGTCAAACTCTCTTGAACTCGGTGGCCTGGGAATCTCAGCTTATTTTACTGGTTCTGTGAATACTTTATACAACCATTTCCCAGACCATTTCTCTCCTCCCAGCTGCTTTCTCTACCTTTTGGCTTTGATGTCATGTTCCCATCTTTCCTTTGGTGGCCACTGTTGTGCTCCAGCCTCGTTGTAATGTCCTAGCCTGCTTTGGTACCTCCATAGCATCCCAAGGATGCGTTTGCTGTGGAGGGTTGTGAGAAGTTGGCAAAACTGCAGCTAAAAATGTAAATGGGCAATGTCATTGAAGAAGTTAGTAAGAATGAGGATATTTATGTAGCTCTAACACACTTCAGAGGGATTTCTCATTTTAGAGTAATATTTAAGGCCACAGTCCAGCACACTGTTACTAGAGGCAATGACAAGTACATTTATCAATATTAACAGCAACGAACCAAAGTAAAACACAGTCGTTACTACTTAGTCCAAGTTTTAATGTAGCAAAATGCGTAAGTTAAACATGTGGTTAAGCCCTGTAGGGCTTCAGCCAGTGCTAAAACAGACCCAATTAAGTGATGGGTTGAATTGATGGCTATAACAGGTATCTGCAGATACCATATTCTGCTTTTTTTCTCTCACTATATTTTAGTAGAGTCCAAATCCTCTTTATATTACATATCAAAAAAATGTGATTAGGCTACACAGAAAGTTACAGAGAAGCTGTAGGGAAACTTCACTTTTTTCATCAAATCATTTTATTGTTACTGAAAAAGGAAGAAAAACAGTGCACTATAATCTGACAAAACATTACGTGCCTTAGTTCTTTATGTGGACTAGGGAACAAACTTCAAGTCTAAATACAAGAAAGGCAAGGTGCTACTGGAGAGGGTCCAGCAGAACCACAAAGATGCTTTGGAGTCTGGAGCATCTCTTATGANGTGGAGACCACAAAGATGCTTTGGAGTCTGGAGCATCTCTTATGAGGAGAGACTGTGGGAGCTGGGCCTGTTTAGCCCAGAGAAGGGAAGACTGAAAGGGGATCTCATTAATGCATGTAAATATCTCAAAGGTGGGTGTCAGGAGGATGGTGCCAGACTCTTTTCCGTGGTGCCCAGTGACAGCACAAGGAATAATGGCCATAAATTAAAACCCAAGAAGTTCCACCTCAAAGTGATGAAGAACTTAGCACTGAGGCTGACAAAACAGTGGAACAGGCTGCTCAGAGAGGTTGTGGAGTCTTCCTCTCTGGAGATATTCCAAACCCACCTGGACAAGTTCCTGTGTAACCCAATCTAGGTGACCCTGCCTTGGCAGGGGGGTGGACTGGGTCCTCATATCCAACCTTAACAACTCTGTGTTTCTGAATCTTATTTTCATAATTTTTAATCTCCCTGATTCATAAATTTATCTTGTATCCATAGAACAATATGAGAGAATGAAAGTAACTAATTTAAATTACATAAATATGCATAGCTATTAACTAGAAGTCTTTTTAGGGATTGGGCTAAAGTACCACCCTTAAATTTCAAAAATTTCAAAAGTGTACAGCAGTCAGTTCATGTAAGGTTTATTTTTCTTATTTAAAATCTTTCAAACTTTTTATTCTCTCGGTATCAAATAGATCACTACAACTTCAATACTTAATTATTTGCACTATAAAAAGAAATCCCCCCAGCAGTTGAGAAAATATTTAAACAGATTTTTCTTTTATTATTGTAAATGAACTGAAACATGATGTATGATGTATAAGCTAATCTTCTACTGATATATACATGGAGGTCCAAATAAGAATAAGAGAAATGTGCTTTCTCTGATCTTGGCAACCTTTGCATTCAGTTTTTGCATCATTTTATGCATGGTTTGGGAATCCAGACAGACTTAGTCACATTAATTTATTTTCAGACTCATGCCATTACCAAATAGTAGCTACATTTCTTTATTTTTAAAGAAAAATATAGGTTTGTTAGACCTAACATGAAGACCAGCTTCTCATTCTGGAAGTCATTAGCAGAAACTTTTGAAGTTGGTGAGGGTGGGATCTTTAACTGAAGCCTGTGGTGAAATGGGAGAGCTTTTACAGTTCAGATATTCTTGGAGGAAGAGAAGCTGTTTGCATCCCCTGGGAAGCGGAGGAGTCTGAACTGAATGGGAGTGGGACCGAAAAGTGGAACTTAATTTTTTCCATGTGAAATCTATTGTTAGAAATATCTTGCCTTAAGGAGACTGTGGTAGAAATATATTTTTGGATGTAGCTTAGTCTTAGTTTTTAAGGTATTTAACATCTTTAAGTTAGATTTGGTAAGAATCTGAGATGACTGGAACATCAGTGAAACTTCTGGGAAGTTTCCCAAGATACACTGTGATTGTTCAGCCAGCTTTATTTGTTTCCTTCAGAAGTGAATGACCCTTTCCATATTGTATATATCAACAGGAGCATGATTTCCTGTTTAACCTGCTGTGTAAACATTTCTGTGGTACCTGACATCTCCTCTCTTTGGCACAAACCTTTCCTGAGTAAAACGGCAGAGCACAGGAGTGGGTCACAGGGAATTACACATAGTAACCGGTGGCCCTTTGCACATTTCCAGATGTGACAAAGGATCCCACATTGGCTTGGAGTGGCTGTGATGAGGTATTTAAAAGAAACGCTTACTGTACAACAGGACCTCAGCAAGACAGACTTACACAGAAAAAAAGAGTTCGGAAATGTAACTATGTGAAATTTGATCTGTGGACAGTGAGAGCAAGGCGGGTTTTGACATAAATTCAGGTTTCCAAAGAATTGTGAATATCTTCTGAGAAAAACCAACCTGTGCTTTTGCATTTTGACTTCTGTGCTTTCCTAATTCTACATAAATCAGGTGTAGGTTTATCTGGGGAAGAGAAGAGAAAATACTAGAAAGGGGTTATCTGTGAGAGCTTCAGACACCGTATCTTTCCACTGCCTCCTACAACCGCACCTCTGCAATATGGGGAGAGGCTTCTCATTGCTTCTTGACTCAAGGTGTGGGCAGGCACATAAAGATGGGCAGCCCACAACAGCCAAGCAAGGGGTCGACATTCTCCCTCTTCATGGCACTGCATCCCGTTCCATGGGCTGGGACATGACCCAGGAGAGCAGAGGCTGGTGGAGGAAAGGCATTTCCACATTCTCACCCAGGCTGAACTCACTCATGGAAACAACCATTGTCCAAATAAAATTAAAGTTCTATAATGTATTATGAAGCTGTGTGGGAGTTTGTGTTGGAAACACCCTCCTCTGGAGAGCTCTGAAGCACAAACGCTGAGTGCTCTTGAAGACCTGATACTTGACAGACTTTGCTATGATGTCTGAGGACTCCCTGGCATGGAATGCTTGGGGCAACCTTGCCCATGTGTGGTAACACAGCCCCCTTCTTTTTCCCTATAGATTGATGCCTGGGAGCAGGAAGCAGCTCTATTGAAACACCAGTCCTTGCTGTGGGACATCCTTATAAGTATTGACATACTCTATGTAGATTAAAGCCACAGGAAGCCTGACACATCTTTTGCTATGCAGAGGGTGAGTTCTCTGGGATGATTTTCTGCCTCTTACTGCCTCCAGCAGCATGTGCTGGTGTGTGTGACCCCCTGCTAATGCCCCTCCCCAGGCGATGGCAGCAGAGGCAGGCTGACACTGGGTAAATCTGGTGCAGAGGGAAGCTGCACTTGGAGAAGTGGTTTGGCACAGCACTGGCAGTGAGTGACTTGCTTGCCTGGACACACAGGAGAGTGGAAAAGGCAGGGGACTGGCAGGGAGGGAACAGAGAGGTAAGTGTCAGGCAGCAAGGAAGAGACTTGACAGATCTGTGCTGGCATTTTGTGTTTATAAGCCATACTGTGACTGATGAGCTCCACAATAAAATCTCTACTGACTGCAGAGGCTGCAGAAATGACACTTTTTGTTGGGGAAAGAAAGTACAAACAAAAGAGGGAGGGAGTGAATTCATATTTCTCAACTTTTCATCTGAGCAATGTCTTCAATACATTCTTATGAAAGAAAAAGCTCTCCATCACTCAGTGCTGCACTGGCTCGCCATGACACACAGTGAAGGTGACCAGTGTGGGAAGAGCCATTCAGCATTTCAGAGACCCAGGGAGTTTCTCTATGTGCCATTTTCCGTGTAAGGCCAGAGAGAAAGGGGAGGTGAGGTTAGAGTTGAGCATAGTCTCATTTCCAACAAGCTGCAAGGACCTCAGCTGGCCTCTACCAGTTGTATCATGACAGGCTTTAAATTGGGGAGTAGCTTTGGGATCTCATTTTTCATGATCAGCAGTGATAGATAGTCCCTACTCACAGGGGCATTTGTGAGAGAAATTAAATTTGTGTTTTCAAGCAAGTGTCAGAGTGGGAGGTGTTACTGCCATGCTGCAGAAGCCGTCTGAACCTCCATCGTAACCTGCCATCCTGCAGCGTCATCCTGACCAGCTGCTCAACTCCCAAATGCAGGGATCGTTCTGAGGACGAGGTAGCTGGGATTCAGGGAGTCATTCTGAAGCACCAGTTAAAGGGCAGCAGTCACAGTTCCTCTGAGCAGTTTATCTGTTTCCCAGTCACTACCCTAGAGGCAAACTCCCTTCCTCTGACTCCAGGGCAGAGCTAAGTTACGCTAATGGCTTTGGTCTGCCACCAGGGACCAAAGGGAAGGGAAAGAGCTGTGTCAACACAGAAAATGCTATTTGCTGACAGGTTGTTGGAGACAAAGGAGACACAGTCAAGAGCAAGAATAAAAATAGAAGTTCTCAAGTAAAAAGATGTGAGAAAACGAAGAAGATTGATTGTTTAAGTCACAAAAGACAGGAAAATGAAGGAAAAAGTAAAAAGACTATTAAATCGAATATGCCTGCCCTTTAGAATAGCATTGATAAAGGCTGAGAATGTGAAGTGTAAAGGTTGAGACATATCTAACTGAGGGTCACATCCAATGGAACGATAATTTATGGTTAGAGAATAAATAGATCGTTTGCTTGATGTGGATATTGTTTCTAGACTATCGGGTATTAGAAGGCTGGAAGGAATGCATCACTAGAAACATGAAGCAGGTGTCTGAAAATCATCCAGCTATGAAAAGAAAAAAAAAAAGAGAGCTCCTGTTTATTACTTTGCTTGCTTTGCTTGCTTCCCTATCCCTCCTGCTTGCTGCAGAGAAATCAAATGAAAACTAAGTAATGCAATACACATTTTGTGTTCCCCATTAAAACTGGCAATATGAGAAACAATACTTTAATGATGTCTTAGATTTTTAATGAAGATGCCTGTTAGGCTTTACGGTGTAAATGCAAAAAAGATTTAGGAGTGTTCATTCTTCAAATATAGCAGGTCAGGCTGGGTCAGAGAAGAGTGAGCACAATTAAAAGAAGCAAAAATGATAAGATAAACCTGGATAGAGATAGAAGTAATCAAGAAAAGGATGATTATGCTGAATGAGCAGGCTTCTCTATATAGATACATTAATGTTGTAAATTGTGTCAGCCTGTGCAGTGGCCCATCCTCTTGGTAGCTGCATCTGTTTCTTTTCTATCAGCTGCAGAATCAAATACAGTCATCAGGAAACAGACACATGCACTCTCATCTCCAGAGTGCATTGTATCATACTGGCTGGAGCCCACCAAAATAGCTGGGTCATTCCCTCATTGTCTCACAGTTCCCTAAATCTCCCCAATTTTTTTGCTTGCCACTTTTCAAGTCTGCATGTACCTGTTCTCCAAATCACATGCAACCTTTTCTTGGATTGCATGGTTTTTACTGAAGTGTTTTCTTTGAGGCCTATTCCATGCAATTGCCTCTTCCCCCTCACCCCATCAAATAGGGAGAAAACTGCAAGCCTCGGAGTATAATTTACAAAGACAGACTGTTGAATCCTTCTCTAAGCTCTTTTGCTTGAAGCCTATAATTGTATTCTCTAGAAAGCCAAACTGATTTTGCTCACCCTGGAGAGCATTGTGTTGTAAAAAAGTAAATAGGACTTCAGCACTTGATAATGTGAATAACTTTCTTTACCTGACATAGAAGAAATTTATATTATGTAATATATGTGATTACTATGAAATTATGTATTTACAGTATGGGAAATCATAGCGTTCAATGAGATACTTCCATTACAGCTTTTCCAGCTTTTTTTCTTTTTGGAGAAGGTAGTGAGCACAATAGTCTTTTACCCAGGGTCCCAGCATCACTGAAGGAAACAGACTGTAATTAAATGGAAATGTATACCCCATCTTGTAATCACTGAGGACACTGAGGTGGTGCTGGGCACTCTGCACCAGCTTATCTTTACAAACTCACGAGCGAAAGCCTGATGTATATGTAAAACACATGACCTAGTGAACTGAACTTGCCTTTTACCCCAATATAACAATAATTTCCTATATGCCAACATGTGTGAGTAATTACACATCTCTAAATTGATAGTATGGTTTCTCACCTTCATACGTCTCTGAGAAGGACAGGGAAGCATTCTGTCCTCTCCAATTGTTTTGTATTATTGACAAAAGTAGAGGCTCTGCCCTGCTGAGAGATGGGTTCTTGCCCAAGGCCCTGTGCAGCAGATGATGATGCTCATAATGTCTGTATCTGACCAGTACTGCCCTGAAGGGTGCTGTAGCTCAACACTGCACATGGACACCCTTCTGCACTGAAGGATTAAGGGTTTACTACCATTTATCCCTGTTTTGATCCCAAGAAGCAGAAGTGTGTCTGTATAAAACCTATATGAGTGTGCCCATTTGTGCATATGTGTGTGTGTAAGACAGAGAAATGATCACACCCTTCTTCCTTGGATGACTCTAGGGATTTTCTGCACGATCTTCTGAAGTGACTGTGAACTTTCACATTTCAGAGTTGGGTTTTACATGATGGTCAGTGGCCTTTACTTTTTAGTCCTCTGTGTTTTCTTTCCGCTTTTCCTTAGATGGCAGACACTTTGTTCTCTTTTCTTTCTGTTCACTTACAAATAGCAGGACTTACAGCCAGGAACTACCTGAAAACTGCTTGGGTCTTCCTGAACTAGCCCAAAAAACTAATGCATTGGCTGAGTTCACCACTAAGGTATATTTTTTTGCCATTCTTTGGGGCCTAAAAGTAAGCTGGCTTCTCAGGACAAGATATTTCTCCTAGCAGTTTAACTTCTTACTTGATCTTAGCTCTGACCAATTTGGTGTGACAGTTATTTGTTGCAGAAAAAAACATAGCTTCCTGGATTTTATGAAGTTGGGCCAATTTCACCGAAAATACCTCCCAAAGGAAATTATTCTCTTCTTCCTGAATTCTTCCTTTCTGCTATGAATTGTTCACCTCTGGGAACCCATTGTTCCCAGTGCTGGAAATTTCTGCATCTTTCAAGTGACTTCATGCTTTTGAAAGCAGCAGCTCCCCTTACTTCACTCTGCTTGTAGGACTTACCCTGTGAAATTCCTGGTGGCTTCCTCTGCTTGCATCATTGTTGTCCTGTCACAAGGAAATTCTCAGCTGCCATGTCATCCTGCTTTGAGTTAGTATGTGCTTCCCAGTACAAATCGGGTTTGCGTCTTCTCAGGGAAATAGCGCAAGACCTCCAGAGAAAAGAGGAACCTGCTCAAGGCATGCTGTTAAAGTCAGCAGCCTTTATTTCCAAATAAAGAAGAAAAGGGGAAAAAACAAACCCAAAGCCACCATGGAGAAACCACAAGCCAGTCATCTCCGAATTGCATGAGAAAGAGAACTACAATTTCAGAGGAGGATAGAGTAACACCCTGACTACTGGTTGCAGCTTCTTTCAGCATGGGAGGGAAGTGTTACTTGTCATTCAATCATAAGTGATAACTGGAAAATATATGTTGCGGTATCAGCCCTTTTGTGATGAAAAACTTGTGACTGAATTACATCTCCTGGTGATACGAGCCAGGCACCAAACAGCTCCCTTTATGTATTTGTGCTCTGAGGTCAACATGTTTAGTTTATTTCATCCTTGAACTTCTTTACCACTTTCAGTCATGACAGATACATTTTTCAGCTCAAATCTTTGTCCTCCTACAGCCTTTTCCCACAATATGTCTATCCTCCTCTCCATTCCTCCTCTTCTGTGACAGGCCTTACCTCTCGCTCTCCACTGGAATCTCAACAGCCCTTCACCCTCACCTATTTCGTGTTATCCTAGAATTGGTGCATCTCAGACCTCTATGGCAATGCATTTCAAATTACTTTCCCGCTTCTGCCTCCCTCCCTAGTGTCTGCCTTTCCAGATCTTGTTGCAATCACTTCATTGTGGCAAAAACACGTTTCTTATTCATAATCCTCTTCCATGCTCTCCAGATGCATTACCTTGATTTTCTCCCTCTTTTTAACTCTACGCCTTCAGGCCATTGCTAAATCCTAATCCTCATTCTTTTACAACTAAAATTTTCCTTTCTACTCCCCACTCCCCATTCTACTTCCAAAACCCACTGTTTCAGTCTGGTGTTTCTCAGGATAAGGTTTTGTTCAAGCAACACTTTTTTCTAGAAACATAGAACAAGGTGTTTCAGTATGACTTCTGTGGAACCCCAGAAAGAACCTTCAGACTACTAATTAGGAGGAAATTTTAATAAAATAAAATGAAAAACGAAATTTTTTTTCTTTTGAACACAAATTAAATTTAATCCAGCATTAGAAAACCCCACAATGTAATTTTGGAGTTCTGTTTTATAACATAGAATGTTGTAATAGTTATGATGCCATTCTCAATAATAAGCTGCGCAACAGATGGATGTACCGTAAGAAGGAATGGGGAAGTTGCTTTTTCTCATTCACACCAGCTCAGTTTGAACTCTGCCCCAAGGCCTCAGTTCCTACACTAGCAGATGTGTAGGTCACTGCCAGATAGCTCTGGGTCTGGTTGCTTGTTGCATTGTGCCATATGTCAGCTGCTGTGCCTGTGCAAAAGCTGATGCAGGCTTTTGCTCTCTCTTAATGCCTCTGAGGTAGTTCTCCCCTTATGCCAGCTATGTTTAGCTGCAATTTCACTGTAGAGCTTTGCAAAATTGAGCTGAAAAGAAGAAGAAGAAAAAAAAAGAGGGTGGTAGCCAAGTCAAATGGGAAGTAGTAAACAGCAAGGAAGACATCACTGTCTGCTATTATGTCCAGATGCAGATGAAGGCTGCTGTAGAAACAGGAGTGAAATTAATGCCTAGGGATTATGCTAAGGGCTAGCAGTGCAGCATGCCTGTGGATGCTGTTCTGAGCTTCCCAGAGAGACATGTCTCTGACAGCACCTCTGCTTTGTACTTCTCAGCTTCTGAGGTCAGTTGTTTGCTCTTGGGTTGAGGTTTGAAGCAGAAAATGCGGCAGGGTTTGCCAGTGAACAGGTTAAGATGGGAACCTTACACATCTACACCTGCGATGTACTTGGCCCTGAAAGGAACTTGAGCATTCCTGGTGCTGGGAGATGTGAGGAAGAAGGAAAAGCAGCAATGCACTGAGCATTTACTGCTTGGAAAATGCTTGCTTAGGAGAAGACAATCCCCACTCTGCTTGCTAATGTGTTGTCAGTGTGTTGTTACAGACGTTGGGAAACTCAAAAAGGAAATCTCTTCTAAAGCTGTACCTGTGCTCCTCACATGCAATCTTCATTTCCTTTCCGTGGACCTTTTGGATCTATTTTTGTATTCCGCCATAAAGGGGTTTATTTCCCTCATTATGTTTTATGAATTCCTGAAATCCCAGCAAGAATGCCAGCAGCAGCCAGGGGATCACAATGGTCCTGCAAGCCACCGATGCAAAAGCAGTGAGCGGCATGGCCATGTGCTCCACAATGCCCACAGCCCAAAGAAATCACTTCCTCTTCCCACTTATGCAGCTCTGGCTGGATATCGCCCTTTGTAAACCACACCAGTTCTCTCTTACAACTGCAACTGTTAAGTATATTTCTTTTCTTGTAGTCCAAAATAAGCCCTCCTGCAGATGTCCTCTTGAGTAGATCTGTATGTCCTCCTCCATTAATTCAGTTTCATTATCTGCATTCATCTACAACTTTCAAAAGTCTGATAGTAAACTCACTTTTCCTCCCTCCTACCCACACAGCTAGGTGCTCATAGAGAGGGAAACATTTAGACTGGCAACTGCTTCCTGAGATGCTTCCTATTATTTTGCTTATCTTCCTGTAAGCATGTTCAGAGCAAATGTTTAGTGCACGGCAGATAATGTGGTTACCGATAATGGATCCTTGATGCTGGGGGACTTGCAGCGATTTACCTCCATCAAATTAAATCAGAACAGGTGTTGCCAGCTCAGCTCCAAATCAGAAGGTGAGCAGGTGCCACTAAGCTGCATCTGGCAGTGGGAGCAAACAAATCTCAGCCAGAGAATTGTTGAATGAGATGGTTTTTAATTTGGTACACAACCTGAGCAATTGGAAGCAGCTTTCCAAGTGTTCTTCTGCACACCCCTCTTGAACCTATTTAAGAAACAGTGGCAGAGGGATGCTCTCAGAAAACAGTATTTGGATTAGCAAGCATTGCAAATATTGCCTCTGCCACCTGAGGCATTTTCTCTCTCTTTGGTCGGGAGACATTAATGTGGATGTGCTTCAAAGTAAGTTTCCTCATTTTGGAAAGGCTGAGGAGGGCAGACTGCTGGGGAAGAGAAGGGGGAAGTTTGTGATAAGTTGCAGTGATTCCACAAATTGTTGGACGTCGGTCTGTTTCTACATTGCACACAGTAAGAATGAAATTTCATTGCAGAAATGAAGCATGTTTCTTAGGAATGCTCTGACACTGCATCATAGCCTGTGGGTGGTTTCAGGGCTAGACCTGAAATGAGACATGTTTCTTCCTCAGAATACTTTGGGCCACTGCTTTGGTAATGAGCACAGTGTCTCCATATTTGGCTAAAATCACTGTTTTTGAAAGCATGGATTAAGTCCTCTCCCAGCTGTATGTAAAAGCATTTTTGACTAAGTCGTTTTCAACCAAACAGTGCTCAGCCAGGGCAGTAAATCAGACAAACAATGTTAATCACTTTTCGTCATGTTAATGGCCTTAAATTGCCTCAGAAATTGCTTCACCTAATTTTATTTCACTGGGGCTCTACAAGGGGGTCCAGCTGCAAGTAACCGCTCTCAGAATCGAGACTGAATTACTGCAAATACCTCAGTAAAGGTAAGAAGGCAGATCCTTAGATCATATAAATCGGCACAGTCCTGCTGATGTCTGTGATGTTCTGGTGATTGATACCAGCAGGGCTGGTTGATGCAGGTAAAGTAAATGGTCTGCAGTTTTAAATGCCTGCTGCTAATGGGTCCCATGGTAAATCAGCGGCTGACTTGTTAGTATTTCTTTAAAATGGACTGGGAAGGTACATTAATGGGAAAAAAAACCCCACCAGCTAAGCAAAGCTGTGGCCAGCATAGGCAGCATTGCAGTCAGTAGAGTTCACATTTGCATTTAGACACAGGGCCTGATTTGTTAGCAGAGAGATGCTTATGCCAGTACACCAAGGGTCTAGATAAGGCCTGACCCCCAGACCAGACATGTGCTACTCTGGTTGACCCAACCAGGATATGACCTTCTCTGATTGGGATCTTACCTGCATGTGTCTGGTCTCTTGAGAATTGAAGCCTGCAAAAACTTTCTTTCTACTTTTCAGCCATCTTAGAGTCAAGAAACAGATGGCCTTGAGCACCCTTCCAGTGAAACTGGCACAAGACAGAACTACTGAACCTGGATGGGGATGAGCTTCCTCACCCTGTCAGGGTTTTCAAGAATTCCAGTATTTTTCCTATGTCCAAGCAGGGATGAAAGGTCCTTTTAAAACTTGGATGAAAATCTCCAAAATAAAATCAGGATGAGGCCAAGCTAAATATTTTACTTTAATAATGTTCAAAGAGTTTATTTTGATTGTGACCTTTCTAAGCAGTTGCCTCTTTTAAGTACAAAAGGAACATGGGGTTTTTGCTTGTTTCCTTTAATTAGAAAATAAAACTTTTCACTTTTAAAAATGTCAAAACAGCCATCCTTCATCATTCAGTGGTCCTTTTGCATTTTTTTTAAGCCGAGAGACTTGTTGAGATCAAACCATTGCTATCAATCAGCTTCAGTTTTGACAGATGACTGGAGTTTTTTCATTGCATGTGAAGGGAAAAGAAAATTTTAGTCCAAAAATTCCTGACCACTTCTAGCAATTTTTACCTCGGTTTTGAAAATCATCTGCCTTACATAGGTTTCCACTGAGTTAAATGTGGCTGCACCAGACCACAGGAAAATGGAAATGCAGGAAGTCTATTTTTTTTTTCTTTAGCTCATTTTAAAATGAATACTTTCATCTTTTTCTTCTTTTTTTTTTTTATCAGTGACCAACATGATTTATAGAACCGCTAAGTGATTTATATTCTGTTTGCATGATTTAGTGTCCTGCGTGAATGCAGTTTGGTTGAAAATGGCTTAATGAAAAATGGTTTCTTCATAGTATAGATGGAGCTTAATCCATGTTTTCAAAAATCATTCTGATTAAAGCCTTATAAGGATCAGACCAAGACACTGTCTGTTGCCAAGGTATCTGCTACAAATATGGTTCCCAGGGAAAAACTTAAAGGCTTTATGTCATGAAAGAAGAAAGAGTTCGTTTCTGAAATGTAGCGTTGATGAGAAAACTTTATGGATTTCCAGCTCAGATAGCAACAAAGGAAGGTTTTAAGGGGAAAACAGGGAAATAAAAACAACCTGATTAAAAAATTAAGAAAGCCTCCAAAGGCCTGTATCCTAGTTATTCAAATTATGTATGTTTTTTGCTGAGGAGAGGATACGAAGGTCCTGCCCAAAGATGAGTATCCTGACCACAGTTTCTGGGCAGCTGTCCTTGGACGGGTGTGTGAAATTTTCAAATAATTTTGGGTAAGGTTTTATAAATTGGGCTGCACTTCAAATGACTTTGTCAGGGGGTGGCGATTAGTGACACCCGATTTAGTTTAAAATTGCCTCATCTTCATCTGAGTATTTGTTTACACCACTTCTCTGCTAAATGCCACAAATATGAAATTGTTCCTTGAAGGTGTTTAGGCTCCATGAGGTGAAACACAATTAGAGTATTCATGATTTTCCTTCAGTTGGAGGCTGTTCTACAAGGCAGGATTTTCAGACCCAAATATACCCTACACTCAGTGAAGATTTTATTTTTTCTTGGTAGTACAAGCCAAAGTTTAAGGACAACCGAGCAATTGCAGTTCTTCAGCTATGTCCACTGAGAGCAAGTTTGATACAGGGGCGTACAGCACAATGCAGCTCTTGATGCTGGCATGTTTTGTAATCATCCCCCATGAGCAAAGTTTTTTACCTGCTGGCTTCATTTTCGTACACCAGCTTGATGATGTAGGTAGGTTTTTTTTTGTTTGCGTTGTTTTTTTCATTGTTTCCAGGTCAAGCACCCACATACGGATGTTTTAAGTGTGTACATGATTTTGATACAGCCAATATGAACTGTAATTCAACTGATCTCAAATAAACCACATTTCTGTGTATAGTGTGATGGGAAAGTAGCAGAAATTTTTTCTTAAGGGATGCTGCAGAAAGACTGTCAGGAAGCAAAGCTTCCAGAACCTGGCTCTTCAAGGCAAGAGGAGCAGTATTCCCACAGTATTCCCAGCTTGCAGTGGCTGCCATGCTGAACTTCTTTGGCAGAGGCTTTGCAAGCACAGTGGCCCTTTTAATGACACAACCTAAATATTCTGGTTTTTTCTGGACTTTCCTGAAGACAACTACAAGACTCTCCTCCCTTCCCACACCACTGGTGAACTTCTAGGTCCGCTGGCTACAGCTCACTGGACATAGGTGTGCTGTTCTGATTGCCTATGCCTTTAGACCTGAGCTGATCTGCCAATATGCATGTTAAGAGAGACCCATGTTTCCAGATGTTTAGCAAACATCACTGAGTGTCCAGAAACCACAGAAAAATGGGCCCCATCTGCTTTACCACAGATTTGCTAGGTGGAAAACAAGACATATCGGGGGAAATGTGGAAGAATGGTACCTTGTCCTACTGCACCCTTCTGCCATCCACGTCACACAAAGTCAAACTCTGATCAGACTTGCCAGAGTTGTGTCAGTTGTAACAAGGGTGTGGCTGTGTGTCCAAAGACACCAGAGTAGCTAAACACCGGTGAATCTGTCCAAACTCTGTTACCACTCTGCAAATAAATGCAATGCTCTNCTTACTTCAGCTCCAGGTAACGAAGGGCATTTCTGCTCCTGCAGCGGTTAGGAGAGGAAGATGCACTGCCAGCTGCAGAGGGGCACCCACCTGCCTACCAGTCATACCTGCTGCTTTTCCAACCAGCATCTTCCTTACCCAGCTACAAATCACAGTGGTTCTGCCAAAGAAGAGTAACGTGCAGCAGCTAACAGGAATAGACCAAGGCTTCATGATTACTGTTTTTTCACACCCTTATAGCTTACTTTGTAACTTGCATCTCTGCAAAGTGATTCAGAGCAAAGCTTGCAGAAACAGTGATTCTGTGTTAAGTCTGTGCATTTAATGAGGTGGTGGTGCGAGTGATTATGCAGGGTGCAAGTGATAAAGAGAGGGTGGAGCTTCAATTTGCACTTGATTTATGTGGTTTTCTATTCTTTTTAAAGTCCCTCACCCTTCAGCAAATGCACTTGAGTGACTCTTGGTGCCCAGGAAGAGAAAGTCGCAGTTAGTGGAATTACATTGGCAGGTTAGACATCTGAGGCATGTTTGTGTGGTCAGGGGATGACAGTCAGGCACACAGGTGAATTTTCCACAGGTAACCAGGATAAGCAACAAATAGGAGGGATTAAGTGTCAAAGAGGGCATTGTCTCCTAAGATGGCTAGTGAAAAAAATGACTAAACAGTAAAAGAATTTTAAAGGCGTTTATCTTAACATGCAATGTATAGGCCACAGTTCAAAGAAATGCCTTTAGTTAAGTTGCACACCTGCTGATCTCTAAGCATATGTTTAAATGTTCTCAGTAAGGATGAACACACCTGCCTCAGTGCTGTCCTGAGGAGAGGCTTAGAGGATGAAGCAAATGGTGAGATTATTTCCCTGCGGCAGCAGAACGTTGATTTACTTTTCACGTTCTTTTTCAACAGTCTGTTTATTTTCATTGAGCACTGGTTGGAATTCTTGTGTTTTGGCAATAACAGGCTTGACCGTTCCTCGTTCCTTGTGTTGTTCTCCCCCACCACTGCCACCTCTGAAGTTAAGTCTGTTTTTTGTACTTTCTGTGTTTGGAAGTAGGGGAGTGGAGGAGTTGCTGACAGAAGTAGCCCGTGATGGTTACTGCTTGGTTGAAAGTAAAGAAGTGTATAACAAATGTTAGAGGGAACAAAATGGATTATTTGTTATTCCTGAGGGGATTCTGCCCTTAAAGTGATGCCCCAGAAATCCAGCTGGAATTTTAAATAAAAGCCAAAGGCCCCCCACAAGTGTGTTAGCAGAGAAAAGCTCCTCACAGTGAGGGCCTTTGAAAATTAGAACTCAAAATAATATTCCATAAAGGAAAAATTCTCCTAAGAAAACAGATAGCAAGGAAATTTAAGGCATACTAGGGACAGTACTTCTGTTGTGCAGGCTCTATCAAGCAAAATGCTGTTGACACAAACCTCTGACTTTTTCACTGTACAAATACACATGCTCACACTTTATTTGGAGTGGCCTTAAGTTTGCCTTGAGATCACCAGCTGAGCTTTTAAATTAACACAGGATGCTCACACTGCCATGGACTATCCTAATGGTCTTCCAGAAAACTGCTCTTTGCATACAAAAAAGGATGCAGGAGTGTTTTCTATTTCCCTTTCTGTCTCCCTGAAAGGGATCAAGAAGGTTAAGAAAACTTTAGGGAAAGGAACATGTACTAGTCAATATTCTGAAATATTTTATATATTAGTTTTTTGGGGTTTTTCCTATACTCTTAAGGTTACCCTATGTGTCTTTTCACTCCTCCCAACTGATCCTCGTTGTTCTACACATCGCAGCACTTTCTTTAGTAAAGAATCATCTTGCTGTGTTGATTTAACACCAGAGAGGCTCTGCCCCATTAAACTCAGTGAGAATTCATTAGTTAGATACAAAGGACATGGCTCTTTCCTTTACAGGCCAGAGGATCAGTGTGTCCTAAACACAAAGCAGTGGAACAATAGATCTGGAAAGTTATTCTCATTCTAAAAGTAGACAGAGCTTTAATGGGAGTTGTACTGACTTACTACTTTGCTGATATGCCTCAAACCTCCTGCTGTGTGTGAGAAAATGTACCACCTTTTGCATTTGCTGGGTCACAACCTTCCCTTTGGAGATAGTCAATGAGCTTACTAGATGTTGCCAATTCAGACACTGTGTCAGTGACCAGACAGTTGGATTGGCCATGACAATCCTCAGGTAATACAGCTTGTCCCAGTGTCCTGAAGTCTTTGAACACAACTTTGTACCGGGTTTTTCTTTTGGACACAGCTCTCTTCTTAATTATTTTCTCTCAAGCTTCCATGAAAAGCTTTCATGCATTTTCAGAGGGTTGCACAGAATGATGGAAGGCACATTTGTCTCAGCCTCCATGTGAGATCCCACAACTGGGAAGTAAAGGAAAGAAAGGGCATTCTTCCCATTGTATTATCTGGTGCCTTGTAGTAGATAGTGTTGTCCTTCACATGGTGGGTGAGAGGAGAGAGCAACTAGGAGCCAGGAGGTTATGCAGCAGAGTGAGAGTTATTTTATTATTTCCAGTTCTCTTATAGATTTCTTACTTCATAGTCTAATTGGTTAAAATGCTTAGCCACCCCTCAGAGGGGATGGCTGAGTTGGTTCTGAAAATATTGTTCTACTTGTATCAAAACAGGAATAACAAGTTCACAGATGTCCATAGCTTGCAAAACATCGCTGATAACATTTTGTGATAACAAAAAATCTACCACGACACAGAAAATGGCAAGAAAAGATTTAAGTAAACTGCACTTTTGTATCCACAGTGCCTCCCATCCATTCCTTATTAAAAAGTCTTGTTAGACTAGATTTGGCTCTGTTCCATTAAAAATATCTATAATACATGTTTGATTTTGAGAGAAAATGAAAGGGTGCATAAGAGAGCTGTGCAGTGGCTTCCAGTGACTGAGTATGAAATGGGCGTTGTGTCTGCAGACACGCAGATCCTCTTCAGGCTGGAGTGAAATTCACTCACCAGATGAACCATTAGGATCATGACAGTGGATCTGGACACATTCCTACCAGTTAGTGAACTGACACCATCAATCCATTTTGTGTGAGTCATGAACAAGCCTTCAGATTGCAGGGATGTTTTGTTATGGACCGAATTGAAGCAGCTGACAGAGCATTTACAAGGCCTGCTCTCCATTTCCAACCAGCTGATGACTAATCTGGATCACTAGAATTTTTAAAGCAACAAATGCTTGCGTAGTTATGAACTCAGTGCCCTCAGTCCAATATAAACAAGGGGTATGTGTGCTAATTACATGCAAGAAATGCTATCGTAATTTACTGGTTCCTCAGATTTGCAAATTAACACAGACATTCCGGAGAGAAAGACAGATTATCTGTCCACTTCATCATAGGTACTTTTTTAACCAAGATATTATGGTCGTGCTGTGTGGAAGACATGATACCCTAGAGCCATAATGACACTTTATATGAAATTAAGTGTACTTCAAACTCTTCTTGTGTATCAGCTCAAATCTGTCATAGAACTTGACATGGAAAATATCCTGAATAGTAAAATGCCTTCAGTAGTATAAAATTATGATACCCATTCAACAGCCTTTCAATAGGTCTAAAGACAAGGTTTTAATACGGTTTTAGTGTTCAGAACTGAGTTATTTATGCATGAGTTTTTGTTCATTAATTAAAATTGATGTGTTTTCATCTGCAGAACTCATAAATGGATCACAATTTTTTTAATCAAATAGGTATTTGGACAGTAGATGTCCCAAGAAATGTTACAGTGCTTAAAGAAAATTTGTTGTTTATTCAGTGAAATGCATCAATACTCTGCCAAATCTGTAACGAATCAACACCTCAGCATGAGATTAGGAGTATCCACATTCTCCAAAACCTGCAGCGTGTTGTCTTTTGGAGTAGGCATAAAACCCGTGAACACACTGACTATTGGTCATTAAAGAACCCCAGGAAACTTTAAGCATAAAGACCTTGTAACAGATGGTCTGGGTAAAAAATTCTAACTCATGTCTGATATTCGTCTGTTGGCATAAATCAGCGTTGTTGCCGTGGCTTTGGTAATACAGCAGAGATTTGCATCAAAAGGCTTCCTGGCCCTAGCTGCCAGTCCCTTGTTCTTTTAATTGTATATGTTGTTTCTTCTCCCTTCCTCTATTGAAAACAGAAGACAGCTTCCAGTATCTGCCTGTATGGATGATAGGCATTCGAGAAGTGTATCTTTTAAACTTCCCTTTATTCCATATGGTCAAGTTATCTCTCCAGTTTTCTTCATGGTGTAGGAACTTGCACAGTATTCGCTTTCCTGGGTTTTCCCTGGTCGAGCTCACAAAGCAGAGGCAGCACAGCCACGTCTCCCAAGCGTCCTCGCCGCTCAGCAGGCAGCAGAGGAAACGCAACGGAGAATCTCAGAGCCGGGTGGGAAAATGCGCTTTTTTCCCNCAGGGAGAGGGGCGGACACAACTGGGATACAATCCAATGAGGGAGTTTGGGGGGCAGAGTTGTAACACAGAACAAATGCAGAACCGAACTTGACAGAACTTTCCAGGCTAAGGGGAAGAACAATATTCAGGGTGCCACCCCATGGGCTGTGGCTTATAATCAGGCTAAGGCATTCCCACAGCACAGGAAAAAAGTGATACGAATACAAAGGCATAATCACCCAATCTTAAAGCAAGTTGTTTTTCTTTATGCACCATCAGGGAAACAGAGGGCTGAAGTGAGTGTCAAGTTCTACTAAATCACAATGTTGGGCATTGTTACACTCAGCCATCCCACTGTATATAGTTCAGCAAATTGCAGAGCAATGCATAGTCAGGCTTCAAGTCTCACTTACTGTTACTGAAAAATTGTCACTCATAAGAAGCTACCTAAGTTCTGGATATTATGCTGGAGTATCTAGGATGTACAGTTAATTACAGGGTAATAATTATAGACGGTCTCTCCGATACTATTCCTGATAAATGAGCTTGACTTTTCCATAGCTGGTACATTTCGGATGAGGTGATGCCCAACTACACCACTGAGAACCATCTGAAGATAAAGCCACCTGCATGCAATTTGGTGCTAATCCATAACTTAGCATTAAAAGTGTAGCCTTCTGAGGTTTCAGCAGTGTGGTGTCATCTGGAATTTTCTGCCATTGCAGAAGTTCCTAGAGAGTCTTTCCAACACTTCCAAAGGAAATAAGCAACTTAGAAGCATTACTTACAGCCTGACTTAGACCTGCTTCACACCACCAAGGGAGCTGACCCTTTCACAAGCATGTACCAGTCATAGGTTTATGTATTCTTACTCTACAGACACTTTCCCTTTTCTCTTGGGTTTGTTGGAACCATAGGGAGCCTGCTTCTAAGGAAGCAGATTCAGACACTGACATTTAAATCAGTAAGATAAAGATATCCAGGACTGATGTTTGCCTCTAGATTCTAGATAGCAATTTACAGTTAAATTAATGATAAGTAATATCATTTTAGCACTTCAGGATAATGAGTTGGCTCACTTTAAATCACCAATCCTGTTATCAAGGCAGCATGTGCAGCAACAGCTGCAGTGGATGCTTCCCAACAGTAGGGCCTCTTTCATATGGGCCTTTGGTGATTAGGACCAGGACACTGTCTCACAAGGGCTGCTTTCAAACAAGCAGAAATGGGAAAGTGGTGGTTCCAAGAAATGGAAAATACACAAATGCAATCCTGGACTGCTATGATGTTCTGGCAGTGGCAAATCAGAATGATACTCTAAGGGGCCATTTCACCACTTTCTCCAGGACTGTGTTTGGCAGCAGAGGGGAGGGAAGTTACTACCTTCACTTTATCACATTAGCTTTTATACCTAATTATTATAATCTGCATCCCAAGAGCTGCATCAAGAGCCAGGAGCAGAGAAGTTGCTCATGCCATTCTTGTCTTCATGTATGACACTGTTCTGTTAGGGACAGTGGACCTTCCAGAGGAGACAGATGCAGTTCACCCAAGAAGATTTAACATTAAATAACTTTCACAGTATTATTATTTTTATTACTGTAGTGCATGGAAGTTGTAGTAATAGAACAGACCCCCACAGTGTTAGGGACCTTAAAAACAGAGTACAAAAAGACACTGTTTTCCTGAAAGAGTTTCAAATTAATTATCCTTCTTCATTCCGGACACGGTCCCTGTACCTACAGCAAAGAAAAATCTTGTTTGCTTATTTATTTTGCTTGGTTCAATTTAGAATAGACAGCTCAGTTTATTTTTCCACTAAAAAGATGATGCCAAACTGAGTGCTAACATACATGAACTACAACCCCTTTGTTTTTAATAGGGGAGGAAGGAGGTAAATGCTTGTGATTAATTTGGCTCATCCTGGATGAAAAACAATAAAGATTTGTCTTAACTGGCCATAAGTAGAGTGGATACTTTAAACACAAGCAAGCTACCTCTCAAGCTGTGGGTGATAGATTATCTGGGATATGGTATGAAAAATTAACCAATACATTTACCATACCCTCTAGGAAGGCCTGTGATTAAATTTAACATAGCTGACCTTGTTGTCCTAAGTCTAATGAGCCAGAATGGATAGAAATGTCCTTGATCCAGCTGGTGGTTTTTAGTGTCAGGCTCCAGTCTTACATAATTTATCCACTTTAACCCCACCACTGGTGCAATTGCTTAATGCACTAGCCTATCACCTTTCAAATGGAATTTTTGGTCTGCTTGATGTAAAGTGAAATTAGACTCAACAGCTTGCTGAGGCAACGATACATGGCTTCAGTCTAAGACAGCAAAGTCAGAGTTTTACTCTGAGACCTCCAATGGTACAAAGGTGAGGGCTGAGCACTATCCAGTACACTGAAATTTGTTTCAGAAGTGGAGGGAAGTATCTTGAATACAGCTTCTGCAGGAGCTGCCTGTTAAAGCAGATGCAAGCTCACTTGTACTGTGATAATTCTCTTTTGTGACTGCTCTTTCAGATAATGTATCCAATTTCTACAAATTTGTGCATGACTTAACCTAAGTATTGTGCATCCTGTATCCAGCACATGCTACCCAAAACAAGCAGAAGCAAAGAATTCTCAAACAAAAGGATTACAAAATGCATTTTTGCTGCCTGAGTTACATTTCGAGTCTAGAGCTGAAGTCTTCAGTTTGTTAAATCTGTCTCTACAACCATGAAACAAGCATGCAACTTTTTGTAGCAAAAAGATTTTTCTGGTGTGTCATATTTCACTGTGAAAAGAGATTCAACCCTTCCTTGTGCAGACCCTTTTCCAGAGTTGCAGGAGATAGCTGGCTTTGCCGAGCCAAAACTGGCCAAGGACTCACATCTTAGGGTGGGGTTTAGCTGAGATTCACAACAGCACATATTGGTGCAACTCTGGGAGGAGCTCTGCAGAACTGTGAGGGAAGGAAATCAAATCCCAGCAGATGCCCAGCCTTTCCTCTGGGCAGCTGGGACACAGGAAGGGACATGAAAGCTGCCACTCAAGCTACCAGGAAGTGTCCCATGCTGCCACTTTCTTGTACTCAAGGGCCAACAGACAGCAATGCAGGTTGTACTCTAACTCACAGTGTGCAGGATATTTCTTCTAACAATAAGAAAAAATCACACCTGTGTTTTTACAGCCCACAGGAAGCTAATAGACTGAGGCACAGAACAATCATGGCCATTTATGCAATTTCTTCTGCTTCCTACCCTCGAGACCAGCAGAAACCTTTAATGAAGCACTCAGTTTCTGTCTTTTTTCCCTGTCTCTCATATACTGTCTTGATAGGATATTTCCTGAAGAAGGTAGTTTTCCACAAGACTTGATCCAGGAACCTTTCCATTAGCTAGTGCAAAAATTGGTTGGGCTTTTTTTGTCCTAAAGCTGGAGTGAGGATGTCCCTGAGTTCCTTACCCTGAAGCAAATTTTAAATGCCTTCTGTAGTTGGGAACATTCATATTTAAAGCTAAAGCTGCTCACTTAATCATAACAGCAGTTGTAAGTTTTTCAGTGGTGTTACATTTATGCCATAAGCCATCCCCTGGACACTTCGTGCATCAGATGAGTCACAAGTGAAAATCTGAAAAACTTTTCAGCAGGGCAAATCAAAGCAACAGTAAATCAGCTGGTTACTAGATATAAGTATAGTTTCTGAGTGTACCTCTGTGCTGGAGCACATCACAAAGCATACAAGATGCTCACACATCCTTCTTGCTATTCCACATTTCTGGAGTCAGAACTGACTCAATATTAAAATCAAGTTCTTCCTAATTCTTACACTGTCTGTAATTAGGAACACAGATTTAAATAGAAAAAAACCCTGTTTACTAGAATAATCAGTTTTTATAAAGAATCTAAATTATTCAAAAGAGTTTACATTTCTATGATCCCATGCTTTTCTGCCTGCTGCTCGTCATGTTATTGTATGTGTATGCATGTTTGCGTATAGATATGCATATATATGTGGTTGGGTTCTTTTTAAGTCTTTGGTCCCAACTATTTGGAAATATTCTCTTAGAGTTCTACATAGCATAATTCCCCAGATCAGTGCCTAGATGCATTATTGCATAAAGCAGGGCACCAGTAACATAGTAGAAGCTACAGGGAGCTGCCCCTGACAATTGCCTGAGCAAGGAGCCAGGTGCTCCTTGCAAGGTGCAATATAAGAGACCCAGTGAAACAGATAGTTAGAAGACCATATTTTTTGCCTCAGGGGGTTGTACTGTTTGAAAACAAAACAAGGCAGAAGTGGGAGTCTTCACAAACCTGAATGGCAAGAGAAACCTCTGAGGAACACCAAGCTGGCACTCTCAAGCAATGAAGGTAGTGATCAATGGCTTAGTATGAAATCCTCATTGATGGAAGTACGGTCATCAGTTCAGTCAAGATAGAATTTCTTTCTTGTCTTGAGGTGATAATTTTCATAGAATGGGCTTCAGGCATTTGCAGAACATTATTTTAAAGATATTTAAAATATGTCTGATTCAATTTTTAGGTGTATAAATGACTCTACATGGCTCTGACCCTGCAGTTTTGAAGTCACTGATGCTTAATCATTGATTTAGTGACTGTGAGATTAAAGCTTTGCAGCAGAAGAAAGATGAAGCTTCCAGTGTTGATATTAATGATCTATCTATTCTCCTTTGAGTCAAAATAACAACTAGAGCTGGTTTTCTGCTCCTATACTTTTTTGCGTAGTAAAGTTATGGCAGGAACCAGTTTGTTCAAATCCTTGCACAGGTATAAAGGCATAGAGGTTAATGGAAGAATTAGTTTTCTTTATTTTTTTGGGAATGGGAAATACTGTGAACAGTATTATGTCTAAGAAGGCTTTGGCTTTCAGAGAGTTTCAGGGTCAGGTAGTTTAATTTTCCTATCATTTATTTTTTAATTGTGTTGGTTATGGGAATCCAAGTGTGACTTTTTGTTCTTGTTATTCTCATTGTCTTCCCTTGGCTTGTTCATTTTGCTTTTTTGGCAGTCAGTAACAGTAGTGCACATCTTCCCAGCAGTTTTCTTGAGCTTGGGTTTAGAGAAAGCTTCAAGACCCTGATCGTTTTTGTTCCTTGATCCAAGTGGGGTTTCTGTCTGAAGCTGAAGAGGCTGTTCTTACCCGCCAAGTCAGACTCTAAAACACTGCAGTAGGGTTTTCATTCTCATATATAAATGGCAAAGGACCTGACCAAACCTCCTTAATTCAGCAGAAAGACTCTCTTTGACTTCACACAGCTCTGGATCAAAGACAAATGAAGGGGGTATTTTTCTTGCTAGGTGGCATTTCAGTGTTGATACTGTAACTGTCAGACTGAAGGAGATGATGGAAGGAGGGGTACTGAAAGTAAATGTCAAAGGGATAAAAATATGGATAGAAGTAATTTAATTTTCCTTCTTTGTTGGGTCAGTTCATTTCATCTTGAAACTTAATACAAGCTCAGCTCACAGATCTTTGTGAAATCATCCAGACATAATGTGATTTGGGAAAGAAGGTGGTCCACATTTTCTTGATGTGACAACATATGGGTATTAGCATTTTTTCATTTCTCCAATCAATATATGTAAAATATGCAGAAGGAAAACAAGTCATGCAATAGGACTCAGATTATTTTTTAATACTGTCAAGATTTTAGCAGTCAGCAAATGAGATAAAGAAAGGATAAGTCAATTTGAAATTGCATTGGACAGCAGTGAAACAGACTCTCTTCTCCTCTCAATTTGTGTTAACTACTGTATTTTTTTGTGAAGAAGTATTTTAGTATTTTAGTAAGCACATGGAATGGAAAGAGAGAAGGACTCTGCATTGCAATCCCTTTTCAAGAGCTGCTCTTTTAATTTCCCAGAGGTTACCAGCATACTAGCATCTTTGTGGGTTTTTTGTATTTTAATTTGAATTATGAAGAGTAGGAGCAGAGGGATCTTGTTCAAAAATCCTTTTATTTTGCTCCTTGAAAAGGAAATTCTTCACAATTAAGAATGTCTAATTAAAATGCCTTTTTTTTTGTGGTTTTTTGGGGGTTTTTTTTGTTGTTTGGTGTGTGGGTATGGGTGTGGAGGGGGGTGTGTGTGTGTGTGGTTTTTTCTTTCCCTTATTCATTTCATACATCAGTTTCTCTGACATTACCACAAAAGATAAAATTTACTGTGTAATTGGATTGTGGCATAGGAAAAAAAAGTAACTGTCTGTATTAACTTATTATTTTACATTGTTCCCAAGCATTTGTCCACCTGAAATGGTTCAAGTGTGGCAAAAGAATTAAGGGAATATAATTTGACTTTGCTGTAAAGAAAACATTAGAACACTCTCCTGCTCCCCAGAAAACAGTACAAACAACAAACAGAGGCAAAAAATACTAAGATACAATTAAGGACATACAATACATGTATCTCAAACTTGTAGTGAGGGCTGACTTAAACAGAATTTAATATACCAGACACATTGCATTGCAAGTGAATTCTCATTTTGCCAAAACACTAACAGATGTTTAATCAATAAGATGGACCATAAAGGGCAGCATAATTAGTAGGTCTGAGAAATGTTCCCCTGTGATGTTAGAAAGCTGTAATTATGGACCAGATCTCATAAGTGTTTTGCACAGATGACACATAATACCAATATTCTAGCTTATAGAAATGGCTGCATGGCACTTTTAATACAATTACAGGCACAAAGACACAACAATCCTGATCTTAGAGAATCTTTTCAAACAAATATCAAAACTGTCACTGAATTAAAGGAGAAAAAAAGGCTGAAATCAGCTCCTTTGACACAGTTCTCTAGGGCATTTTTTGTCACATTTTTTCTCAGACGGGCACAGAAAACAACCCCACCTTCCCCAACATGCCACCCTTTATACCTGAAGGTAGAAAACTAAAAACTGTGCCATCCACCTCCTCAGGATGAGAGGTCACATACAGCTGATGCAAGCCATGGTCCTGCCAGCATGAGATGGGACAGAAAGAAGTAGCCAAAGCAGGTGAAAGCATCCTGAGGGTGCTCTAATTTAGCTTGAGGAGCATCACTTCTAGGTCTCACCACTAGCATGTTTTTATATTACATACTCCAGTGTGATTGGGACCCTAGCTAATCAGCAGCACATCATTGTTACTTAGCCTCCATGGTAGGAGGGAGAAGCACAGAAAGGAGAATTATTGAATTGATTTTTTGAGTCCTTGAGTCCTTGATTTTTTGACAGTGCAATCATAATGTTGAGCAGAATGGCAACTGGGAACATCTCTTGGTTCATGGCTGTGGTGAGAGGTTTATTACCCTATCTTCCCCTCATAATTCTCTGCCTATGTCAGAATATGACTAAAAACAGTGGAGGAAGTTCAAAAAAACATTATCCTTCTTAAAATAAAATGAAAGTCCTGGTTGTGCATCCTAACCTTGAATTTCTCCAGAAGAAAGAAGCCATTAGTTAGACAAGTGTTCTCCCATCAATGCCACATTCGGAAACTTAATCCTCCTAAATTGCTGGGATTTCAAAACTGTTACTTTTGTGCATGAATTTGAGCTTCCATATTTAATGGTTTAAAGGAATCAGCAGAGCAATGTTGAGCAGTCTGGATTTGCCATACTTAACCTGTAATTACAGCTTCTTACTGAAAGTTATAGCTGGGCTCCAGCCCTTCAAATCTCAGATTAATCAGACTCAGCTTAGTGTCCCTGCCTATAAATTCCAGAAAGTCAGATTTATTTCAATATAGTGAATCATGAAGGTTTTGGCAACAATCTGAAGAGGATATTTTTTCCATGGGAAAGTGAAGGAAGAAATATGGTTGGATGGATTATGTAGAGGGGAAAAAAGTGCCCTTCAAAGGCATGTTCTACAACTTAATTAATAAATAGTCCACTGATTTGCTGGTGCAGTGATAGGCTTCATCGTAGCTAATGAAGCTTCATCAATGTATGCCAGATGAGAATCTGAAAAATAATTCTTCATGTAAGATTTATAAATAGTACAAAGGAAATACATTGTCAGAAAATGTGAGCAGTAGCCCTATTAATGCATCGTTTTAATTAAGTATTCCCAAGGGGCATACATCTCATTGCTCTAGGGCTGAAGTAGTGTGGGTCATTTTATCCCGTGATGGATGTCCCAGGCACATCCCATAATGAGTGTCTCGTGAAGTGCAGCAGCAGGCTAATGCATGGACACACACGAGTGGGTCAGTGGGCAGCAGGGCTGGAGCAGGCACCCTGGATGGCACCCTTCTCTCCCACTACTCCCTGGGATGAGGCCCTTCATCCCTACATCTTGTAAGCATGGTACCTAAAGGAGAGGGGTCCTCAGCCATCAAGTGGATGTCTATTCTTACCATAAGACAAC
This sequence comes from Dryoscopus gambensis, assembly GCA_013389985.1. Lineage (NCBI taxonomy): Eukaryota > Metazoa > Chordata > Aves > Passeriformes > Malaconotidae > Dryoscopus > Dryoscopus gambensis. The sequence goes on from WEIT01025432.1 coordinate 75,701, forward strand.
TGATACAGGAAACAGGTGGGGAGGAGGACTTTGAGGACAACAGGGGGAATAGAGTGCCTGTCTGATGAGAGCAAACTGGGAAAAGCTTGGCTTGTTTAGCCTAGCATGAAAGCTGAGATGGGATGTGATTGCTATCTATAAATACATTACGAGGGTAAACACCAGGGAGGGAGGAGAGCAATTTAAACCAAAGGACAACGTTGGCACAAGAACAAATGGGCCTAAACAGGCAATGAATAATTTTTGGTTGCGCAAGAGAGCAAAGTTTCTGAGCATGCGAAGAAGGAAGAAGGAGACTCTGGACAAGCGACGAAGGAGACTCTGGAGCAGCTAGAGGGGACTAGTTGGAGCTTAACTCCTTTTGACATGTTGACATGGCACAGAGATATGTGAAAGCTGTGAGCTGGACCTGGTAACTCAAATCGTCACTTCCCATCCTCTGCCTGCCCCTTCTGGGTCATCAGCCGGTGGAGGGATCTGCCCCTCAGCTTAAGCACCTTGTCTGCACAGACTCCTGTCCCATGCACTGCTGTCTTTCACTGGGAACGTCAATAGTCTTCAGGTGTAAGGCATGCTTGGTTTGGGTAGGAACTGTGCTCTCTTTCATACACTCTCTGTAAGTCAGAAATTCAACTTACCCTGTGAATGAATACATGTATTTTCAAATAGGATCCCTTTTTAAATGGTATCAATTTCCTTCAAATTGAAGTAAAAAAGCAGTAAAAAAAGTCAGAAGTTTGAAAAACTGATGAAGAATTTGATGTAATTCTGATGCTGATTTGTTTCCATAAAAGCCTTTTTGGAAGCAGTCAGACTAACTATAAAAATATTTTTGGATTATTTTTGATTGTTTGTTTCATGACTTTGCATTTTTTCTTTCCAGTCAGTATATAAAAACATAATCTAATTTAATGTACCTCATGAGAACAGACTTAAATTCAATTTTTGTGTATGGAAGCATCTTCTAATATTTGAGGCAGCATATACTACTTTGGCAAAATAACTGGGATTTTTTTACCTCTGTTTTGCTTCTTTGATACTCTATGCTGCTCATACTTAGAAGTTTCTGATTGAATATGTGTACATAGACGTGTGACCATACATTTAGTTAGATTTTATTTTATGTGTTATTTTTTTTCTGAACTCTTTCAAAGAGACACAAATTTGTTCTCAACCATGTTTTAAATTTTCAACTATCAGCAAAAGATAGCAAAAACCAGTTCAGATTTCAGCACTTTCTTAAAGTCATCAAGTCCCAGTTTTATTAACTCTCTGTTTAGGACATTTACCTTGTAGGATGTAGGCACAGATTAAATCCCTCTCTGCCAGAGGTCACCGTAACACCCCAGCACCTCTTTTTCCAGTAATGTGTCCCAAGGCTTAGATTTACACCCTGTACTAAAGGCTGGGGATGGGGACCTGTTCTCAGTCCTTCCTGATGGTGTTATTCCATTTTGGGTAAATAAATGGGTCCCTAATATTTTAGCATTCTGACCAGCAGCTGCAGAATCGTTTGTGTTCCCTCACCAAATATTTAAGTATGCTATTCAAAGTTGAGCAGTTTGAGCAAACCAGCCTGAGGGAGGCCAGCTTCAGTGTGCACTAATAACTTAGCAGCTGAGAGACTTACTTGAGAGTGAAGAAACCTTGGATCAAATCATTGCTCTGAATCTGCACAGTGCAAAATAATAATAAAATGACCCACTTTAATCTGGTTCCTAATTTCACCTGTTTTAAGTGAGTTCTTCACTATTATTATTTAATCAAACCAATAATTTTTTCTCAGCTTAGCTGCCAGACTGAACATTTCCTGCCAATGTGTGATAGGTTCACATGGAATATTTCATGATGCTGCAGTACCATTTTGTCCCATCGATAGCCTAAGCACAGCAACTCTATGCCATCCCCTCCACTGCAAGTCTCAGAACGTGCAGGCACTATACCATGTTGTACAGTAGACAGACATTTGAACTGGTTTTAGTTATCTCGGGTACTGAAGCAGAATGGCCACATTAGCATGATACAAAAGTAGAGTAAATTAGCCCTGGAAATGTTGCACCCATTACTGTCACTACCAATTACAATAATTAATGTTATTCATCTCTAGGCAGCGGATTAAACTGAACTAACCCATTAGTAACTGAATGTCATTACGACTGGAGAGTTGTTGGATTGCCTGTGTGAAGGTGGTGATTTCATTTCAGTTCCTACTGGCAAATGGCCACGTTCTTTAAATGAATAATAAATGAATACACAACAAGCAAAATCTTGGCTCCCTGGAGCTCTCCATTAACTGAAATGGTGCAGGACGCAAACATGTCTGTGTCAATTATTGAAAACTTTATCATGATACCAGATATTTCTGGGCTTTAATACAGAAAGGAGTCAAGGGTAGAATGGATCATGGAGATTGAGGTTCTCTATTTCTCCTTTAGAAAATCCCTCTAGAATAAGGGTGTTCACATACCCATTTATAAGTTCTTAGTAGATGAATGAATGCCTGCTCCACTGCTGCTTGTTTGCACTATTTCCTGTTTGTTTATTAAATGATCAGTTACAATGAAACACAGGACACAGTCTGGGCAGAAATCACCTCTCAGTCACTGCACATGCATTACTATAATGAGATTATTTTATGCATTTCTGTGTAAGCACACACTAATCAGTCCTCCAGCACTGTTCCAAAAAATAAAATAGAGCTTAAGTTTTAGAGACCCATTAGTTGTAATTTGCTAAGCATGGGAAAGGAAACTTTCTATTCAATTCTATAAATAGCTACTGCAATTAGACAATAGTTAAGTCTCTTCAGCTGATTTACTTCATTTGTCTGTAGAGTGCTTTCCAAATCTGACCTTTTTTAATCCTTATACTCTCAGTTCCTGTTTAACATATCCATTGGCAAGCTGACATGCTTTGACATCCCACCTCCCAATACGGTTGCTTCATGTTTGGTCCTTGGTGAATGAGAAACAAGCAAGGAGAATTAAACTGTTGAAGGAAGAAAACAAGACTCATGCAATTTATTAAAGAGAACTATGGACATAGTCTGTCTGGAGGGTTTTTTTGTTGGGGTGGATTTTTGGGAGGGTTGAGTTGGGGATTTTTGTTGTATTTTTTAACATTACTTTTTCTACACAATGTACAGGACTAGAATTAGGCCAAAATTTTAACCCTAATATGGAACTGACAACATCTAGCTACTAGTCTGAAGAAAAGTAAATATTGTGTCTGTTGCTAGAGCCCATAGCCAAGAAGTTATCCTTGTGGTCTTGGTAGAGGGGTCCTGAAAGAATGACTTCTCTGAACTACATACAATATAATTACCATGTTTTGGATGAACCCAGAGCAGAAACAGCTTTCTTTCAGTCATGCTTCTTGGATGCCTTGCATGCCATTCCTCTGGGAGAAGATAAACTCGTATGGAAGAAAATCTAATTTTCTTTCCTTTCTAGATATGGCACCCAATTGCTGCAAGTTTGTCCTCTTTTTTGAGCTCCTCAGCATACAGTCATGTCCTGTTCCACTCTAGGCTGTCATGTAAATTGAGCAAGACACATTCAGGTGTGGAATTTGAGGGAAAATCAATAATGCAATGATTAGTCCACAAGCCTCTCAAATGATCAAACTTCCAGGTTGTAGTCCACGAACTCCCAGCTCAGGATAAAGGTGTAAATAATTATTAGACTCCTACTGCTTCTCAGAAGCTTATCTCTGCATTTTGCCTACAGCTTTAATAGAGACACAGCTTTCTAATTGCATTATATACATTATGTTACATTTCAGTCTTGGTAAGCAAATTAATCAGCCGTGTCTAAAAATAATGACCGTGGCTCTTTAAGCTAACTGTGCATCCCAGCCATCTAAAATCTAACTCCTACGTGGTTTGCAGTATCGCCCATGCTCATAGACAAGCAAGATGTTCATGCTGCAATATTTAGACTCTGTAGTTCTTTCAATATGTGAGGTGCTAATCTGCTAAAATGCTCCTGATAATCATTTTTTCTATGCTTTATTTGTCCTTATTAAATTACTGAAACCCCTGGGCTGAGACTTTCGAATATTTGCCTCTGTCCTACACACTCCTCTTTAGCTCTAGGAGCTGACCCATGGGATGAAGTTTTAGATCAGAGTTTTAGATACTGAGAAAGATTTATCTTTGTCAGTCAAGGTAAGCACCATAGGCCTGTCCAGGAGGCTACGCAAGAGACAAGGGCTCTGCAGTGGGCAGCTGCACAAGTGGCAGGGAACACGGTGGTGACAAACTTACACACATCCCTAGTTCCAACCAGAGGAAGATGGCTTTAAACTCTTTGTGGGACCTCCTTTGTGGAGACTGCCAGAGGGGAAATTGTTTGTCTCCCCTGTGTCCTACATTCGCCATCTCTGCACAGGTCCTACAAATCTTCAGCACAGATCCAGCTGGTAGCAAGTGGCTTTGCCTGTGCCAGTAAGAATATATTAGATTGCTACAGGGAAGATTAGAGCAAAAGGGTACTACTTTTTCTCCCTGTGTTGCAAGAAAAGGATAGGCTTCACAGTTTGTGCCAACAGGAGAGGAACTTTCCTGAGACTGCATTTTATAAAGGAGTTTGTTTACTCTCCAGCAGAAGAGTTACTCAGCAGTCAAGACTCCTGACTCAGTTGTGCTCTTAGTGCTGCCGATTTGGTGCTGCAAGTTTAGTAAGCTGCAGAGAAATCTCACTGGAGAGATATGGGTACAGAAAGACAAACTAAGGCTCTGTCGAAGGCAGGAATGAAAGTTTTCTGTTCTTAATGCAGCAGTAAATCCCACACTGTACAAACTGCAGTAGCAATAACAGCACCCCATATCTCTACACAGGATGGTGGCATGACCTAGTAGGTGGGAAGCTCTCTATAATCCTTTCAGCTGTTTTCTTCCCTGCAGACACCAAAAGGTAGCTGAACTCACAAAGTCCTTGTTGGCATTTTCTTTTTCATTCTCCTTTTTTTACAAGACACAGCTGGCACTTCTATTCAGCATCCACCAGTACACCAGTTGCAATGCCTTACTGCAATCTTTTTGTCTCCATTGTTGCCCTGTTTTCTGTTCTGCTGCTGTAAATGAATTGATTTGTACAATTACCACTGGAGCTGTAAAGCACCTAATAACAGGGAAAACAGGAGTCTGTGAACTGAGGTAACTAGATGCACAACCAGGTTGGGTGGTGTCATGTTACATTTTCTTCGTGAACAAAAGCAGAATATACTCAATGCAGCTTCAAGGCATTTGGAGGTATTATAACAGTAAAGGTCTTAGCCTCAGATTCCGTAAGAAGCTGGGAGGTACCACTGATAGTAAGTTTAACCTAGACTTTTCAGAGTATGCCTTTTGACTTCAGTGTAATGTGCTTCAGAATCAGTAGAATTGGTGTTTGAAGTGGTTTTTGGCTAAAATAAAACTTTACATAAAACCAAGACTGTCCAAGGACCATTTTACCTAAATAAATTAAAATGTTCAGTCTTTCTCCCAGTGAAATACAGTAGTCTGGTTACTTTGCTGGCACAATGGAAATGATGTGAGAGAACACACAGAGGGCAATTTGGTAGCAACTAGGCTTGCATTTGAAGCCTGCAATAGCTGGAACTTAAAGGGGCCACAAGCTAGATGTAAGTTGTACATGAGAGCTACTAATAGCATGTGGCAGAGATCCAAGCCATCAAAAACACATGCAGAAAATGCAGGGCCACAGCTCAAAGTGATTGAACTCAGCTGTATTGAATTGTCCAGTTTGGTGAGGATGAGGAAGCCTGTGCTAAAATGCTGTCCTGACCTTTAGAGAGGCTCTCAGACTGACATATCCATGCATGGCTGTCTGCGTTTAAAGGATACAGCACCAGTATCCACTAAATAAATTTTTTCATGGTTTTCCATTGAATTCAATGGAACTGTTCAAGTGTGTAAATGTTACTCAGCTGTATGTATAATGCCAGGACCTCAGACATGATGGGCAAGTTCATTATAAATAGATCAAAATATGATGAAGCTCAACTTGAAGTTGTAAATTTTGCATTGGTTTTTAAATATTCAGATTACTCTCATACTTGGACTAATTGCACTAAGGTAACAAAGCAAGTCTAATATTGACGGCATGTCTGTTCATTCTTCTTGACACTATGGAGATGAACTGATGGAGAAAATGTGATGGATTTTTTCCAAGCATCCATAACCCTTGTATCTTAATGTTGGTATATTGCAAATGTGGAAAGCAAGAATTTGAGGACATGCACTTTAGGGCTAAAAAGTTTAGAACCAAACAATGCTTAATTAGAGGAAGAGATGCACGTACTCCACACAGTGCAAATACTCACTCACTACGGAACTGGTATCTCATGCTGTAATACAGAACCTTTCGAGTTTTTCTTCGTTACACTTTTCCTCTTTGTCCTAGACCATCACAGAAAATCCATTTAACTAGAGATAATAAGCGTCCATGGGAGGTAGATTCCTAGATTGAGCTCTCATTTTTATGCCAAGCATCCATTTTCTGTCAGCTTTTAAGAAGAGAAACAACCTCATGTGTTTAGCCTTGTACTAACCCACATCTGACACACACTGTCCCTCCCAGCACCACCAGCTTAAAAGATGTTCTGATATTTATGAATGCACAAAGTCACAAGTCTCATTTATCTCCAGACCTGAGGTCCCATTATCATGTCAGCTCACTTGCTCAACCTGAAATCCTTACGGAGAGAAATTAAGGAAAAAGCTGTAACAGAACAAATATCCCTTAATCAATTGCCCTTTGACACCTCTCACTCAGAGGCTGGCGCTTGCAAAATGAATTAGTGTAATAAGCTCAATATGTACAGCAGATGGCATGGACATTATAATAAAAGTAGATGACATAAAACCTCAAATAACTTGTAATGGTTTATAACTATTGATCCCACTAAAGCATTTCTCTTCCTTCAGGGATGGGAGTAAAGAAGGAAACATTAGCTAGGTGCTTTCTTAGATATTGTATATTTTTTTTCCCTTCATACTGAGGTGTAAAAAGAATTGAACATAGAGCAACTCTAAGCATTCAGGTAAAAACCCTTTTATATAAAAGTTTAAATAAATTTTCTATCTATTTGAAGGAGTTTAAATAGGATTTCAAAGCGATATTTTAAACAAAACTGCTTTATGAAGTGATTTTTTGGGGGGGAAACTACATATCTAAATCTCTCAGCTTTATGGGGCATATCCATCTGCATCAGTCACATTGCATTATGTTGTTTCACAAAATGTCATAACATCTCATAGGACCTATTTTTTTTTGAAAACCATTTTTACCTAAATGGTAGGGTACGCTATTCACAAGGAAAGTGAGATTAGCTGGCAAGGTATGACAATACAGAGCTGAAGGGAAAACAGAAAAGCCAAAGACAAGAAAGTTAATTCAACTTTCCCTTAAAAATAATATATTTTGAAGAAAAGGGGGGGAAAAAAATCTCAAAAACAGTGTTCCTGCACGTGTATTAGCAGGCGATAGAAAACGTCTAAGCCTTGATTTATGCGAGTTCAATCTCAGATTCCAGCTCAGAAAATATTTTCTCCTAATGGGGGCTGCACATATGTCACATGTGATTGCTACAGTGGGGAGTTTAATTTCCAAAGCCCAGAAGATGAAAGAAATAACATCTATAAAAAGTTTAAGTGTAACTGAGTTATCTGCTGGTTACGTGCTTCCCAGTTCAGGGAACTATTTGCACAGCTTAACTCTGTCTTTAGCCTAGCATTTGTTTAATACAACTGACCTCGAAACTACTTCAGCATAGAGGGAAAGTTATGCACTAAATTAAAGCTGTCATGCAGACGTAGGACCTTGTTAAATTATTTAACCTATTAGTGTAGCTGAGAATTAATTTAGGTAAAGGCAATTTACCCCTGTTAATTTACAAAGCTTAACAATGTCTCATATTCAGCAAACAGGTGAGTTACACGTGGGGCTTTTATTCAGCCAAACACGACTGATTTACACAAACAGCTGTAATTAATTCTTTCCCTGGGTGAAAGGAGAAAGCCTTTCAGAGCCCTCATGACAGGAGAGAGCCTTTCAGACCACTTGGACAGGTCCCACTGACAAAAACATGGGGACTGATTACTGGAGATAAAGGTTTTGTAAGATTACCTGATTTGCCATACCGCTTAGGACACCATGTGTGAAATTGGGTGGTGACTGAAAATTGCCAAAATTGGTATTAGCAGGTTTACTAACAGTTACTTTCAAAAAGCATCTAAAGTTCCAATCTGAAAAGCAGCACCTTGTTACACTCAGCACCGTACCAGCCCCTCACAGGGTCATCTGTTGAAGGGCAGAGCTTGTCTGAAATGAGTTTTACACTACCAGGTGCAAATAAAGGCAGTTTAAAGGAGGGGAACATCCTTTCTTTGGAAATTTTTGGTGCTGTTTCCGTCTTCCTTAGTAAAGAAACGTCTCATGTTTTAAAAAAATAAAAGCATAATTTGTACCATTTTATCACTGTTTTAATCACAGTGGGATTTGAAATTATTACAGAATCATTCTGCTTGTTGTGATTAAAGTATTGAGAAAAAATGGCATTTTTTTTCTCACCTGAAACTACAGTGAAAAACCTTTCTTTAAACCTCTCCCTACCAAAACCAAACAAAAAAAGGCATGTGGCAGGCTGTCATTATAACTATATAGGAGAGGAAAATGAATAATCAAAAGAGGCTACAGCACAGGAAGGCTGAGGCTTTGCTGTGTTCACCTCCTGGAATGCTATTTTTACCTCGCCGCATGCTGTAAGCCTTGTGGTGGGCTGCCATCATGCCAGGGGGAGGTGAAGGTCCCACACAGACATGTGGGCAAGGAGGTCAGCAAATCCAGCTGCCAGCATTGCCCCAGAGGGAGGGAATGGCCAGGCTGGGCACAAGTAGGGCAGGACCGTGGGGCTGGGTAGAGCAGTTTATCTTTGGGTGGGTGTCAAGGTCCCTACCTTGTGCACACAAAAAGCAGTATCAGCTCAACCTTGGTGGGTCGTGGGGCAGCTGAGCCTTCCAGGCACGTACGAGGAAGACACAGCTGCTCTTTTATCTTCAGGGTGGTTTGTAAGACACCCTCTAGGTCTTTGTGGGGAACATAGCAGAACTGTTTACAGTACTCTGCCTGTAGAGATGTTTAGGTGTCTTTATTGGCATTTAATTTCATGGAGACGTAAGCACCACAGCTACCAGGCCCAAACACTAAAGTCTTTCAGCTATCAACAAAATTTTGTTAGTGAATTAAAAGCCTGCCCTTCCTTTTAGGATCAGTGGAGTGAAACCTAATCACGTCTGTCTTTTTCATGCTCTGATATACAGACTTCTTTTGCCCTTGCAGTTCCTTAGTGGCCCCCAGCCCCTTGCCAACACCATGTGGCAAAAAGGTGGCTTTATGGGTGGTGCCTTCGAAAAATATGAATAGGGTTTTGTCCAAGCAAAACTTTGCTTCAAGGTGAAATGCTATTGAGAAATTGCAACGTGTCATTTCAGAAGGTTTATGTGGAAACAGGTGGGAGGAAACTTGCTCAAGCTGTATCAAGCAGGTCTGTCAGACCAGTCAGCATCCCTTCAGGAGGATTTCCATAGATTTTAAGGGACTACTTGAGTGAGACCAGGCTACCTCTGTCTTCTAACCCAGGCCTGCTTTCCATGGTTGAACCTGGATTTTGCAAGTGGATTTTTTGCAAGACCTTTGCAGTGTGTGTTTTTTGATGCATCCCCAGGCAAGCAACCATATACCTGCTGTCTCATTTGTCATGGAATAATTGTTAACCATGGCACAGCAGGTTATGCAAGGTTTGCCGTGTGAATGGGGTGTCCTCCTGAAAAGCCTTTGACTTCCAACTCAGTACTTTTCTTTTAGAAGTCATGGTGTGAATGTAAGGGAGGAGCAGAATCCTTTTCTTTTGCTTTTAAATTAAAAAAAAAATAAAAATCTAAGCAACACATAATAAATTCTGTCCCCAATCCAACAATAAAAAGCAGCTATAGATGAATCTCTAGGAGAGAATAATTCTGCTCAAATTCTAAATGCAACAAAGACTTTTCCATTTTTCATTGCCATTTTCTTTTTTCTCTCTTTTATCAAACATTGTAACTACCTTTCCTTTCACGTGTTCAGCCTTCTATTTATAGCTTTTGTTATTGAAGGTTTTAAAAAAATTAATGCATTAGAGAAAGGCAAAGAAAACAACAAAAACCCCCACCCTAACATAACCACATTTAGTCACACTTCATTGGGGCTGAAGGATTGTGGTTTTATGAAAATCCTTGAAGAATGTCTCCTAAGACATAAGTCCCAAGAGACATGGTGGCTGCAAGGGTCCAAATCTCTTTGCAGCATGATAAAAGCAAAACAGCTTTGGTTGAGTGCTGGCAGTGCTCCAACTGCATCCTCCTGCCCCACCTGAACCCTCAGCACACCCACTTTCACACAGGTAAGTTCTTACAGTGATACAAAAGGTAGTCACCCTGAGATAATTCCCACTTTTCCATAAGAGGATAAAAAAAAAGCTCCTGTAGCTCAAGTAAATGAGAAAATTGTTTCTGTGCTTTGGGATTCTTAAAGGTTAGGAGAAGCAGAAATCACCAGCAGTTAGGAGCAACTGAAAATAAAGCCATTGAAAGAGACAGAAAGAACTAAGGTAAAGGACGGGAATCATAGCTGGGTCTTGGGTATTGTTTAGCTTGCAACAAGCTTTCATGGCTGTTTTTACAATCTTATTTTTCAGACCTTCCCCCTCCCACTGTGTTAATGAGGCAGGAACTGACCTGCCTACTTATTTTCTGGCTTCATACTTAGCAACGGGGCAACATGCTGAACAGCTGACTGTGTGCACTGTATTGTGGATCAGATCCACTCACTTTGTGACTGATGATTGTAACATCTCTGAAAAAGTATACATCGAGTTCCACATTTGTATTTGCTTTGGGTAGATAATGGCATTTTCTCTCAAGCAAGCCTTCCTTTCTCCACAGCATGATCATCAGACATCATGCTGAAGCAGCACATATATTATGCTAATTAACTCCCTTAGATTTAAGGAGGAATGCCTCTGTAACTGCATGGAACTCCACAGAAATTTCCCCTGAATTCCACACATTTCATTCAGTGTTTGCAAACTATGAGTAGCTCACAGATGTGCCAACTCTGTTTGCTGGGCAGCTCTGCACCTTCTTTTGGGCAAGGAGTGTTCCCCTCACCTTTCTCTTGCAGCCTGTGGCCTTGGTCTCCTGTGCTCCTTCCCATTTATGAATGTTACTGGGAAGCCTTGAGCATAGACTGAGGTGACATGGCCACTGGTGGTACCTCTAAGAGAAAGTGCTTTGGATGTCGGAGCTGTGAGTTGGCACCACTTATGTGATTCTGTGCCTTCTGCAGGTGGTGTTTTTTCTGCCCAGCACGTGTTTGTCATGCGTGTTTCAAGGGTAGCCAATGTTTGCCTCTGATGTATCTCTGGGAACACAGTAAATCAAGAGAAATGTGGTGGTGGGAGTTGTGGGCAGCTGATGTGGACAGAGGATGAGGTGTGCTTATAAACAATGTGAACCAGGAAGGAGAAACAAGTAAGAAACAGAGAAGGATGTAACCCTTGATTTGGAGTGATATTGGATTGGCCCCAGTCTGGACACAACTACATTTTCCTTTTCCTCTTTAATAAAATCCCACAGGGATTCACCTGGAGAGCACAGTGGGCTAGGAAGAAGCAAAGCCTCAGCTGGAAACCAATTGCTTTCCAGTTTATGAGTTTTCCAGCTCCTTCCAAGATCAACACGGTAAAACAATACAGCTACATACCTGCAGACAATATAATGGCAGAGCAAATTGCTCTCACAGAATAAAAGCTGTGTTGCTGTACCAGAAGACGCTTTCAAAACTCCGTGGGAGAGCTGTGTGGATCGCTTTGACACAGACAGGAAAAGCATTTCTTTGTGCAGAAGGTGAAATGACAGCTTTTAAACCATGAAAGCAGCTACAAGTTACATGTATAAGTTTCCTGAGATATAACAGGCTTTCAAATCAAGTAACAAGTCTTAAACTGGGGAACATAATCAGACATAGTTGAGACAGGAGCTGAACCTAATGCAGGATTTCTCTCCCTAGTGCATACTAAGTTATGTTTCACATCCACATAGCCTGAAGCTTCAGCATTTCTCAGGAGGAAATGTATGTACAGGTGAAGTTCTGGAAGAGCACTAACTTATTTCAATAATTTTCTTTGAAAATATTAACTATTTCCTGACCAAATTTTGTCAAAAAATGTGTACACAGCTGTGTATAAATGCTCAGTGCATCATGTACAAAGCAGAGTATACTCCTTTGGCTACATCAGACAGGTTCCTGAAAATAGTTAGTTTCTGTTCCTGCCTCTTTCTTGCCATTTTGTGCTACTTTGCGGAGGGCGCTGGACATTTTGATCTCCTCAGAGGTTAAATCCTTGGAGATACTGTGACTAATTCAGGGGCACTCTGATCTTCCCTGTCACACCACAGTGATGCTGTAATCTAAGTAACAGCAGCCACATCTCTTAATTAAAAGACCATGTTGAGCCATATGGTACTGCTGCACATCAAACTGCTGCCGTGTATAACTCTGGGTGCTGTGCACCCATGTATGTGCTGCTTCAGCTTTTCAACCTCCAGATTCTGAAGTACAGCAAAGTTGATGACTACACTGAATCTTTGTTAAAGACCAGCAGAAAAGATCCCTGAGGAATGCCAACTTCATGGGAAAAAATGAAACACCATTGTGTTAATTTAGCTCAATTTAACTGCACATCAGGAAGGCACCATTTGGGTTTTTTCCCCAGTTAAAGGATGCCCTGTGCAATGCACCCAACCAGCCAGGAATTAGGGAGAGCTATCCTGGGACTTCTCACTGACAGTGAAGGTTGCAAACAGTGCTCATTAGCATGCAGCCTACTAAATGAAGTGTAAGTAAGGCTTTGCATTAAGAAAGGAAAGAGTCTGTGCCCCAGAATACCGATTGCTGTGAACAGCAATGCTACAGTGGAGGGCATTAGATGGGAGAATGCTTTTGAGAGACAAGTATAAGGAAGGTTTGCCTGTTTCAGGTCAAGCACTTGATCTTAAGAGATTCCTAATCAATTTATACCCTAAAACTGGTGTAAGCATCTTTCTGCTTTGAACAATGAAGGCCTTGGGAATTGCATTTGCTCTTCAGGACAACTGTGGTAAAAATCAGGGGTAATCTTGAGCTACCAAGATTATATATCATATACCTCAAGCTGAACATGCCTTGCAAAATCACTTCAGGCTTTTGGTGTGGCTCTTTTGGAATTTAATGGGATGGGGGCAGAATACAGGCAAAAAACTACCTGTCAAGCAGGCATGAGGTTCAGATCTCAGCTTTTTCTCCAGAAGCTCACAGCTTCAAGGGCTTAGGCTGGCCTTCCTCACTGATCTCCAAGGGGGCATGACTGTGTTGCTCTCAGTCAATCCACAGCTTTCTCATGAAAGCAATGCAGCAAAAAAGCAGTCACCACCTCAAACTTGAGAGCTGTAGTCAGTAAATACAACTGCATACAAATTGCTTGCCCCCATGCAGCATGTCCTTGCAGCTGTCAGAACTGATGCCTCTCCTCAGATAATGCTGGAGCTCCCTGGTGCCACCAGCTCCCGAAAGAACTGAAACCAAGGGGACAGCAGTGGAGGGAGGCATGCTACACACATTCCCACTCTGCTCAGCTCTCAGACTCTCCTAGAGCCTCCAGGAGCATCTGTTGCTTGTTTCAAGACCTGATAGACATTTTGGATAGCACAGTTAGCATTGAGTCTCAAAATACATATGTCAATGAGGTAATGTATTTGAAGAAGTTGTGATAATGAACTATCTTCTGCACTGTACTTAGCCTTAAGGTTACTCAGGCAACCTAGATATGTTTTCTACACAGTATTTCCATTGTGTACCTTGTTATGAACGTGATCTGCTGACACCATCAATCAATACTTGCCTCGCCTACAGAACCCTATTACTAGAAATAGAGCCTTGTAATTATTACCTAAAAGAATTGGTATTTGAACTGCTTTCCCATTGTGAGGCTGGTTTTTAACTGGCATGGTTTTGGCTCTTATTGATACACTCCTGTAGCAGAGGATTTTCAGGGCTTCCTTTGGATGTATTATCTAGAGAAAGCTTTTATAAGAAATTTTTGTATTAAAAAAGGGTAGTCTTCAAGTCTTGCTCAGATTTTATTTTCCATCCTTTTCATTAGCAATGATGCTGAAATTGAAAGGTATGGTCCTTGAAAAGGCTCTGCCCCACTCATTTACAAGGAAAAGTTTGCACATATTATATGTGGCTCTTCAAAGGCCTCCTACAAGTGCCCTCTAAAGCTTTTTTACATACCACTTTCTCTCAGAGATCACAATAAAGGTCACAGTGGCTGATGTTTGAAGATATCTAGCTGACTTTGTCCTGGAAGTATCCTGGTCTGGGATCCTGGTAAAACAGGCTGCGTTTTTTAATTTCATAGAGTCATGGGATCATAGAGTGGTTTGAATTGGAAAGGACTTTCAAGATCATCTCACTCCAACCCCCTGCCTTGGTCCGGGACACCTTTCACTATCCCAGGCTGCTCAGACCCCCATCCAGCCTGGCCTTGAACACCTAGGGATGGGGCATTCACTACTTTTTTGGGCAACCACTTCCAGTGCCTCGCCTTTACTCTCACAGTAAAGGATTTCTTCTGTATAAACCTAAACTTCCCCTATTTTAGCTTGAACCCGTTACTCCATGTCCTATCACTACAATTCTTGATGAAAAGTCCCTCTCCATCTTCCTCCTAAGCCCCCTTCAAACACTGGAAGGTTGCTACAGGGCCTCCATGCAACCTTCTCCTCGCCCTCAACTTCCTCAAACCTATCATATAGGTTTGTTTTTCTCTGATTGAGGAAGTGCAATAAAAATGTAATAAAGGAAAGTGCCTGTGTAGCCTGAGATGCAACAGGCAGCTGCAGACGCAGCAGCTTAGAAAGAGACACCTTCGGCTGTCATCAGAGATGGTGTCTGTATTTTGTCCCTGCAAGAAGTGGCAGAAGTGGCAAGGGCTGCCCACCCATGCCGGAGGTCCTGTGCTTCTCCATCCATGCTGCAGGGGAAACAAGGTGTATTAATGACACCTAGGCATATTAGTGTCACACAATGTTCATCTGGGGTACATTACTTGCTTTTTCCCCCCCCAGAATTCAATAAGAAGAGACAGGTTTATAAAAATTATCACTGAACCCTGGTTGAGCACATTTGCAAATCTCCCTGGGTATCTATTTTGAGCAAAATGTGGTAAGATAGTGAAACCTTGTCCCAGCTCATTTTCAGAACATGCTTGATTTTATGCACATGAGCAGTCTTACTGAGTTCAGTGGAGGTACAGAATTCTTTAAATGAAGCATTGAGATGAATTTCATTACAGAATCTGGTCCAGAAATCTGTGAAATCTGACCTGTGAAATTTTGACTGCTAATTATCAAACTATTCTTTCCCTGTTAACAAAAAAAAAAAAACAAACATCCACAAACCAAAACCATTCATTTAAGAAAACAACAACAACAAAAACTAAATTATTCAAGTATTGAGATGTATTTTTAAAGGGGATTGATAATGTTTCATGGTCATGGATCGGTAAAGGCATAGATAGTTTCTTCATCCTCTACATCTCAGTGCAGAAACAAAGGTGCATAAACTGGTTTCTTTATTTGTTCAGTCTTTGCAGCACAATGATTTGCAATTGGGACAGTCTGAAGATTGTTTGTAGGCCACCATTAGTGTGTATAGCTGATAAGTGGCTTTGGTTTTGTCATGTGTTTTTGTTACACGAGTTTTGTCAGTCTAATGATATCTGTGAGCAGACTGATTTTCAGACGACTGGTAGCTTCTTAACACTTTCCAAAACTGGAGCTCCATCAGTAGGGATTTTAGGGAGTCTCCAAATGGACACTGAAGCATCAGGGCTTTCCCCACTATAGCTAGAGCCACAAATTGAAACAGATGAGAGACACCTATAGACAGAACAATCTACAGCTATATTTATCCTCAGAGACTTCCTAGATATTGCCATCTTAAATTTTTCCTGGTCCTAGAACCTTTAAGACAGTTTTTGTCTGGATTAAACCACTTGAATAAAGAAATTGTCATTTATAAATGTACCAGGAATGCTCAAAACAAGACACCATTCTTTCATGCATCTCAGTTTTTTCAGTCCTCAGTTTAGTAGGGATTGAGTACTCAGGTTTTGTTCACAGCTGTAAAGTCACAAGGAAAACAGTGAAAAACAAAGCAGAACAACAAGAAATAGTAAAGTGGTGGTGAAGCAGGTTAGCAGGCAGGATAGGGAGACCTTGACTCTTGAGAGAGAACTGTTTGGTACACTGAATTGTTTGGTACGGAGCTTTGCAGTTCATTGCGTTGAACAGCCAAGATGGTGCTACAGGCGGACTCTGCTGGGCTCAGTTGTCAGCAAAAGGTGGTCAGGAACACCCACTAGAGCGAATGTTTGTACAATTGCTTACAACTAATCATTACCAATGCTGTTTGCTGTATACCCTTTCCATCAATGTTTTTCTAGCAATAACAGAGGAAATTATTGCCCCTTTAGTTTTGTACACATCCCTGGCAGTCATTCAAACTTGAGAAAGGGACGCAAACCCATAAAATGTCTGGCTGACTCAGTGCTGTGCATTTAGGGCTTGGGGTGGACCTTTTTGAAGCTGAGTTGCCTTGTGTCTTTAAATGCTCAGAATGTGTAGTCCTATGCATAAAGATCAGAATTTGTAACTGATCAGTTTTCCTAGAGCTGGTCAAATTAGTAGTCTCTATCAGTTACCCAGGCAGGAAATGACCCAATATCTTGTAATTTGTATCTCATGCTCCACTAGTATAATATGTATTTCAAAATAATTTATGCAAAGAAATATCATTCTGTGCAATCTAATTTTGATTACTCACCACCTGCTAATATTTTCTTACATGGTACAGGCATCAAAATCACATCCTACTCTTTTTGCCTCCTTATTGGACACCTAAAAATATATAAAACTTTGTGGATTTGGTCTGAATTTTCAGGCTAATCAGCATAATTATGGACATTTCAAATGTTTTATAAACATTTCCAGAAAAATATTAGAAACTTAGAAACTCTAAAGTACTGTGATTATAGCAGCTCAAAGTTCTGAACTGATGCTGTAGGAAGTTCTGAAAGAGTGAAAGGTTTGTTCTTATTTTGGAATGAAAATCAAAATATTTACAACTGCTAAGTGAAGAGATAACACAAAATATCTCATCTCAGAATTGTTAATTATGAAAATGAATAATCAGCTCTTCTTTGCTTGTGTTGTAACCTTGGCCATACTGAAAGATTAAATAACAGCCTGAAAAGCCCACAATGTAAAGCGAAGTGGCAAAGTGATCTGGAAATCTGAGACATGACTGCAGTTTTCCAGGCTTCCCAGATTCCTTCCACAAAGTCAAAAAAATCAGAGTTCCTGAAAGCTTTCTGGGTAAAGACTGATTGAAGTGTCAATGATTTCAGCTGTGTTTTGTATTACAAAGTTACACATGTTCTATTCCATTTAAGCAAAACAGTCCTGAGAAATGGAGATGACAAGATAAAGGTCAATGGTCAAAGATGCGAGCTCTTTAGTAAAATTTACTGCAATAGGAAAAATTACTGATTATATCTCTGTGCTTCTCTTTGACTTATTTATTTTTTTCAAATAAAGTAGAATATCCTGGTATAAAGACATTTCTTTGCAATGTTGCTTGGTGTGATTTGGCATAGCCCTGAGATAACTGTCTTTCTAACCACTCATCAGCTCAGTGAAGCTGAGCTATTTCTGCAAAGACTTTACTTTCAAGTGACATTTTTTTCTTTGAAGAAAACATGTTGTATTGAAAAATATCTGATAAACTCTAATGAGTGATGTTGATCCAGATATAACTATAGAGATATCACTTTGTGTTGACTTGCATAAATATTGACTGTCAGTGTAATGAAAAATTCTACTTTTTAATGTGCATTTGTAATGATATTTGACTGATTTCTACCGGTTCTTTAAAATTTCTGCTGCACATTTCAAACTGTATTCTGTTTTTTGTGTGGAGAAACAACGTATTTTCTCCAGTAAAAGAGGATGCCCTTTGCAAAAGATCCATTTTCACTTCTTCGAGGTAAGGCAAATGAGTGTACTGTTTAATTATTTAGGAACTGAAAGCTAATGGACTTCCTATAATGTGGGTTCTTATAATTTCCTAGAGCATCCTTCTCCGTATACCTGTGTGTGGTTCATCTCTGTCCTCGTAAATCGAGTCTCATGACCAATTGCAAAACATTTGGGAAACAGAATACAATGTTTTAAAGAAATTTCTTTGTACCAGGATATCATTCACTTCATTTTAAAAAATAAATAAATGACAGAGAAGCACAAAAATATAATCAGTAATTCTTTCTGTTGCAGTAACCTTCACTAAAGAGCTCACATCATTGACTACTGACCTTTATCTTGTCATCTCCATTTCTCAGGACTGTTTTGCTTAAATGGAATAGAGCGTGTGTAACTCTGCAGTACAAAACACAGCTGAAATCACTGACACTTCAATCAGTCTTTATTGTGCTGAAGTCGTGGTAGGATATCCCTTACTTAAACTGTAGTGTCACAATAAAGCAGAGTTGATTTCAGCATAAAAAGGAATGGCAATCATATGCAAATATACAAATGTCAGTGCAAACAAAGGGCAACATGCAAACAAACTTGCTCTTGGCAGAATTTGTTTTAATTTTCAAATGTAATAAAATAGAGTAGATGAAAAGGAAGACAGAAAAGAAGCAAGATTAACTAATCATGTCACCTCCTGGCTGAAGTCTTCAAAGTCCTGCTGTTCAGAGCATTGAGATCAGTTACCTGAAAAGTGTGAATGCTGCAGCAGAGCTGATGTTGAGTTGAGCTTTCTCAAGACATTTAGAAAACATATTTAATCCTAAATGTTCCTGATCCAAATGTTACACAATTAAGTGCAGATCTGTTATGTGAAAACAGTATGCTGGCTTCCGTCCACAAAAGAAATTAATGTTCAAACAAATCACAGTGTTGTCTAAAATGCATGTTACAAAAGTAAGTAGCAGATGACATTAAAGCACTCTACAAATGTATGTGATCAAATAATTTCAGAGGAAGCCTGCAAGCACCTCAAAACCTGCTAAATTAGCAGCATAATAGAAAATTATACAATGAAAGTAGAAAGGAAAATGTGAACGTAGTCACAGTCCAAAAATGGCAAAATTCAAATAGTATGAACAGGTGGAGATGACTCAACAAGGAGCTCAGTGGATTAGTCCCGGATTACTTTTAAATCTGTGTTCAAATCCTCGTTTTTACTGCAACTGAAATAAGCAACTGATGACGTGAAATTTGTCTGCAGTGGAAAGTAATCCATGTGCTAAAGACTTCAAGAGTCAGAAGACATTCTTTATGTTTCTGGGTGACTTACAGCAGTCAGGATCTACATCCATGTGCAGGCCCAGATTCTCCATCTGTCTTTTGACATATAATCTCATCTCAGTAGAAGGCAAACCTGACTATTTTTATTTACTTACAGCATATCTGTGGGAGGAAAAAAATGTAGGAGCTGAAAAATATTTTCACATAATCTGGACAATAATACAGAGTCTGTGAGGATGTTGGATTTCAGATTTAAAGGATGATCCAAGGTGTGATATTTAAATGCAGTTCCTCAGGTCAAAATGGCCACTGTATCAGTAAAGCTTGCGGAAAATGCATACACACACACATCCATGGATACACAGTCTCCAGATTTTCAGTGGACTAAGAGCTCCTTATCTCTGGAATGAACGCACATCCAGCCTGCCAAGTTGAGCTGCTGCTGTGGATAGGCAGTGATCACACATGGGAGGCCCAGTCCATGTTATGGGATGCATCTCAGTCCAACCCTGGGGCCATTCCCACCTGAACTGCACTGGCATCCACACTGCTCACAGGCAGATGTACCTTACAGCTGACAGTTCATTCCAAGAAGTGGTTCATCTCTTCCAACCAAGTGTATTTCCATTTCACCACACCATTTCCCCAGGATGAGGCTCACCCTCTTCCAGAAAGATGCTGCAATTTTCTGGGTGCACCATCTTGGCTGACCCAAGTGACAGAGTTGCTGCAAGTGCTGTGGTGCATCAGCCATGAAGCAGGACAACTGGTGGGCTGCTGGCTTGGTAGCTCCTGTGGTACATGCCCTGCACACCACTTCTGGCCTAAGCAGAGCCTCCCTGAGCCAGACCCAGGCCACTCCTTCCTCCCTTCCCTGCTTCTGGACAAGTAAGCATAATACTCCCTGAGCATTGTACAGGCATCGAATATATTTGCCCCAGGGGATTTTCTGACCCTGATGTTGTTTGCCTGTAACTCCCAGCAGATCGAATCGCCAGTGGCTTTTCTCATATGTGTCCCTGGAACCATGTCAAATTTTGCATCCACAGACTTGTTTGCGTCCTTAGTACTGTGGCTGTTTTGTTTCGACCCTCAGCTATGACTGCTTCTTTTGATTTGTCTTCTCCTGACATTTTTCTGTGACCTAGCATAGGTTAGAAGCTGTAACAGGAAAGGCATAATTAAACAGAAAGCTTACATGTACTGACAAGGAGTGGTGGAAGTACTGAATCCTTCATTACAGATATATGAGGCCAAGAGATACAAGATCATGTAACCTCAGCTGAATTTGGCTTAATATTTGATAGAGTCTATTCAAAGCAGTGTAATAAACTCAGAACATCTGCTTTTCATTGTCACTATTAATGTGGGTTTTATATGTGACTTGCTCATAAAAAAAAAAAAAAGGTTCTGCTCTAAGGTGTTGTTTGCTCAGCATTGAGCTGATGCACATGCCAGCTTTTCTATCTCCTGATACAACAACAGCCTAACTCCTTTGCAATGTAGTATCTGGCACTTAAGCAATATTTGCTTATAAGTGTTCATCCAACTGTCAGTGTTTCCTAGCATCTTAAAAGTTACACAGTTTCAGGGTTTTCTGTTGTCTGTAAAAATTATGCAAGTGCATGGTTCTTTTTCAACTTTTTGCTACACTGATTGAGTAAATCATTACATAGTTATTATTTCTTTTAAATTTGCTTTCAAAAATACTTTGCTCCTTTCTTTCAGGAAGAATTTCTTCTCTGAAAGGGTTGCCAAGCATTGAAACAGCCGGCTTAGAGAAGTGATGGAGTCACCATTTATGGAGGCGTTCAAGAAATGACTGAAAAAGAGCTAAAAGTGCTACGGTTTTGTTGACATCATGGTGTTCAGTCAAAAGCTGGACTCAGTGATCCTGAAGGTCTTTTCAAACCTTAATGATTCTATGATTCTATTTTCTTGAACTCTCATCCCAAATCATGCCAGGGGTCAATATTTTGTCTCCTTCTCATCAGCAAGCTTTATCTTTAGCATTCAGCCCAGCCTCCCTTATCAGCCTCCATGTCAAACAACTGTGTAGATGCCTGATAAAACCAGGGGACTTCATGTTTTTAAGAAAACAACTATTTGTAGCTGCCATTCCCACCTCTCACATTTTTCAGAGGCAGACTTGCTGTTGCCTTCTCTGAACATTTCACACCTGCCGCCCCTGCTCTCTCCTTCCCCCATCAGTACATCCCTTGTACCTCCCTGGTGGTCTTGGCACGATATCAGTTCATGTGCAAGTAAAAATAAGCAAGCTGTGTGACAGAAGAGACTCATGGCTGTATGTCAATTTCATTTTGTTGTTTGCTTTCCTATTCTTTAAGAGGGAAAGGGAGTCAGAATTACCCTTGCCAGGAATGTGAGGTTAAAAAAGCACTTGTTTTTCAGAGGGACATAGCTATTTCTGTATGGTTTATGGCTTTGCCATTGCTCTAGAAGCACTCTGGCACCACAGCCTTCTCCTGTTCATGTCCCTTGTTACATATCTTCATACTTCAAGCCTTTCAGCACGCATCGTGTGTGAATTATCAATCTAGCAGCAGAAGTTCACAGAAGGGACAGTGTATCTTAACAAAACTTCTCTCTTTATTCCCTCATGTAAGAAACATAGCTAGCTAAATCCTATCCAATATCCTTTTCAACATGGCATGCAAACAACGTAGGGAAAGCTAGGCCATTCCTTGGATGAAGGGGATTTTATGGAACAGAGCTCAATGATTCTTACAAATCAGTAAGAGTAACAAGATGAAAAAAACAAAGTCCCATTTAAGTTATCTGTTGGGAGGAAAAGCATGAGTCAACATTGACAATGTATTCATCTTAATGAGGACAAATATTTATACCAAACAAAATTAACATATCAGAAAATGCAAGAGAAGCATATAATTAACAAAAGGCAAGGGAATTGGCATAACACTGATAAATTCTTCATTAATAAAATAACTGTTTTAAAATGTCAAAATGAGTATATTTTATTCATAAATTGTGTAGAATTTAGCACACTAATTAAAGACATAGGCTCCATAGATATTTACATGGCAATTAAATCCACAATGCCAGTGACCCAGCCAAATTAATGTTGGCCCCAACTTAAAAGTAGACAGTATAAATAAATAATTCACACCATCACTAGAGTCTTTGCTTAACCAAACAGTTCAGTGTAGAAAATTCTGGGAATTATGAATGACTTTGATGTGCATTAAAAAAACACAACAAAATAAAATGCAAAATAAAACACTCAAATGTTTTATTAGAGACTCAGATTCCAATCTAAGTTATATCAACAGTGATGGGAAGAACGTAAGCACAGCAGGTGATAAGAGTCCAGCTGTCTTTTTAAAGCAACTAAATCTGCCTTACAGATTCTTAGGCAGCAGAAGGTCTGTGCTTACAGTTCCATACAAGAGTTCTCCAGATCCCCAGGCACTGTCATTGCTTTTGACTCAGCCATTTATCATATAAGAGTTATCAGGCTCGTGCCTTACCCTAATTCTTTTTCCTAGGAAGAAAAGGGAAAACTACAAGCAGCATGCTAAGAGCAAAAAACATCAAGAGAGGGGAATAGGCGCATTTCAAATCACCATTTATTTGATAGTGTGTGTTCATGTGGTAGTATGTAGAGTTCCCTCTTTCCAGGAATTCAAGATTTGACTGTCGGCAAGGAATAGCAACATGCAAAGGAGCTGTATAAAAGTAGCTTCATCACAGCTTCCCTGGAAGTAAAATCCTACGAGGAGATAACCATGCTGGCAGTGTTCCTGGAGTATCAGCCCCTTGCTTTTAGAGTTGGGTGCAAAGTAGGGCACTGCTTCATCCATGGTCAGGCTGAGAAAGAAGGGAACAGTGTTAGCTGAAGTCTTGGCATGGCCTGTGCATCCAAAGGTAGAGCTGCTGTATGCTGGTGCTCTGTATCTGCCTATATTTAATAAGAAACTCAGGCAGAATCACTAGCAGATGAGACTGACTAACCAGAGGAAGAGTATAAACAGAAATGGTCTGCCAAACACAGGTCCCAGAGCACGGTCAGGATGAGTTCAAGGTGATATGGAAAAGGAGGGGCCTGGACCGATGGTTGTGTTATACTCTTCCCATTACAACATCCTGTCTTGCTTCTTCCTGGTGCCTGATGTAAACCACACCCCACAGGAAACATGCTACAAAAGAGGGAAGAAAAGAATCATAAAATCGAATTCAAAAAATCAACTCTAATATATCCCGTGGTGTGCTTGCACAGAGGTGACTAACTTTTGTAACTATTAGGGGTAAACATACTCTCAATGTAAAGCATGCAATCCATTCTCAGAATATCTCCCACCTCAAAACAGACCCCAAAATGAAATTTAAGCATCATGCAGATTATCTGCACAGAAGTGAATCTCACCACCATATCTATTCAGTATCTGATTTAAAAACTGGACTAGAAAATATTGATGAAGTATTTATAATTTTCACAGGTCAAAAAGGCTGCAGAGGACCATGAAGCAGGTCCAGTTTGCTTTGAGCATCAGGGTTTTTTTCCCTAGCTATGACCCATGTGAAGCACACCATACAGAACAGACCACCAAGCATCTTATGGCTCAGCATTACTGGAATGTAGCTTTTTAAAATTTTTGCAATTACTTACAGGACTTAATGCAAAATCCTTCTGAAGTAACAATTCTAAAACACTGGATATAACCCTAGGTCCTTCTATTCCAGAAAGATATTGATAGGTTGGAAGATGTTCAGAGAAAAGTAACAGATGTGTTTAAGGCACTGGAGGGACTGATTTATGGAAGGAAATTGCCAGAAATAAAAATGAACATTATATTGAAGCTTTTACCAAACCAGAATGAAATGGGAGGCTGATGTGACAACAACGTATGGGGTTTTTGAAAGGTGCAAGTTTCATTTATGGAAAGGAATTTGTATGCAGGTCATCCAAGGGCTAAGGTAGTAGATGTAAAATCATGGGGAGAAGAATCAGGAAAAAAAATTAAAAATTATTAGTTAGCAGAGTTGTATCCCATGAGAAGCCACTGAATCATTTTAAACAAGCTTTGGCAATACACTGGGGGCTGTACCATAAGGGAAAAGCCCTACATAATCAGAGAGAGAGAGAGATTTAATAATATTTTCCCTTCCTAATTTCAGTCACTCAGCACCTCAGTTCATCCTTTTTGCTGTCGCAATTATCCTTTTCTTTTGCTTTTTCAGATATTTTTTTAATCACACGTGCCACTCAGCCAATAGTTACAATGATTTCATACATTATTCAGCAAATGGCTTCACATCTCCTACACAAAAATGACCTATCTGCATGCCAGTTATCTGTCATAGCAGTCCCTTGACCATGAAGGGCTATACCAAGTCTCTGGAGAGAGTGCCTGGAGTCAGATCCACCTCTTCCCATCCAAGCTCTCCTCTGCAAGTTAGATCATTTGAGGTTAGCTCAGCTTCTGGGCCCACACCACTGAAATGCTGACTGTGCTGTGTTCGAGTTCATCCTTCAGGACTGTCACTCCTGGCCATAGTTCAGTATAGAGGGCATGTCACTAAATCATAATATATCAAGCCTGGTACTGAATTTGTTCCATAATAAGTTGTTCCTGACACAGCTCCGTTGATCAGTCTTTCTTGGGTTTCAATACTTTAGCTGCATGATTGAAAGCTCTCATTTTTGGGGCAGAATTTCCAGAATAGGAAAGTGATCCTGATATTGGCTCTTCTCTGGTTTCAAGCTATTGCTGCAAGCAATTTTTCTTGTAATGTACTTTTCCAGTAATGGATTCAAGCAAACATCACTTCAGCCAAGGTCATAATTTTGGACTGAGCAAGGTAACAGATCTGTTTATATGCAATTCCAACAAACGCTCTTACAAAGACAGCTTAGTTTCTTAGTTTCTGCTAAGTTCCCTTATAGCCAGTTGTGACCTGATCTTGCAAGCTCATCCAGACTCTATGACTTTGTCTGGAGTTTTTGATACACTAGGGAATATTTCACTTCACAGTCTCAGTTAGAATGAGGATCCAGTTCCTGAATGGGCATTTTGAACACTGTTCCAGGAGTAAAATACCAGTAACAGTTTCAAATTCAATTCCTTTTATAAGCTTTATAAAGGCACTTTAGAGAATGAATTAATATCATTGCCTCTATATCCCCTTAAGAATTCCACTTCTTGTCCTGAATGAAAGACCAGTGGTATTTTTTTCCCCCATCATGTGTTTTTTTTAATGTGTCCCTAAAGACCTCCAACAAAACTCATCTCCAGGAAATCTATTCTGTCATTTTAGTACTCTCAGTTTCAAAAAGTTTTCTAAATTACAGCTAACCTGAATATTTCTGGTCATAATGTAAGCCTGTCACTGCTTTTCTGCCTTGCTGGGGGCTTTGAAGAGTCAGCCATTCCTTTGCTCTCTGCTACAATCAGAACTCATTCAATCTGCTGCCAGAGACTGTGCTTTTCTATATTTTTTTCATGAACTCCACTGCATTCCTTTTTATTGATCTCTACGTTTCTTGAGGTGTTCTGCCCAAAACTGGACAGATGTTCTAATATTCAGCTGAAGCTTTATGGAATTCTGAATAGAGGTCAAAGTCTATTTCACTTATTCCTATTTATACCTTCCGATACTTTTACAAAATAGCATGAAAAAACTGACTTTTGTTGAGTACTAAGATACCCAGATCTGTTCTGTAGAAATGCTATCTACAGCATTATTTTTGAGCCTGAGTTTATTCACGGTGATGATTCCTGTCCATGTACTTTCTACTTGTCCCTACTGAATTACAATCTCTTTTTATAACTCCAGTTCTATCACCCATCTAGGACATTCCAGATTTATCCTGTCTTCTGACACACTTGCAGGTCCACTTAGTTTGGATTCTAACATCTCCAGATTTCAATAATCATCTTCTTTTTTTCCATCCCAGTAGTCATTGATGAAAATATTAAGTATCACTGCATCAGAGACGAACACTTGTAAAACTCCAGAACTGCAGCGTGACTTGTCCAAAAAACACTCATGCTTTCTCTCCAAATACAGTTTTCCTACCAGCTTTATTACTCCCCTGTGATACATTCATCCATTCTGCACTCCCCTGGTGTGTTCATGTGGTCTTCCTGTGATACCCCACAAAAAAAATGTGTTAAAATTAAATTATATGATGTGTATACTTTTCCCCAAACACAAAGGAAAAATATGCTATCATCTTTCTGAAATGTATGAGTTGTTTGCTATGGTTTCTCTCTAACAAATCCTCCCTGGCTGTTGGCTCATCTTCTTGTTTTCTTTCATGCATTTACAGCTAAGTTGTGGGTTTCCTTCTTTCAATAATTATCCTTCCTCCCCCTTCTATAGTGGTAGATGCTTTGTTTGCCTTTCTACTGTCATTTGCATGTGTTGTTTTCTGTGAATCACTCCTTCCTACAATCTCTTTTGTGAGTTCCTTTATGTCTTTTTGTCAGAAGCTGTGATTTGTTGCATCTAGACAAGCAGAGATGTTGTATGAATTGGAGCATGTTCTGTGTTGGATCAATTTCGGCATCATTTTGAATAAATAAACTTAATGGAGAAGGCATCACAAAGCTGATTTGCCAGGATCATTCTGATTTTCCTGATATTTTTATACACTGGCTGAAACAGAAGCATTTAAAAATAATGCTCTTTTAAGCCACAAGCATAATACTTCCAGATTATGCTCAAGCATAGCTAAGACTCTCTGAGTGGTCTGGTATATCTTGGTTCTTTCAGTGTCTAAAACAAAGAAGACAATGATTGTTTCCAGGAAAATGTAGAAGCTATATAAAAAAAAAACTTTCTGCAATATTTTGCTTTCAGTATTTCACTAATTTCTAGGGAGGAAATAAAAAATCCAGTAAATTGTAATAAAACAATTCCCTTTTGACAATGAAAGTTGTCATTTCACCCCCAGTGTTACTTTGATAGTTTCAAAACTTGTTCTTGGCCTCGTTTCAAATATTTATAGCTCTCATATAATGTGTCTCAAGCAAATAGCTGGTCTTGCCAACTCTTGCACATGTGCTAAACTCTGCTATGTGAGGTAGTTAAGCATGGGAGTGTTAGCAACAGCAGAGCCCCGACATAAGAAGACTACAGCTTAAATCACATTGACAGACCAAAGCAACTGCTGCATGTTTCACAGAAATACGTGGAGATCTGCTCAGGACTGGAACATTTACAAGGTGAGAAGAAAGGGAGATAATGCAAGACCACATGGAAGAAGTCCAGTATAAAGCTGGGACTCTGGATAAAGTGACTTGACAAATTAGTTCATGCAGTCTGTACTCATGTTGTTGTTTATTTTCCCTTTTTTTTCAGTGGTCTAAAGTAAGCTTGTCCTCTTTCAGCATCATAAGGCACTCAGAGAAGAGCAAGCTCAATTTCTCATAAACCATTGAGGATTTTGGAACTGACATTCAGGACAGTCAGATCTCTGAAAGAGAGAAAAAAATGAATAAATGAATGCATTTTTCTTTCTTATACATTTGTGACATTTCAAAATGGAAGTCTTTTCAGCAATCTTGGTAGTCGAAAAAAGGAAAACAAGTAAATGACGGCAATTTGCTTCCTGTTGATCTGGGGTGAGTTTGAGAAAGGGTAGCTGGCTGTCTCAGCTCCATGGGCTTGAGGAAAGTGGAGCTGGGTGCCTGGACTGTCCCTGCCTCAGTGGTGAAGTTACTGCTGCCTTGAGCACTGAAGAATCAGGTCGGCATGGCTGACTGTGACTCCACCATTTGGGAGGCCTAGTCCTCCCTGGCAAACACATTGTGCAGTTCACCACCTCCTTAACCTTGCCACGGGCCCTGGCTGTGCTCTTGTTCATCAATCCGTTCTGTTGACCATTTCTTCCATGAAATGGACAGAGCTGCTGTCCTCTCTTGGGATGTGGTGCAGCTTGGCCTGAGCACTGTGTGAAGGGTGGGCACATCACCCTTTTTTGGCCTGGAGATGTGTAAGTAATTAGGATAAGGCACTGGTTTTCTTGTGGCTGCCCACCTCAGTGGCAGGCAAGACTTTGCATACCAGCTTTGGACCTCACTTTTCTGCTCCTCTACACACGCGCACTGTCCCCTATGTTTCCTGTGTTACCCACCTCCTTCTCTGCTGCCCCCGCCCCATGTCCCCCACCCTACACCTTGTGTGCTCTGCTGCCGTGCAGACCTGACTCCCTACCTCCCTGCAACCTTTGCCACAGCCTCTCCTGCCTCCTGTTCGTGGGCAGCCTTGTCTGAGATCCTGGGCACGCAGCACGGCCCCGCTGCAGGCTGCAGGCAGAGCAGGTACCCCCAGCTAGCCAGGCAGAGCAGGAGAGCCTGAGACATACCTGCTCCTGACTGCCTGTCAGGCTGTGAGACATGCTGCCACTCAGCTGCTAGCACACCATCTCCAGACCAGATGTTCTGCGGGTCTGCTGTAATTCGGTCTGAGCTCTGGTGCAAGCTTTATTTTTGTGTCTATTTTTCAAGTGCTTCCTCATCCAGCTCTGTGATTTTTATACACCAGCATCTGTTTTAACTCTTAATCTACTGTTCAGTGACTGTTCTGCACATACACTGAAGACTTGTGCAAACACTCTTACCACACCATTTTCCTGCATGCTGCTGCTTTTCTTTCTGTTAGTTTAACATCAGTGTATAGTGAATTTCCATTTACTTGCAAACCATGTCAGTGCAAAAGCAATTCCTGCAAATTTTTGAAGGTACCTTAGCTATATAGAAGACTAAGCCTCCCTTAGATGCCCAGGGACTTGAGTGAATTTAGATGAGAAAAAGGAGTTAGCTGCTTAAGGCCAAAAATCTTCAAGATGTGTAAATAACTTTAGACTAGACTGAAAAAGAGTTTTTTAAACCCATACCTCACATCACCTACAAAAGTTCCAGTAGATACTTTTAATCCCACTAGGCATTCATTTTTAGGTATCAACCTTCATTTATAAACCCTTCAGGTTTAAATGATCCCAGGATACTTCTGAAAATGTTTTCCTTATAAGTTTTCTTACCCAGTGTTTAAGGCATGACTTTTTTTCTTCCCCCAGTTTGTGGCTTCCCCAGATGTTTAATATTTTTTTGGTGGTAGAAGACTGACAAGTCTGATAGCAGCAGGGTCTAACTTAGTTATTAAACGTTAACCTCTTGAGGTTAAACAATCTCTTCTGATATCATTAAAGATGCCCCAGGAATCCTGATGTGCCCTCCTCACATTTGCATTCCTTGTTTAAGGAGAAAAATATTGCAGCTCTTCCCACTCCACCCACCTTGTACATAGCAGTCAGACAAGAAGTCTCTGTGCCTGTCCTGACAGTACCCCCTGCCAGAAAAACTCCCCAAATCATTTGCGGTTTGTAGGGATTCGAAGGTGTAAGAGTCTAGGCGGGCATATTGTGAAACACAGTAAAGCAACCTCCGTTTACCAACACTTAGTTCAGAAAATCAGGGCCATTTTCAATCCCTCTGCCAACAATCCCATACCAAGGTGTG
This sequence comes from Dryoscopus gambensis, assembly GCA_013389985.1. Taxonomy (NCBI): domain Eukaryota; kingdom Metazoa; phylum Chordata; class Aves; order Passeriformes; family Malaconotidae; genus Dryoscopus; species Dryoscopus gambensis. Next base: position 105,668 of record WEIT01025432.1, read on the forward strand.
ATCCATCCCTGAACAATTAACCCCCTCAGAGATTCTGGAAGTGCTGCACACTGCAATGTCAAGAGGCATTGCAGCTGCTTGGTCTTTATGACTGCTGAGACATTTATTGATGTGCCTGTGTTCGAATTTGTGTGTCTCACTCAGATAGGAACAATTTAGCTTATTACTCACCCTCCCCAAAATGATACACCTATAGACTGACATTTAATGGTACATTCACCCAGAGGAACAGATGAGATGTCCAAAGCAGTTAAAGGAACAGACATTTTCATTTCTAATAGCAGTCAGGATATTGGGAACGGATGACGCATCCATCAGCTAAGTCAAACGGCTGGATTTTCCTGTTGCAGCACAGACTTCTATTACAGCCTCATTGATAGTGTTCAGTAATCTCTCAATGAAGTGCACTGTATACAGTAATTGACGTGTAACCTTTCTTCAGGACGAAAATGAAGTCCATGAATAAAAACTGGCTGTGTAGGGCTGCACACCAAGGTCTGTGGTGTAGTTCCGCTATCTCTCATTTCTCTGGTGCATGCACAGAGGGAATGTCTGCAACTGCTTGGCTGGAAGGTTTTGTGACTCAGGTGTTCTTTTCATAAAGGCAAGAAGCATCTGAGTTAAAAAAATTTATTTTTTTCCCTTATATAAGGGTCCTTCAAAGGACTGGTATCCGGTGTAGTGCCTTGGTTTGCGCTGGGTTCCTTTCCTACCACACAGTGGTGTCACTGCCCTCCTTCTCCCATCATGGCATCATGCCAGAGCCAAGGCAGTGGAAGAAGGCCACATTTCCATGCCTGAGTACATGATGGTGTCAGTGGAACCCTTGTGAGCATTTTGGGCCTAGCCAGTTTATTCTCACTCACCTTACTTCTGCACTAAGCATGTAGAGCACACATGGCCTACTTCGAATCTGCCGGACCTGAATTAGCTTTGACATGCTGCAGAGATTGGCTTGAATTCCTTGCCTGGGATTTTCTCATTGTTCCTTTTTTAGTCAGGGATGGCTTTTGTCTCTTTTTCACTCAAAAAGAATGTTGTAAACTGCAGACATCATAGCTGAGAAGAGGACTGTAATAGAAACTTGCTTTTTGACCAAATGTTTGTAAGATTGGAAGTCAGCGCAAAAAGTACTGCAGAAGTGTTGTTTGGCTGTCTGACAGAGAAACTGATCACTTTTTACTGTTGCTGCAAAATTGCCATATAAGGTTACTTTAAAGTTGTGTACTACATCTAACTTTCGCTTTAAATAACCAGGAGATAGGGAGAGGAAAGCTAGAGGGTGGGGAGACCGCACCAAGGCTGTCTGTAATAACATGTTTGATAATGTTTACTTTTTGCTTTTGAAAGAGGAGTGAAGTACCTTCTCTTTAGAGAGAGGCAAGAAAACACTTCTTTCCAAAGTACCTGGGGCCAGGATCAACTTCTGTTCAGAGACACCGACACACCATTTCCCTTGTCTTCAGCAGCAGCTGCTCATGCAACTGAAGAGAGCCCCTAGGCTCTACAAGTTTGATGACTTCCCAGCCAAGGAGTGCATGTTTCTCCCTTCTCAGTTTTTATCATTCACTCACTATCCCCCAGACACATCCTTTGTTAAACTGAAAGCCTTGAGAGAAAGCACCCATTTCTCCAAGCCCCTGCTCATGTGTGTAAAAGGCAATTATGGTTCTTCCATGTGGAAGATTTTAATACACATCTTCTGCCTACAGCTTGATTTGTACACTTTGCTTAGCCTACTTGAGAAGCCCAGAAACAGAGAGTGCACAGCTGTGACTGTGTTCCTGCATGGGTCTCTGCATGGGGGTCAGCACACTGTGGAGCAGAGTCCATGCTCAGCATTGTCAGTGTCTGATTTCTAAGGGACCTTTTCCCCCACTTTGACCTTGTAGCTCTCTGTTACCTAACCTATGAATAACCATTAGCGACAGCCAGACTCTTGAATTTTCAGTAAGTAGGGTATTTCTCTCAGTTGACAGCTTTAAGGCTTCTTGCATGTCAAGGGTCTTTCTGCCAGAAGCACTTGTGTGAAGGGTGGGATCAGCTGAGAGACTGAGGGCCTTCTCTACAACAAAGCTCCAAAATTACCTGGCATTAACATGGCACTGGAGCTTTGCCTCTAGCCACAGGTACAAGTACACCTCTTCTGACAGTGCTGCAGAGTTTGTCACCTACCCTACAGCTGTGCCCTGGCAGATATACATGTGATCTGTTCCTCTGTTTACCTTCCTGTCAGTCTGTAACGTGGGAACTGCTCTTTAAACTCCCACCATGATAGGTCCGTCACTACAGGCCATCCTGTCTATCCTCCTTGAATACAACAGAGAAAAATTATGATCTCCAGAACTGAGAGTTAAGAGCTGTAAATCATGAATGAAACCACACATAAATCTTTAGGAAACACCAAGATTTAAGATGCACCTTAGCTTTCCCTTGTTATCCTTCTTAAAAGGTTTCCTGCTCAGTCTTTGCACATCTCAGACCCTATTCTGAGGTGCAGAATTCTCCCTGTGCACATACAAGGTCCCTACCTTGGACATCCCAGAACCTGTAGGCTCTGGAGGAGCCTGGAGGTGTCCAAATGTGATTAACAACATGGGTGCTGCTTTTCCAAGTTTCTCAAGACAAAGCATTCCTTGTGGCATTAATACCATATATCCTTGTGGGTAGTATGAGCCTGTACAAGTCCGTACTGCTCTGGGATTGAAGGCATAGACTAGTTTTTCAGTCTCACCACAATGATGTGTGTTTCACTATACTTTAATACCTTAAAATTTTGTCATCATTCCCTACGGGGGGGATCTTTTCTGCCTCACTTGTTATCCATATGACAGTAAAATAAATAGTTCATTGGAAGTACACAAAGAAATTTTAGACTTAAAAGTTGGAATGCAGGGGTTTTTTTCTTTAAGGGAACACTTGAATTTTGTCTTAGGAGATGTGAGGTTTTGCCAATTTCTTGTTCATATTCATAAGGTATGAAGTCTGAGTAATACATGAAAAATGCAAGTATCCATGTAGCTAGGAACTGTGAGCCGAGAGTCATAGATAAGAATATGAGTAAGGATCCTAGTAAAGAGTTTCCATGTTGTTTAAACGCTGGCATTAAGTTACTTCAAGTGAAAGATGCTGCAAACTGAAGTTTTCCATTTTTTGGAAGAAATAGACACAACACAGTCAGCGACAAACCTCCCCCAGGTTTTTCTTTCAGACTGTCTTCACCAGCTGTAAAAAACTAAAAAGACATGGAGCTGAAAATCCTCTTAGCCCATCAAGGCCCTTTCCTACCATTTCTGACAGTAGTGGCAATTGTGATTCTGGATCCAAAGAGCTGAAGAGAACATTTCTTGCCTGTTGGCTTATTAATACCTACCAGTATTATTAATACACTTACCAGTATCCCGTCTACTGCAGAATCCAGAATGAGAGCCTGATCATGTGTAAATGTGTTCAATAGACATGCAGCAAATCAGGCAATTTTTTTTCCACTGAACATTTTGTCAAGGATGATTACAGATCTGCCTCAGACATAAAGGTCTATAGAGTAAGCATGGCAAAGGCTCCACTCCAAATATTTTCATATTTGTTCCAGAGCAATCAGTGTCCTTTTGGGGTGTTCAATAGCAGCCAACATCAGAGTGTTCACTGAAAGTTACAACACTTATAAATAAATACACAATCCATTGGCTTTGAGGGAAGTTTGTCTGTAACCCAGGCAGGCTGGAAAGTGCTTAGCAACTAACATAGGAGCAAGGATTTTCTTTAGGAAGTCATCCCATGAGTAATATGACAGTGGACCTTTTTATTTTTCTTAGATATGACTCAATTCTTCAATTCTTTTTGTAGCTTTTTTTTTTTTCCTCAGTTTTGCTGAGGTCAACAAATATAGGAATTTTCCCTTTTATCAGTCTGACAGTTATTACCTTTTTTATTTCCTCCTAGTTCTTCTATTACAAGGTAAAGACAAACCAAGGGAGCTTATGACCTTTGTAGAATCATTCAATATTTTGTTTACTCCTATCTGCATGGCTGCAAGGGCTAACAAATGCCAATTTAAAAATATTTATTTTTCGTTGCTGTAAAGGCAAATATCAGTCACACTTAATGTGGATATTATGTGGAACAGTGATTCTGGTGGAACATGGGTGTCAGCTGGAAGAAGCTCAATGAGTTTCTTGCTCTGTATTAATTTATTTGAATGCTGCTAGAAGAGCATTATCAGTATCATGTGTCTGAACAAGGTCTATTTAGCTTGTATTTTATATCTAGAACTGTAGGAAAGAGTTGCCCCTTTAACTGGTTGACGCCCAGCCATGGTTTTCATGCACTGTCAGCATGTCCTGTTCTGCAAGTATTTTTTTGAAAGACACACCCTCAACTGTACAGTTGCTCATTCCTCTGAAGTATGACATTCTTAGAAAAAAAAAATTACTTCGAAATTATTAGAGGACCCCCCGTCAGAATATATGATAAAAAAGATTCTGCCAAGATAATATGTCCATTAATACTGTCCCAGATTGATCCTTCTAGAAGCTAACTATTTTTCTTCCAAGTTTTGTTTTTAAATTTCCCTGAGCTTTCTTGAGAACCATTTACTCATCTGTCTCTCACCAAAAAAATCATACACTCAGTGTCTACCAATGCCAATGACTTTCAGAAGCCGTCATCTTGTGGGTGCCATGAAATATTCACTAGGACAGCTCAAGCTAGTTTCCAAATATAAGTATCTGACTGTGGATTATTTCCAGATGCAGATGGGGCACAAATCAAAATTCATATGAATCTTATTTTAAAAAAATATCCCTATAACAAAAGAGCTTGCTTGGATGACTTACAGAATAGATAAAGGAAGTTATTACTGCAAATGAAGTACTCATTAAATTAAATATTTTTCAATGATTAAAAGAAACCCATGTTAATCTACTAGGGAAAAGTTATGTGCTAAGGCACCAATGACATTGCTTTATGCATATTTGGATATAAAAGAGCAAAATAACTTTGAGCTTTCAGATGTGAAAAGGTATCTTAAGAACAAACTGCAGGTTTCTTGGACATTTTTACAGACTAACAATAGTCAGTGTCCTAACATTTAATCTTTAAATCATAAAATCAAATGATGAGGTCTACTTCCTCGAGCTTCAGGAATCCAGAAACATGGCACATAGCCTATTCTTATCAAGGCAAAAAATGTGGGCACTTCCAGAGAGTAATTATGGCTTGTATTTGAGACTCCTGTAATGGGATGGAGGAAGGCAGCTGCCTTTTCTTGAGCTCAGGAATGCTGAAAAGTTACACTGGATGACTAAGTGGCTGCACTTCTGGCTCATGATGGAGTAACAGAGAGAGGTGGTGCATCAATGAAAACATGGCTATATTCTGAGGACTGGGACATCTTAATTTTACTGTACAGGAGAGAGGTGAGAGTATTGGAGGAGGGGAAAAGGGTGGGCCCTGTGCAGAGGGAAATGGGCATGACTTAATGGTATTGGTCTGGGAAGCTAGGAGAGCTTGTGTTAACAAGTACCAGATAGTGATATTCTGGTCAGAAAAGGATTACCCTTTAAGGAAATCCAATCTCTGTTTATGGGTGTATATGTTGTGTTTAGGGGAATATGAGTGGCCCAGGACCATCAAGAGCTGCACTAAATGTTGAGCTGTGTACACCAGAACTAGGCATTCCCAGCTTCAGTTTCTCTAGATCCCCTCTGCTCCACTCTACAACAGAAGAAGAACAGGATGGGTGGAGGTGGTGCTATAGGCAAAATATCAGGCAGCTAAGACTGGAAAACTCAAATTTGTCAATCTAATGAGTACAGCCTTTAGAATAATGCTGTGCATCAGTAGGGGCATAACTGGTAACCGGCTCTCAGACAAGAACCATTTTACTGTGCTTTCATAAATCCAGCCCCTTGAGAGGACATGGATAATGGTGACAGTATCTTGGGTACCCGGATAATGGTACTGGGTGACAGTGGATGGCATCCAGTGTATGAAACAAAACGTCTCTCACAGGCATTTTTATCTTGTTTAAATTATGAGAGATAATGCTAAGAATACATCCTCAGTTAATTATCCTCTACACCTTTTTCCCAAAGCTTGCATTATCTAATTTCAGAGCCATTTTCACTTGCTTTTTAGTCCATACATGTTCAGGGCACATTTTTCAAAAGCAAAACCATGGACAGTTCTATAAAAGCAGTTCTTGCCAGTGCAACACAAGAAAGCATCCTTGCTTCTGAGCTGCTGCATCACAGTGAGGTAACCATCTTCTTCCCTTTGCCATTGAAACTGTTTGTAGCTCATACCACCAAACTTCATCCAACTGTGCAACATAAGAGAAGAGTTGTAGCATGAGCTGGCAAAAGGATCTTTACTCATGATCAAAGTTTGGAATTAAAAAAAATATATAAAGCATCAGAAACAGAGTTAAATTTCCCTACATTTTGGGGCTTGGTGGTCCCAGCCAGACTTAGTGGCTGTGTCAAGGCTGAGAGACATGAAGACCTCCTTACTTCCTACCTATATCATGCATCCTGGGCATATCCTGCCTGCAGGTGTTTGGGTGTCAGATTGGTGTGTGCCATATATCTCATAACTTCTGGTTTCCTGTGGAGGGGAGGCTGCAGGCAGTTGGAAAGCCACGATGCATGTTTCCACACCTGGATGCCCAGTGAAGATAGACTGATAGCGCTCCCAAGCTCACTAACCCTGACTGTCAGGCCGAGCCATGTCTCCTAAGGGTGCAGGGGCTGTACTTCCACATGTCCGCTCCCATTCACTGTTGTGTGGATCCACACTGGGATCCATCCACTGGCACTGAGTGAGAACTCAGGGGTGAGGCCTCAGTCAGCATCAGCAGCCATCGTGCTAGGCATTTTCCTGATACTTAAGGTAACCTTTCCCACATGGATGCTGAGTGTGTATCAGGACTCTCCTGTGGCTGTACCACTAGAAGGTAAATACCTAACTAAGATTTTTGACTCCAAGATTAGAAATCTTTTTAAGGCCATCTGTAGCCTCAGACAAAAGGCAGCTTCATCCAGTTGACAAGGGTCTAGGTGGATGACTGATTATTTTAGGTGGTGAGTCAAAAGTGACTGGTTTTGATGACAACTTTGTTATTTCCTAGCTAGAGAAGTTGGTTCAACTTAAGTGAAACATAGTTCACATTTACCTTAAATAAGCAGGAACCCAATTTCCACTGAAAAATCCCTAGAAGATGAAGACCTGCTTACTTTGCTCCTATTCTTTACATTGATTACAGTGGCCTTTGGTTAAGGTCCTGAGTGAATTTTATGTTAACACATGCATGCTAAGTAAACATTTGTACAGCCAAAGGTTAGGGGGCTCATAAATCGGAAAGCTGAAGCTTTTGCTTTTGTCTGAACCAAAAGGAAAGACTTTGCTTCCTCAGACAGTACTGGTGGCTTTTAACTCTGGGTCTGGAGAGTCTGGCTGCAGAGCACAAAAACCCTCCCGAGGCTGAACTGTACATAGGGGCATCCACCTGCAGTAAGGTGCTGGGGGGGTTGTTCTGTTTTTCTTAGGCAGGTAAGTGCTGGCTGTGCCCCTGTCTGCCTGTGGGAACTCTCTGTGCTGGTGCATGCCAAGTAACTCAAACTGGCTATTTTTGCTGCCAGCAGTAGTAGCCTTGCTGATGGTTACCTCAGCTGGTGTGAACATCCTCAGCATCCTTGCTTAGCTTGTGCAGCCCAGGTTAAGTGCATGATGCAAAACCTTCAGCATTATTAGGTTAAGCCTACTCAAGAGTCAGTATTACTGCCAGTTGCAGTGTAGGCAAATCCCAAGGTTTACTGTGTTATTTGTGCTCGCTCCTTGGCAGTACTTCACTGTAAAAGTGCAATGATTACCCCTCCCTTTTAATACAATCCTTTCTTCAGTCATACTAATCTCCAAAGATTCTGAATCTAAAGAGCAGCCTCATTGATTTGCCAGCTAGATCAAGATAGAGGGGGAAAAAAAAGGCTGGAAGCAAACGTAGAATAGATTGAAAAGCTATGCAAAGGATGCATACATAGTCAAAATGTGAGGAGTAAAGCAATGGCATAATGTCAGCATCACTGGTGGTACAGCTAGAAAGGTTAAAAATAAATAAATCCTTTCTGAGTATAATCTGCTTCATTTGGGTATTGTGTGAGCTATGACGATTGCCTTTTGAAGAGCTCGAAAAACCTCAGACATGCTCACAACCATCACAAAGCATAACAGTACTTTTCAGCCTGCAGGAGGGACTTGGTATCCCCAAAAGTCTTTTGTGTTCCTCTGATTATTTAGTACCTACCAGCCACTAGCTTAAACATTGGTGACTTTAGGATGAATAACCAGAAATGGGCTATTTTTCTGGGGAGACAGGGAGAGAGTGGGAGGGATTTGCCTGCATAATTTTCCTAACCCGTTTTCCACCATCTCAGTGTTTGGGTGATATGGTATTTACAGGCACTGTTTCAACCAAAGGGAATGATAAAAGGAAAATAAAAGCATAATTCATGGATGAGAGCTAGTCTACAACCAGCCTGCACAAACATATGTCAAGACCTGTAGCTGGGGGAATGCAGATCAACTTCTCAAACAAAATGGCTCCTCCACCTACCAGTCATGGTTAGAAAGCAAAGGAGAGATCAGAGTTCCCCTAAACGGAAATGATAAATATCTTATTATGCCTCAATAAAAAGACTGTTCAGGCCCATACTCACCTGTCAGTCTTTTCCAGCAGGAAAAGGTTTTTTATATATATACATATATATAAAAATTATTTCTTCTTTTTTTTTTTTTGTTTTTGTCTTTGAAAGGGATAATTGCACCAGATTTCATCACAGTCCTCCTGTGGCAGATTTCTTAGAAGCTGAGCAGATAAACACTGTCTTCAGGGATTCTATCTAAACTCTTTACACACATTTGTTCAAAATGAAAATGTGAGCTGGCAGCAAGCCAGACTTCCCCCGTTTTCTCCTGCTTTCTTTCTGACCCCCGAGAGACACCATGGATGTGTACACACTGTACATGGGCCTTTCAGCCCAGAATTCTGATCATCTCAGAGCTGGGCTACTGCTAGAGAGAGAGCCTAAGTCTTTAGCTAATCTCAGGATGGTTTTACATTTTATGGCTACTAAATTTATTCAGAATTCACCTGTCCTTTCCTAATTGCATGGCAACATAAGCCTGTACATTTTAGGGGGTTATGTACATTGCCTTCAGAGGCAATTTGCACAGCTTCTGTTTCCTGCCATTTGCTTTACCTGTAGAGCTCAGTATAAATCCCTGCTGCAGGTCCACTCAATTAATGTGGAAGGGTCACTGAGCAGGCACAGGCAGGAAAAGTAGGCCATCAATAAAAACAATAAAAATTCAGTAGAACTTTGGATTCCCTCTGCAAATCAGTGACATTGTTCTTTTAGATGTCAAACAAAAATGTGTTACGGTTTACAAGATAAGCTTAGAGAACAGCTAAAAATCAAACAGAAATTTCTTAGCTACCTCCTTGTCAGCTGAGAGCATCACTGAGACCGTTGTTACCAGCATATCTAGTAAGCTTGCTGCATGCAAATAGCACTTGATTTATTTCACAAGCTCCCAGATAAACCCAGTGATCATTTGAATTGCTGTTAGCCTGAAGCACGCTACAGAAGCATGGAGAGTACTCAGGAAACAAAAACTCAGGGAAATATGTGTGAAATGTAATCCTGTTATCATTTGCCACATACTGAACTCATGTGTCACCAGCACAGGAAATGAATAAGCTATAGATCAGGAATATCCCCTGGACCTAGGAGACAAGCTGTAGATGGTTTTTCATTGAGCTAACCTCATAATCTAGACAAGCTTTCAAAATGTGTAGACAGTGCTCTCCTTATCCTGGCAATACCGCCCACATTTTTTTCCTTGCTTCATGTTTATGATTGTGCTTAATTGGCCAAAATGATTGACATGTTTCTGCTTCAATACAAATTCTCCTGGGTCAAGGGTTGGGGCTGAGCAAGGGGATTAGAAATAGGCCTTACTTGATGTTAATGGATTCCTGTCTAGTACAAAGCAAGCAAGGATGAAAACAATAATACTACATTTTTCCAGTAGAATCATTCCTGCTTCTTTTCTTCAGTTGCCAAAATTAAATATGTTCTTTATGTTTCCATTTTCAGTGTGGCATCAAATCATGAATATTAATGTTTGCTGTGATGCATTTTATAATCAGTTGATTCATTATTTAATGGTGGACTTATTGCTTTTTCCTCCATTCATATCTAGGACACCATTTTTACATTAAATTTTTAGTTTCTGAAGATACAACTGACATAAGAATGTGGTGCACAAAGCAAAAAGCAGATGGGGTTGTCACCTGTGAAGAGACTGAGAACAAGCTTTATTTCCCTCAAGGAATCCTGTGTCTGTATGCCACTATCATGAAAATGTCCATTTTCTGGCTCAAATCTTAAGCCAAAGAAGTCCCTGCCAAGCAATTACCTGCCTGTTTTGGCATTCACTGCCTGTATTATGTCTCAGAGCCATACATCCCTGGAGATGGGATGGGAAGTTCACAGGCTGGGATTATCTAGGTGGCTGACCAAACCAACACTGTGGTGGTACTTCATACTGCCTTTATTTCTCCTTAGCAATTAAAGGTGTGACTCTCCCTGTATTCTTAAAGGGAAAACTCTAATGGCACTATATGGTACAGTTGCAGTACTAAATCCACAGATGGTAAAAGTCATCCTCAAGCTGAGGGTGTGTGAGCTACCTGACTCCATGGGGCTTGAAGTGTAGAATTTAGTTATCAAAGATATCTGCGTCTACTACAGTCATCAGCAAAACCACTGTCCTAGTTCTGCTGACTACAGTTTCCTGCCCCTGCTACAGGTGCATGAGAATGGAGGTGAAGGTCTGCTACTTAAAAAGACGCCCCAAATCTTCTGAGATCTAATAACGACTACAAGCTCAGACTGTTTGTTTTTACCATGTCTTTGAGAATCCTGCTCCTGTATTTGAAATTCAAGTGAAATTCTCTTTGGCCGTCTTGAGTCTGCACACATCATGTGCCAAGCAGCAAGGGGTGCTCAGGAAAGTTGGAATTTATTTTGGACATACAGTGCTATCCTAGCACAGAAATTTCAAAACCCTCAAGAAGGAGTTTAAAGCCCTTTGTTTTCTGAAGTTCACAGTGTCAAAATCATGTATGTGGCAGAGATCTGCCCCCTTCCCTCTCCTTCTCGTCATTCTCCCTCTGGCTGTCACAGAGCTCTCAGACAATAATCAGCTTCCAGATACCTTGCCCTGCAGTCCAGACTGTCAGCTATGGATAAGAGCTCTGACCTTTATATTCAGAGCTTAAGGTGTCTCTGTAGTAATAACAGCTCTTTAGGGAAGGTAAACTATAGGTAGGGTGATCCCCATCTCTGCTCCACAGGTAAGCTGCAGCCTGAGCGAGAGCTCTGTGACATGAGCATCATCCCTCCTAAAGGAGGAAGATTTGGCTGAAGAAATGCAAAAGCATCCCCTCCTTCCCTTGTCAGGTCCTCTGCTGACTTTTTTTCTGTGTTATCATGAAAATTGGTCATGGGGCCTACATTACTGAGACAGAACATTAGAGCAGCTGGCATTTAATCTGACTGAGGATGGCATGTATAGCTGCACTCCCTCCTTGTTTAAACTGTGCTGAGTCATTTGTGATGAATAGCTCTAATGGCCGTGCAGATCAACCATACTGCTGGGTTTTGGTGTTCCAGGAAGGTAGGATAAGGATTATTGAGGCTTTACAGAGGAGATTAAGTGCAACCCACATTGTAGGTATAGTAAAGAAAGCAGAAGCAAAAAAAAAAAAAAAAACCAAAACAAAACAAGAAGAAAACTACCCGACAAAACCAAGACCAAAAACTTTAAAGAAAAAGCATTGTGAAAAAAAAGGTTGGATTATTTCTTTTCATTTTGTGATTCAGAAGTGCTTAGAAAGAATACACCTTATGATTATACATTTTACTTCTCACTGGCAGCAAGACTAGAAACTCTCTGGAAAATGCCTGTGGACTGAACTGTGCAAAATATACCAAAAAAGGGTTACTAAAAGGCCTCAAGTATTTGATCAATTTCAAATTTGTTTCTTGTGACTGAACTTTTGTGTCATTTGATATGTCACACCTGACATGAATTTTCTTTTGCCATGGTCTCTGTGTTAATGTTCAAGTTGCAAGCAGGGGGAATAGAGGCAGAGATGAAGGCAAACAGCCAGGAGTCCTAGTCTTTGAAATGACCCTCCTAAGAGCTTTAAGTGAAAACATGTGTAGATTTTTTAAAAATGTAAATAAATCCCTCATAATTATTCTAGAATTCTTACCCTTTTTGTTCAGCTTTGCTTCTAGCCAAGAAACTGTCTACAGTCTTAGTCTAAACACATCCTCCTTGTCTTTAATTTTTCATAATTAAACACATTTTCCATAGAGTGTAATCCAACTGGGGCAGGTGTAGATGACTGCCTTTCCATGCTGTTATAAATCGAGGCCCTTGCTGCAGAAAGAGGGGAGAACCCTCTGAGCATGCCCAAGTAAAACATGAACAAACACAAGGCCCAAAACAGATTTAATTGTCTCTGCAGTTTGTCAACCCCTTCTCTGACCCCACAGCACTTGGCTGAAACAAGAAACAAGCGCAGGCACATCTGCTGCATTTGCTGCAGTCCTGCATGTGCCTGGAGGAGGTGCATTGCTTGCAGGTTGTGAGCAGCCCCGATGGCTGCAGTGCGTACCTCTGCATTTTGAGATATGTGGGAGTGCTCCCAGAACTTCCCAAAAGAGAATGGTGGCTTGCTGATTTACCCTTAGTTTTTCCCATGTGATGCTAGCAATGATGCAGCTTTCTACTACATTTAAATGGCAGCCTGCATATGTCAGAATTTCCTAACAGTCTGTGACAGCATGTCCAAATTGCTGAGGCATTTCTTGTAACTCAGGAACAGCTGATCAAGCGTCCTCCCAAGACTGACGTAAAGGAAGACTAGGATGAGAAACCTCCACTTCTCTGCTTTAAAGAACTGACTTTACTTGTTGACCATGATTTGAATATAAGTGGAGCTCTGGTTGAGGTTTGGAAACATGAAGCATAGACTCTTAAAATCCTGCAAAGTAACCAATAAGAGTTGCTCTTTGCAGTTAGATAACTTTGGTGTCTAAAATATTCAAGGAATTTCCTGTAGTAAGTAGAGAAAAGTACAAATTGTACTGAAAACTCGGACACAGCTGTATCTGCTTATCTTAGGTAAAATTGAGAAGCTTTCAAAGGATGCTGCTCTTTGTGCCTCTTTACATCTGGTCACCTAAACACAGAAGTTGCAAAAAAAAGATTTGCACCAAATGCAAAAAATGGATGTTTGCGGTGTTTCAGTGTTATCTGCAGCAGATCAGTTCTACAAGAATTTCAGAAATATCAGAAGAATTGAGTATCTATATTTTCAAAAGTGTCTCTAGTTCAAAAAGGACCCTTGTCTTAGATCTGTTTATCTTCAATTGAACAGATTCTCTTTATTGCTTTTACCCCCTTACTAGTTAGCTCACTCTCTTTTTAAACTTAATTAATCTGCTGACATAGAAGATGGTGTTGTGAGTGAAGAGGTCTAAGACCCATTTCCAAGCAGTTACTCATTTCAGGTGCTCCTTCTTCAAATCATTAGATGTACAGTTTGTAGGACCGTAGTCCTCTGAGGAAAACAATGCCAGGAGATGCTCAGCACCTAATTCCCGCTAAGGGAATGAGCAGCACCCTTCAAGGGCCCTGACACGAGGAAGCAGAGGCTCTGCTCGGCAGAGACATATGAGGGACAGAGCAAACTTAGCCAAAGCCTGCTTCCTCAAGTCTTTCACTTATTTAGGACAAGCACAACAGCAGGTCTACATGTATATTTCCTGTGTGCTTGAAAGCACCTGCTTACCCCTACTACATGACTGAAAAGCCCTGTCACCAGTATTACAGTCACTGAAGCAACCAAGTGCAAATCATGTCAATTTAGACCACCATCCTTTTGAGATTATTCTATTTTTCATTTCTTAAATCTTTTACAGATGGTCTGTCTCCTGATATTTTCTTTGATTCTTAGTTTACACCTGGAGTTTTACAGAGATTAATTTTCCTGCTGACATTTCTTGATTATTTGTCCTGTCCCGCTCTAACTTCATTATGATTCAGCTTTTCTGTTGTTCTGCTTCTGTGGAAGTTGCATGGTACATAGTTACATAGTCTATTTCTAATATTTACCAGGCGTATCTTCAGAGTGAAGGACTTTGCCTTCTAAATCTTGGATTATTTATGTTTTTGCTTGCTTCTCATATGTCTTTTATGGTTTCCTCAGGAAAAAGAAAAAGCATGCATGATGTACAGTTTGGCACGCTGCGGACAAACACTAGGTATAATCAGGGATTAAATGACGCAGTGTTTTAAATTGGAAAAAAAAAAGAACTTTGTGACTGGAAAATTTACAATCCATCATGATGTCTGTGCACAACTGCAGATGTTATGTTAGCAACGCTAACATCCAGCAAGGTAGAGGTCATCTCTCTCTCACACTTGTCAGACTTGAGACCATATTTGAGATATGGCTCATATTTGATGTTCCTGTTTGCATTGCTTTCAAAATTTTCAATGCAAACACAAGCTACAATAAGTGCCTTTCTTTGCATGCAGCTCCCCTTTTTACCCAACCATGCTGCTAAGAAACCAAACAGCCCTGCCTTGCCCCGTGAAAGGGGAGAAGGCTGTTCGAGCAGCCTAGGCCGTGTGAGAGCAAACAGGAATGACTCACCAGCCAGCCGAGGGGATGTAATCCGACTTTGACACCAGGTGATGGATTTGAGAGAACAGATCTTTGTAGATCCCTAGGTCATTTCACAAACAAGCAGGGCAGGTTCCACCCTTGGTGTGAGCTAAGCATGCACCTAAGTGCACTGAAACCCAGGGGGCTTCTGCTTAGATCCCAGCACTGATCTAGCTTCCTTTCATCAGTGGCTATTAAACTGACCACAGCCTCCACCGCAGGAAGTTCCTAAACTGCTCAGTGACAGCAAAGAGAAGTGAATACCAGAGGAAGGAATGCTCTGTTGTGCCCTTCTTCTCATGGGTTTTCATTAAACTGATCTAACATCAATGACATGATGAAGGCCAGGATCTAGTACGCCATTCCTACAATTCATTAATCCAAACTACATGAATTAGGTGACAGAATAGTCTTCTTGGCCACTGCAACTCTAGTTCTACCAGCGTAAGGAGACCGAGTGAAAAAACAGGTTCACTGATCAATATTTAACTTGGTTTGCTGATCCAAAAAGACAATAAGGAAAAACATGGCTAGTGTAAGGATGGAGAACAAACAGACACAGTACAAATGGACATGAATAGAATATTTTCTAGTCCATCTTTGTCTCTGCGGGTGTTGAGTGTTCCCAGTTTTCATTCTGATGTGCAAAGAGAAGAGTTCCCACTTCCAGAGCCACAACTGCCTCATGCTCTTTGCAGTGTCCTTGTCCCATGAAGAACCCTAAAAGAACCCTGAAGAACAGAGTCTGAGACCAACATTTGAGAAACTGGCTGATGATGTCGAGAGACAGTACTAGCTTTCCAGCCCATAAGGAAATGTAGAAAGATGAGTGAAAAATACAGCACAAAGACATAAAGAGGGAGAAAAAACCCAAACAAACCAAACAACCCACCCACACAATAAACAAGGAAGCAAACAAAAAAACAGAAGAAGGTGTCTGAAATCTGAAAGGCTCCAAAAGTGATCTTGTTATAGATACAAACTATGATTCCATTTTCTTTGAAAGAGAAACTAAGCAAAATCTTAAAGCCTTTCAAAACTTCTCTCCTTTCAAAAAAATTACCCATAAATTCCAGATGAACACATCATGAGCTTTCTCTGTTTTTCATATAATTTGTTAGCTGCAAGCTTTCTATGTCCTTTCATTTACCTAAGTCTTGTCTTTTCAAGCCCAATTTACTGGATTAACCTTTTTGCTCAGATAGCCAAGTTTAACTCCAAGATAAGCCTCACAAGGGGATTTATGTGAAAAATAACTTTTCAACCTCCAGAGCCTCCTCCAGCTCTGACTTAGTCATGAAGAGTCCATACCAGCTGACCTGAAGGCCATCCTGGCTTGGTGCCTGGCTATAACTCACATGCTTCTGAACATTGGCCAAAGGAGTCTGTCAGAAAGCAAAACATATGGAAGCTGTTTTTCTGTGAACTGTGGGGCCTGAATATTGAAGTAAGAGGTCCAGCAAACAGCGATAAGGCTCATCTTCAAAGCAGGAAAGAAATAGTGCCTCATCATGCCTAAGAAATGCTTTGGTAGCAATTATGCAGAGAATAAGCATCAGGAATTTTGTGATTCGTTGGTATCAGGCTGGTTTCTCCACTCAAAAGACCAAGCTGATGAAATGAAGGCGAATATGGGTGAATGAAAGCTAATTTGTCCTGATTATGATAGAAACAGGGGTTAGTGTTCCTCATGGTGAACTGCAGTAGTTTTGCCTAGATCTGTTGTGAGTTCTGAGAGAGAGACAACTCAAAACTACATCACGAGCCAAAGTAAAATAGGATGGACATTGAAGAAAGAGTTCTCACAAAGTCCAGAAGTAGCAACGCACAATTATGTGAGTATGTGAATTGCACTTTTTAGCATATGAAACATCTCTGAACGTCCCTGGGCTCCACTGTTCTGTTATGTCATGACAGAGCAGCCCACAGATGCTGGTGTCAGAGAACTGGCCAATACTCTGGCTGCAGATGGTCTGATTAAAACTGCTAAATTTTGTAGTGGGGAGGAAGCACAATGACCTGCCCATTCTGCCCAACTCCAGCATTCAGAAACCTTGAATAACACCTTCCCCTCCGGACACCCTCTCCTTTCTCAATCAATCACAGGACTGACTTAACACCATGAAAGCAGACAATTTCGTTTTACAGTCTTTTTATGTGTGTTCTGGTGTTGGAGCATTTAGAACTTTCATTTCCAGGCACTGTGGGTGAGAAACATACTCCTTTAAAAATAAAGTGAGATTTTCAGGCAGTAATCTCTGTGCAGCAGCTATAGTTTTCAGAAAAAAATGTTCAGACTAAAAGTGCAAAGCCTGTGACTGCTCATAGACTCCCTGTCTGCACGGGGCCTTATGCAATAAAGCCCCAGTCTGGCTGACACCCCAAAACGTTCACAAATTTTAAGTGATAATATGATAAAGACATAATGTATTTTTTTCTGTCCTGTTCAAGATAATCCTGCATGAGCACAGTTACCTAGCTAAAGAGATCTGTCTTTAAAACCAACTAGAAAAGACATTGACTCTCCTGCATACCAGTTGCTAACCGCCATATTTTCAGGCTTTCTAACTTCACCAGTTAACAGAGCAATAAATGGGAGATATTTAATATTTTAATTTCTGCTAAAACCTGACCACGTGGGAGATAGTCCTATTTTTACTGTGATATATTCCTTTTATGGGAGAAAGTAAGATCCAGTTAGTGCTGGAATCTTTGCAAGATGAGTGTTCACTGGTGAGCAATTCGTATTTGCAATTTCTGCACGATATAAAAATACCATTAAAAATATACCTCCTTAAAAAGAGCAATTGCCAAATGCTGTCTTGCAAATTGCCTTTGAGCCTAACCATGTTATTTAGTTTTTGTAAATGTTGTTTAGGATTTGGTCTACTCTGCTGCCACAATCCCATTTGGCTGTCCCTTTAGGTGATGCTGGCCTGAGCTGTCCCGTTGCAGCTGCCCTGAACTTTTCCTCGAGGAGCTGTGCTCACAGCCACATCCAAGTGTGCTCACCTGGGAGCTGTGCCACAACTGGGCAGCCATGGCACAGTGCTCCTCTCAGCAAAACCAAGCCAACCTTAATAGGAAGAGAAGAATTCACAGTTGGTTTGATGCAAGCCTTAACTGTTGAGAATTAGCAGTGGAATTTGTCTACCACTGTGACTGGCTGGATACTGAGGAAGTGCCTCCAGGGAAGGCCAGGCTGTGGGCATCTGACCCACGTGCAGATATTTTTTTCCCAGCATATCCATCCACAAACAGTACACAGTGCAATTGCAACACAAGGTCTCGGAGTTCGCCATTCAGCTGCTGGTGCTGAGCCTTGCCTGGTTTTCTTTAGAACTACTGAACTGATAAAGACAGGCTGAAAGGTCTATCTGTCTCTTCCAAGAGTGCATGTGTGTGTGTGTGCGTGTGTGTGTATTTTATGGCCAGGAATTTTCTGCAGTGTTTCTCACTTACTTTTGTGATGGGCACTAGGCCAGGATAACTGTCTGCCTCCAACCTGAATGAGCTTATAACTTTATGAAGCATTTTTCACTGATGCTTTGGGAACCAGGAAAATGGACAGGCTGTGCAACTCCAGAGACCTCCAAAGAAGTGGGCAGCTCTCAGCTCTGAGTGCTTGTATATGCTATCTTGCAGGCCACATATATATAGGATTGATTACTGGTTTTTTACTGCATTAAAGCAATGTAACAAACTTACAAGGGCAATTTTATGAACATTTCTATGTTCCTTTGATAGGGGGAAAGATTGAGTACAACTTAGTTTCTCAATTTTCCTTCTGTGCCTGAAGAGCCTGAAGCAACCCTATGGCTTGTTGCACCATTTCTCCAAATGGAGATTTTAATTTATAATGTTGTCCACAGGATCTGACAACAGGGCTAGTAGACTGCATCACTAAATTAAACAATGGCCTGTTCCCCAGCAGGAGGATTGATGAATAGAAAAAAGGGCACAGAAGAGTAAAAGTACATAAGAATCTTTCTCTCTACTCTTTGCTATTTCTTCCATCACAGGTAGGTCCCCTGCACAGCAATTTCATTTTAACAAGGTAGCCACTTCAGCTTGACTCTACACCTACATCATTCACAAATATATAAGCATCTCCAGAATGAGTTCCTGTACCTTCTCATACAACAAACAAAAAATAAAAGACATATAAGAAGATGTTAAAGACCTGATTGAAGTTAAAAAAAAGGTAGGAAAATTTGAAGATAATGAGGCCAGCCTATCCTTACTTCACCTAGAGCTCCGGAAGATTAAAGAGATCATTTATGATATCAACTATTGCTGGGAAATATGCTAAAATAAAAGAGAAGACAGGATGCATTGGGTAGTGGCAATGGACTGATTTAATCAAAAAGTCTGAGCATTTAATCTGAATTTCATTCCCTTTGGCAATTTATATAGAGAACACAGGGCCTCCAGCCAGCTTCCCCCACTATGCTGTGTGTACAGAGCTGAGGCTATCTCTCGCATATCATGTCTTTTAAACATCAGATGTCTGCCTACCTGTCTGCTCAGGACTGCCAAACCCAAGCACTTAAATATAATTTGTGGACTCTTTTGGGTTCACACACTCCCCATAAAGACAACCAAGATATTAGGTTAAAGATCACAAGGGTTTATAAATCATACTTTTTATCGGCCTTCAGTCTCCAGCCGAGAGATGTGCACCTCTCTCTGAGAGGCTGCACTCAGAGACCTGCGGTACTTGTAATTTGCTTTGAGAAAAATGGGAAGTGAGCTGAATTTCCCAGGAAAGTTGCCTGCTTCCCACAGCTGAAGCCTAAGGAGAACTCCAAACATCATGGAAAGTCTGGAAGTCATGCTGCATGCTTCCAGATCTGCAGTGCTGAAGGAAGCCAAATACAGAGGAATTCATGGAAGAAGCAAGAGGCATGTATCTATACAGACAATTTCTTTCCTTGCCCCTGTGGAGCCCTGACTTTTGTTCTTTAATCTAAAATTAAGAAAAAACCAACCAAAAAAAAAAGCATATAAAGAATATATCCTACTCTTGTATGTTGAAAGCTTAACAGCAGGCAAAATTATTAGTGCCATGGAAAAAACAATTTGACCACGCAAAAAGCTCTCATGTGCTAAACGTTCAAAAGGCCTTTGTGGATTTGAATTGGGTGTGTCAAGGGAAGTGCGAGGAAGGAAGTTTCAGGTGCAAATGACTCTCATGCTGTTACATTTCCAGTCTATTAAAAATGATATATTTTTATTTTACTTTAGAAACTTAAAGGCAAGACAGCACTAATATAATGGCACATTTTAACACAGGCAGTGAAAAATAGGATCATATTTGATGAAAAGTCACATTTTCAAATCCTTAGCTTATTTCTACTAAATTAGAAGCAAGGAGGGAAGTTAACATCTGATTTGGGCTGACAGGTTTGCAGCCAATGCTGTTTCCCGCTACTATTTTCCAACATATTCTTTGCCCCTGAGAGTCTTTCTGTAGCAGAATGCTGGCAGTGGCAGAACCCAGAAGAAGGAACTTGGCTGTTTGCAGAAAAGGATCATTCTCATTAGGAGATGTCAGCTGCCGGCTGGCTGCTGAGATTTACAAGAACTGGTTCCAAAACTCAAACGCTAAGGGCCTCTTTCTCTCTTCTCCATCCTACTTTACACTGGAGCAAGGAAAGTCAAGAACTAAAATGGAAGAAGAAAACTCTTCCAGAATTGATTTGTCAAACAGAGCTGAAAGCATAAGCATAAACAGACAAGCATGTTTTGCCCTGCCAGGCAGCATCAGAGAAAACATTCACTAAACAATATCCCCTTTTATAATGAAAGTCACGGCAGTCCTTACTAACTAGTGCTGTTCCTGGGGCCACAGCTACAAAAATGTATGTATAGTTGAGATCTTGTGGCCTCTGCAAGTCTGGTTGTGCCCAGGACTACTCATTCTATGAACTTACATTTCTCTTTAGGCCATTAAAGGAACAGGGTTAACATCATTATACTGAACAATAATAACAAAGAAATCATTCCAGTGGGATATGGACCCAGAGCCTCAATGACACTTAGTATTTATCCCCAAAAAATCTGCCATTTTTTCTCTCCTGAACTCAAATTATCTTTGAGAACCAGATGTGAATGTCTAAGTGCTACTGGTGATGCTTTTGTGATATATGCATTGCAGTGTGTCTGTCAGGCTTTCAGTGAGACTGCAGATCTGCCTGGGGATGAGCCAGGTGCTTTATTCCAGACTTATGCCCTTTGGGGTTTTCCTGGCTCAGAGGCACACAAAGTGCATCCTGGGGCTATTTCTAAAATTATTACTTAAAATTTCCCTTCCCTCTGGGTCCTGTAATTGGACTGATGTTAGTAAGGTGTCTGGCTTTTCAGAAAAGTACTTTAGAAGAAAAATCCTAACAATAATTTTAGAGTGTGTTTTTAATTATATTCTGTTTTATTACCCACCACCATGACCCCATGAAGCAGGGGTTGAGCATATGGCAAAAGAATTTTGTCCTGACTTGAAAATGGGTTTATTACTTGTCAAGTAAAAGTCAAAGACTGAATTTTTATGCAGATCTTTTGAATGCCAGATCACCAAACATACACAAACAGACACACATAAGTTTATTTTCTATACTGCACATACCATGTGCATGTATGTATGCATCTTAAGGCAGATATTCTGCCCAGCTAATCAGTCTCTACATGCAAAACCCAGTGCTTCCCACTGAATTCAGAGGACAGACCCAAAGGCATATAGATTTTCTTTCTGTTCCCCTCCTCAAATGATTTCTGTTACCTTTTGGAAATACAAAAAAATACCCTGTAAGTAGTTATATAAAATAACCAGTCACCTCTGTACTCAAGGGAGGAAATTATAAATAAGCCCAGGAAATGGAGGCCTGTCTAGCCTGGGCTCCCAGGAACTCTTCTAAGGTATTATGTTTTTGTGTGACCCTACATCCATGAGCCACAGGAGGTATTTCCCCCAAACATATCATGCAAAATCACTTTTCCCCAAAATCATTGTGAAGAATTTCCATGCTTCCCAACAGCTGCTGACGATACTTTTGAGGTACAGCTTGCTCTCCTTCTGCTGGAGATCCCTAATGTGGCTTTGCATGAAGCTACCTATACCTTGATAGTACCAAGGGCTGAAATTAAGCTCTGTGGCAATGTCTTCCCCTGCCATCCTCCCCTCCTTTTCCTAAACATGCAGGGTGTGGCAGGGGAAGTCTAATACCATGGGCATTGGCTGCAAAAGACTACGTCATACAAGAAAGTGGAGCGCAGACAGAAATGTTCATTTGGGACCCCTTGGTTCACCACCTGGGTCTCAGCTCTCCTGGATGAGGGAACTGACTAGTCAGCCATGAGATGTCAGCTTTTACAACTCCGCACACACTTCCTACAGCTGAGAGGTACAAGACATGTACAACACACTTTGGTGGGCCATGAGAGGAGGAGGTCCAGCAGTACACTAGTGTTGTCTCCTCAGGGACCCACCTTTCCTACAGGGGATGGAAATGGTTCAAGCTTGGGGCACTGAGTGCCTGTGCAAGCTAATGATGGCTCCCTTGGGAGCTTCTGATAACTCCTTCCCTCTCCCTGCCAGGTATATAGATTAAGCAGCATCCACTGTTGGGAGTGGACCTGGCAGTACCAGGTTAACAGTTGAACTCGATAATCTTAGAAGTCTTTTCCAACCTTAATTAATCTATTATGATTTTACAAGTCCTATGACTTTATAATATAATGAGGTCAGACCTAGGGTTGCATCTGAACTGTTAGAGCCCTCAAAATTGGTAAAGTCCCTCCTCCTTCCATTTCTCCCTGGTTGCCTCTGACCCAGGATAAAATGTACTAAGTGCCTTTCCAAATTTTGGCTCTAGTTGCTAAAGGAGTGACAGAGGAATTGTCCTTTATCTCACAGAGTTGTTCTGAGTACCCAAAAGATTGTGAAGTATTCAGATAAGAGCACAATGGCAAGATAAATAACTAGGAATCAACACAAACTCTCATGATATGGTGGAAGCACACAGCTCCCGAGGTCCTCATTTCTTTATCAAACACTAATCCAGTACCTAACATTGTCTTGAAGTTTAGGGGGGCAGAGGGAGAGGGGATGTCTGTTTTGGGGAAGGAAGGAAACTCTTCTTTGATGGATAGCTTGAAAAATGACAGCTATATGACACTACCAAGAGGTCTGGGATATTTGAGTTGAGGAGGGAAGATGGATTATTGGTCAGGGTTTGATGAGCCAGCTAAGAGCGTTTGACAGATTTCTGAACTATATGATGAAAAATGTGTACTTTAAACATTTTTTAGATTAGCTTTTTATACAAATATATATGGGGAGGGGGCTTTTGAAAACCTCTGTAAATATTAATCTGTGATGGTCAACTGTCAGTCCAGTCAAGTTCACTTTGACATGAAATTTCTACCACACAACACTGGTTGCACTTGGGTTGAACTTAATTAGAGATGTGCAGCAAAATCTTTCATGCTGCTTTTCCACCATTTTGGAAATTAAGATCTCTCTCTGTCACACAGGTGTTAATAATAACAATGTTATAAATAAGTTTAAAGTTGAGTCTTTCCAAATTTGCAGCCACATTTGTCCTTTAAAGGGTGTCACAATGGATATGGCTCCAAAACCTGATCTATTATAGCTCAGGGAATCTGTAGTCTTTAGTTTAGCTCCTTTTATAACTGCAGTTTTTAAAGTTATCACCAGATGTATGTAATTACTCAGAGTTGCTGTAAAATCAGTCTCAGGGAAAGGAATCTATTATTATGACTGTAATTTTGTTACAAGATATGGAAGCAAAATTATGCTTATAAGGTTCTATTCTTTGATTAAACTCATTGCTGACCTATTAAAGAAATTTAGCTTTTTTCTGTTTACATTAGGAGTTTGATTTGGTTTGCTTAAGCCAGGGCCTCAAACACTAGATTTTGCCAGTTTATTCACTTGGATAGTGCTAGTGTGATCGAGGTCATGATTTTGTTTCCTCACACTCAGCTCACCAGCCCTACCCAATGATTAGGCTGTTGTACTTTGTCTCAGAAACCTAATGGAATGAATGCCTTTAGAGTGGGTTTGGTGAGGAGGTTACATATTTTTATTCCTCCATATGAGTTTTGCAGTTAAGTCAGGGGCTCTTAATTGTAGAGGACTGGAAAGTACGAAGTTTGAACGTCTTTTCTTATCTAAGTTTTTCTTGAAAATACCTGAAGTTGTTACACATATAGCTCTGCTCTGAAGCATTTTCCTGGAGCACTTGGAGGGTTTTCAAAGGCACTTAGAGTGGAAGGGGATAAGATATTACCAAGAGCTATTAAAAATATCCAGACATGATTATCTAAAGAGCTTCACTTGCACTAAAACGAGATTCTCAGTATGACTATACTTCATGAACAGTTATTCACACACAAGATAAACATCGCTTTACACATGTTTTCCCACTTTCCCTGGAAAAGCTCAACTTAAAAGCATGACAGGGTCTCAGATGCTCCACAGTTTTATTACTCAGGCTGTATGAAATAATATAATTAACAGAGCACAAATGCTAAAATGCTAAAAGAGCACTCTGTATTTTGCCTCCACTTCACAAATGCTGTTTTCAACTTTCTCCTACTTTGCTGTAAAGTTCTCAGGAATCTGCATTTCATTATTGCATCCCTATGAGCTTGGCATTAGAATACATACACTTTTGAATTGTTGTGCTACACACAAACCGGACAGTATATCTCTCATAGATCTGAAGAACGTAAGCAGCGTGTTTTACATATTAAGGATCACTTATCGACTCATACACATTTCCCCTTTCTATTTAACACTCTAGACTTTAATATATGGCATAAAGGCCAAATGCATTGCTTTCCTTTTCAGATCAGAAGAGATAACACAAAAATTATAAAGAATGCATGAAGCTCTAAATATAGCACTGGATTTCAGCTAGTTTAATGCTGCTTCCTGTGCAATGGAAGTGTGTTTTACCTCTGGTATGCAAAAGCAATATGTACCCAAGGCCAAGATACAGCATTTAAGAGCCAACAACTAAACGCCAGGCACTGGAAAAGCATGGAAGCACTTCACAAAGGTGTTAGCTTGGCCATTAATGGCAGCTTTACTGTTGGCTTTGACCAATATAAAAATAAAGTAGATCTCCGTGGAATATTGCAGTCAAGCGTTCAGAATCTGGTGCACTTAGAGACTATTTTAATAAAATGACGACAATAATGAACTGTAGTTTGACACAGTGTAGGCAATAAA
Organism: Dryoscopus gambensis; assembly: GCA_013389985.1. Lineage (NCBI taxonomy): Eukaryota > Metazoa > Chordata > Aves > Passeriformes > Malaconotidae > Dryoscopus > Dryoscopus gambensis. The sequence continues at coordinate 130,735 of WEIT01025432.1, forward strand.
CTCAATGAAGTCTGAAGCAAGCTCCCAGAAATGAGGCAGCCAGAGTAAAATACAGCGACTAACTGTTATATGACCAAAGCAAAGAAAGTACTGAGGGAGTAGATTCCAATGCACTCAACAATGGGAATAACTCTAGATAGAAAGGATTCTCTCATTCAAATGTCAGTGAACAGACTCAGGTATCTGCTTCTGCAAATCAGAGCAAAACAGAAGCAAATATTAAGCCCTAAATGAAAAGTATGCAAAAACAACATAGAGAACAGAAAGCCAGATAAGAACAGCTGGACAGTCTGTGAGAAGATTCCAAGACTAGATTTTTAAGGGCTATAGTTCCCCTGTGTTCCACAGGCTAGACCGTAGACTTGTGCCCAATGGGTGCAATGTAAATGAAATTCTGAAAGCAGACTAACAGCAAAAAGTGAAGGTGGCAAAACACGAGACCCATCAAGGTGCTACCCAGTTAACCACTGTCAGTTTTTACCCTGGAAATAGCCATAGGAAAATATCCCTTCTACACCTGCAGAAAAGTGTGACATTTTTTTCCCAAAAAAGCTAACTTTCTAGATAAGAAATCCAAAGCACATGAATGAAAGAGAATCTCAAAATTTCAGAAGGCCACTTGCAGGGGAGAAAAGGGACTATGTGACGTATCACAATCATAAGATAATGAGCTAAGCATCATTGCCCAGACAGACCTCGTCAATTTAATTCAGTAACTGGAAATTTCAGAGACAGAAATTGGGGCCTGGACTCTGAACATTGTATGCTGGCAGCTAAATGGATTAATTGTGCTTAGGAAGCCTCAGAGCTGGATTCCTTTTCATATCATTTTGTGGGGACAGGTCAATGCCTGGACCTTTGCAAACAGAAAATGATAAAATAGAAATTTTCACTCTTTGCAAGGAATGCCAGCATACAGCAAAAGCTGAAGAGATACCAAAATCAAGCTACCAAATTCATTCTTCACAGAGGTTTGGTTTAACTCTTTTTCCTCAACAAGGACCAGCTCTGCTAATTGTGTTACTACAACGCCCTTTTCTTGTGTTTTTCTATTCTTTTAAAGAACTGTCTCCCATGCAAGAACTCCCTCCTTGTAAATTGTCACAGGCATCAGATGGCAACAGCCTCTTTCTCTGAAGACACTTTTGTATCTGAATAATCTAATGTATGTTAATGCTCAATGGCAATAAAAGCAACACCAGCTTAGCCGGGCCTGAGAAGGGGTTAGCAAATCTAATCACAAGGGCAGGCAAATTAAAAAAATGATCAACCAACTAAAAATCTTTAGGAAAATCTGAAGAGGAAAAGGGAAGTAACTAAAAGGGGCTTACACATTTCAGACAGGAAATACCTCATGAAGGTTGTCTGCAAGGGTTGGATGCCTACACAGATATCTACACAGATATCCATCTACACAGAAATCAGTATTTGTCTTTTACTAAGAGCACCCCTGAGACCTGCTGAGAATGATGAAAGAATTATTACATGCACCTGAAAATATTTGTGTCTTATTTCCTGGGGCCCCCTTGTCCTGCTGACAGCATTATTTGGGAGATCCAGTAAGCAACAGCTGCTTGGAAGCATTATTCCTCTGTGACTCAAAACAAGGAAGGACAATGCTTTCCCTCCTAACCCCACTTTCTTTTTTTCAGCAAAGGAAGAAATGCAGCCTTGATTTAAGGTGTTGGACATTTCCATCAGAAAGCGAAGTCCAAAAGTAAAAGAGATGCCAACAGTGGAGTTCAAAGGAGCCAAACTCCAAAACTCAAGAGCCAGCCTCCAACCATACATAATGCAGTGTCTTCCTGTAGAAGCTGACCCTCTCAGTAGACATCATTCTAGCACAGAGGTGTGAGCTGGGCAGTATAAGAGCTACATAGCACAGCAACAGTTATACTCTACTGCCTTGTCTCTAACCGAGAAACAAAATAGTGAACAGACCTTTTCATTTCAGAATGGGACTGTTTATACCAATCCTGTATTTAGGAATTTTTAGATACCTTTTGGGAAATTAAGGGTGCTATTCAAGAAAAAAGACCTCGACATACAGAACCAACTGTGGCAGGCATGACATAAAGCATGATGGGGCAGGGAAGAAGAATCTCCAGCTGACCCATCAATTTTCTGTCCCTCCAAATTCCTAGAGATGTGTGTGCTCTTAGACCGCATCCCATGACCTGGCAGAGAAGAGGTTAAACACCAGCTCAGGGTAGCAACACACACTCAGAGTAACAAAAGTTCCTCAGATTAGTAAGACTGTGGATGAGTGATGATGATGAACATAATTGGCAGAGGGAACCTGATTTCCTGCAAGCAAAGCATGTAAGTGAGCAACAGAGAAGGTATTCAAGTCCTGGAGACATAAACTGTTCTTCTGGATCAAGTGAAGGCTATTCTTGGTATAGACTTCAGGATAAGACAGAAATTGTATCCCACTTTCATCCATGTCCCCAGTCTTTAGATTAGATTTGGCTGCTAGCAACAATTGAGGGTGGCTGCAGATTTCTTGGCTGAAATATTGCACTGCTTGTTAAAGGAGAAATAATGGATCTGATATTTATTGCCTGCATTCTTTTCCAGACCTAAGAACAAGTGATTTGTTTCTTATCTGTACACAGTGACACTAACGATCAGGATATGATTTCAATTTCATGCTTCATAATTTTTTTTGCACAAAACGTTTTCGAAAGGTCATTTAGGTATTTTGACACATATTTTCCCTGAACTGAGCCATAACAGTAAAATCTTTCCTATTTTTGCAAATTTTGTCAAAGTTATTTATTATTTTAAAGATAAAGATGTATTTTGGCACTGCTGACTACAAGGCTTTGTTTAAAATAGATTCCATTGGCTTGTGGTTCATTTCTGTACTCAATCATGGAGGTGATAGAGAAAATTTTGGCAGCTCTTTACACTGAGACAACATTAAGTGCAATCAAGAAGTGTTTGTAGTCTTTTCAGTTGCATGAAAAATTTCATCTTCTCCTAATCCCCTTCCTAAAAATACGAAGCTTTTTTATAGAAATCAGCTCTTTTCATGAATATATAAACTAGCTGAAAATCCTGTTTTCTGTCAGTAAAGTGACAGAAAAGTTTTGAGCAGACCTAAGCTTTGCCTTATTTTAAAGTGAGCCCAAAAGTTTGTTCTTACCCTTCCTTCTCACCTACTTGCTCCCCCTGCTTTCAAGAAAGCACGTGTGTTCAAGCAGTGGTTTCAGTAATGTGATGAGTTGTGGTTGCACATAGTTGGAGCCCCCTGTGCCAGCCCTCGAGGTGCTATGTGGGTCCACAGCTGCAGGGCACAGCCCCAGGACCGCATGAGCTCAGCAAATGGTGGGACAAAGCTCAGCAGAAAACACATTGCCACTGTCATCACTTTTGGATAACGTTCCTTTGATATCTTCAGTCCTCCTTCACCGAGTCCTCTTTCCTTAGGTTATATGCAAAACAGCTGAGCTTCTTCACCTTCCTTTGTTCTGTTTTTCAGGAATAGATGCAGGCAGCATGCTCAACTCCTTTGGCTCCTGTCATGCCATTGCATTCCTGTCAAGCTGCTCCTTTGAATTCCTGCTCACTAGTCTTTCATCAGCAATGACCTCTGCACTGCTTGAGTCAGCTAACACCTCATTTGCTTTCATGTGAAGTGCCTCCTGGGCAGAGGATTTTGCCAGTGGCAGGTGGGTGACTAACTCCTGCTAGTCACTGGCATGCTCAGGCTGTCAGTCTGCCATCCCTGCCCCTGCCCCACAGCCCCCACATCCAACTCAGTTTGCAGAGTCTGGGCTGTGCACGTGAGAAAATGCATCGTACATTTATGGGCAGAATAGTCTTGAGTAGAAACACTGACTTTGAAGAGCTACTTCAGCTCTGCGTATCTGGATCTTGTCACTGTTCCTCTTGAGATTCTCAGACTAAGCTATTCTTTTTTGTCCCTCAGGTCTCTTCTTTTCTCCTTCCTTCCCTATGCTTCCTCTCTTTTTAGACTTGTGCTTTAGTATATAAATATACAGTATAAAAATTCAGTAATTTCACTCATTGAAACACATCAGTGAACACATCAACATTTGGAAGGTTTGAGTTTTTCCTCTCTTTCATTTGTCTTCAGCGAGGTCTGAGTTTAATGGCTCTTTTATTATTTTCCACTAGATAGAGTAGTATGGTTGTTTGTAGCCTTAGGACAGACATCATGGAATATTTGCCATATTTACATGGTCTCTAATATCTATACTTTTAAATAACCTCTTAAACCTCACTGAGAGCCTGAGGATGCCTAGAGACAAAGATTTCAGTAGGGCTGTGTCTCAAACTACTTAGAACAGCGCTCTAAAACTGATTTCTTAATTATATAATTTGTTTGGGATTGCAACTTGCTTTCTGGAGGTGATTGAACTTTCCACTACAGTAGACTGGGAAAGTACATGTAGCCAGCTCTGCTGAGGGAAAACTGAATTTCCACATGATAAGGGGCAATGTACTAACTTGATTGATAGCAGCCAGCTCAGAATATGTTGGCTTTCTCTGATACTGCTTCTGCTTCTGCTTTTGTCTTTGTATTTTCTTCCTTCATTTTAATCAGTACAGTCCCTGAAGCTTGTGACTGCTGTCCTCTGTAGGGGTGTTTCCTGTGGAATTCAGAATATGCAGCATTTGTTTGACCTCTGCCTCCTGTTGTACATGGTCATGCCTCACATTTCTTGTCAGCCATTCTTTATGGCTAATAAATTCAAATATTAGAGAAAATTATTCTTCCTTTCTGCCAGCTGGTCTTGCTTTATGCAAAGACGTTTGTGATGCCCCAAGGATTGTGCTTGTATGGATAATCCCACAGGCTTCTTGTTGGTCTTGTGTGAAGTATTTCCTCGACTATAAACAACTGGCCTGCAGTTTAACACCCATCTGGGACTTCTTGACTGTATCACACTCACACACACACACACAGACACAGACACAGACACACACACAGACACACACACAGACACAGACACAGACACAGATGTCTGTTTTCTGAGCATTACTGCTATCTAAACTAGTTTGTTTGTACTGTCTCTAAGTCAGATTGATGTCCTGTTCGATATCTTTGACTAATATCTCAGCTTGCTGGTTTATGCATCTCTAATTGTGCCACTGTCAGACACAACAAAATGATCCCCCTTTTTCCCTCATATGTATTTCTTCCCACTTCCATGTGTGAATACATGAATTTTTAAGGATTCTTCCCTCTGTTTCTTATCTGTTAGGCTTTTCTGAGATAATTGCCTTGATTTTTTTTGGTCAAAACTACATAGACTCCAGTTTTTTGATGGTTCATGGCCAACATTACAAACTCACCTGTCATGTACTTCCCATATATTATCATTTACAATGGCCTGATGTAGTACAGTATTTTAGGCAAACAAAATGCTGGGTTTGACTTAAGTAGAAAATGAATCAGGCCATTTCTTCCCTGGCTGCATAGATTCCTATGGAAGTCTGTACCGCAACAAGTTTTAAAATATTTTTAATAATAATAACAGTAATAACAACAATAACAATAATAACAATAATAACAACAATAATAATAATACAATGAATTAGTTGCTAATGTATGGTCTCTTATAAATATGATAGTCTTTTTACATAAACTGGCTACTGAATTTAGCAGACTGTGGGAAAATGAAACTTCATAAGCAGCACAAAGAATGAAACCTGCCTTTCTCTGGCCTTGTTTCTCAGGGCACACTGCATCAGTACAGGCTCATTGGTGCCTGATACGGTTTTGCTCATACTGCAACAAGAAGACATTAGCAGGGAACTCTATCAAAATGTCTGTATGCAGTAATTGTGTAGGAAGCGAGCGTATCTGAGACCTCTGGCCCTTTGTCAAAAATCACCAGTTGATTTAAAAGGCAAGGCATGATACCAAAACATAAGTAGACAATCTGAGTTTTTAAACAATATTTCATTGGGAAATCCAGCTTAAAACCAAGACCAAGAAAAAACATCACTGCTAAGTGTAATCTTTTATCTGGCATCAAAAATAGGCTTTCAAGTAAGATAACTTGCTAGAAACTTTCACTCAGCTGGGCTAACTTGTTCATTGAACTCCCCTATATGGATAACTTCTCTTTTCACTTCTTGTCTGACTCATATTTGACAAATTGTGCAGTCTTTTAGGTAATTGACAATACGTCTATTCTGTGTCCTGCTAGCATCAAATTGATCAACTTCCATCTGGTCTGCTTTTAAGAAACATTTCCCACTTCAAAGTCCACTAGCAGCATTTTCCCCATGTTGTCAACAAATTGCTCTCTCATTTAACTTCTGACCCTTCCTGTTGCCCTATAGTGATGCTACAAAATAAAATGTCCTCAAAAAAAACATGTCCAGAAAGAGTTTTTTTGCTGATGGCCACCCTAAAGATACGCCTATGCCTGGTCTTCCACTTGCCTTCCTGACATTAGTTCTAGCAGCTGTGTCTAAAACAGGCTGATAAATTCAGTGTGCTGGAGGTAGGCTGCATTAACCAGAGACATCATACAGCTAGCAGGACATAAAGGAATGCAGAATTGCCATCTTATTCCCAGTTTGGCTGAGTGTTGGTTGTAAAAAACACCTAAGAAAAGCAGTAAAAACTTTGCTTTCCTTCTCACCATATACCTCAGCACAGCATTAATACTGGCACTCATGTGGAGCTGTTAAATGCTATCATTCTCTGTAAAGCCAAGACACTTTTACTACTTTTTTTAACCCTTTTAAATACAGGAAAACTAATTTTTAAATGTATCGGTGCAATGAATTTAAATCAGGAGTTGTCAGAGAATTGAAATAAAACCCCTTGATCTTCTCTGTTGTAGTTCATATTCTAGGTAAATACATTTAAGAGTCTAGCTAGGAAAAAATATAGACTAAGAACCTGATTAGACTCAGTGGAAAGCAATGCCATTGAGTTTTTCCTTTCTTTCTTTCATTTCCAACAGGAATAAACCACACCTCAGAAGCACTGAGTCCTGCATGAGTAATACATCTCTATCTCAGGACAAGGCATGCTGGAGCAGAAAGGGTTTGTTAAGTGCTTAATTCCCATCAACNTATCGGTGCAATGAATTTAAATCAGGAGTTGTCAGAGAATTGAAATAAAACCCCTTGATCTTCTCTGTTGTAGTTCATATTCTAGGTAAATACATTTAAGAGTCTAGCTAGGAAAAAATATAGACTAAGAACCTGATTAGACTCAGTGGAAAGCAATGCCATTGAGTTTTTCCTTTCTTTCTTTCATTTCCAACAGGAATAAACCACACCTCAGAAGCACTGAGTCCTGCATGAGTAATACATCTCTATCTCAGGACAAGGCATGCTGGAGCAGAAAGGGTTTGTTAAGTGCTTAATTCCCATCAAC